>WBMV01004077.1:0-46741 GCA_013396655.1 Campylorhamphus procurvoides
ACTTGTCCCCTGTCCCCTCCCCTCTCCCCTTTGCCACAGTGATGATGACAAGGCACAGGGACCGCTCTGCTCATCCCTTCCCAAGCAGTTCATGCTCCAGCTGAACTTGTCCCCTGTCCCCTCCCCAGCCTCCTGTGTCACTGTGAGGATGACAGGGCACTGGCACCGCTCTGCTCATCCTTTCCCAAGCAGTTCATGCTCCAGCTGAACTTGTCCCCTGTCCTTTGTCCCCTCCCCTGTCCTCTCCCGAGCCCCCTGTGTCACTGTAAGGATGACAAGGCTCAGGGACGGTTCCGCTCATCCCTTCCCAAACAGCTCATGCTCCAGCTGAACTTGTCCCCTGTCCCCTGTGCCACTGTGAGGATGACAAGGCACCGCCAGCCTTGGCCACAGAGCAGCCCTTCCTAACTCTCTACAGTCGCAGGCTCCGGTTTCCCGGCCTCGCTGGCTGGGTCGGGGTGAGTCAGGACTTTATTATCCCTGTTAACAAGCGGGCTGGGGAATGCGGAACGCTCGTCCGGGCTGCTGTGTCGCCAAGGGGGACAGCGAGGGCAGCCTGCCCGGGCGCTTTCCTGCCCTCCTGCCTTGCTTCAGCTCTTTTTTTTTTTTCTCCTCCCCCTTTCCCGCGTCAAAAGTTGCTGTAGATCTGCCTTTGGTGGCACTGGAGGTGGCAGAGAGAGGGCTGAGTCACCAGAGCTCGCAGCATCTTCTTGCCTGGGCAGGGGAGATGCTGAAAGGAGAGGAGGAGATGCTGAAGGGAGAGATGAGATGCTGAAGGGAGAGCAGGAGATGCTGGAGGAGATGCTGAAGGGAGAGCAGGAGATGCTGGAGGAGATGCTGAAGGGAGAGCAGGAGATGCTGGAGGAGATGCTGAAGGGAGAGCAGGAGATGCTGGAGGAGATGCTGAAGGGAGAGCAGGAGATGCTGGAGGAGATGCTGAAGGGAGAGCAGGAGATGCTGGAGGAGATGCTGAAGGGAGAGCAGGAGATGCTGGAGGAGATGCTGAAGGGAGAGCAGGAGATGCTGGAGGAGATGCTGAAGGGAGAGCAGGAGATGCTGGAGGAGATGCTGAAGGGAGAGCAGGAGATGCTGGAGGAGATGCTGAAGGGAGAGCAGGAGATGCTGGAGGAGATGCTGAAGGGAGAGCAGGAGATGCTGGAGGAGATGCTGAAGGGAGAGCAGGAGATGCTGGAGGAGATGCTGAAGGGAGAGCAGGAGATGCTGGAGGAGATGCTGAAGGGAGAGCAGGAGATGCTGGAGGAGATGCTGAAGGGAGAGCAGGAGATGCTGGAGGAGATGCTGAAGGGAGAGCAGGAGATGCTGGAGGAGATGCTGAAGGGAGAGCAGGAGATGCTGGAGGAGATGCTGAAGGGAGAGCAGGAGATGCTAAAGGGAGAGCAGGACATGCTGAAAGGTGAGCAGGAGATGCTGAAGGGTGAGAGGAGATGCTGCAAGGAGAGAGGGAGATGCTGAAGGGCGAGCAGGAGATGCTGAAAGAGGAGCAGGAGATGCTGAAAGAGGAGCAGGAGATGCTGAAAGAGGAGCAGGAGATGCTGAAAGAGGAGCAGGAGATGCTGAAAGAGGAGCAGGAGATGCTGAAAGAGGAGCAGGAGATGCTGAAAGAGGAGCAGGAGATGCTGAAAGAGGAGCAGGAGATGCTGAAAGAGGAGCAGGAGATGCTGAAAGAGGAGCAGGAGATGCTGAAAGAGGAGCAGGAGATGCTGAAAGAGGAGCAGGAGATGCTGAAAGAGGAGCAGGAGATGCTGAAAGAGGAGCAGGAGATGCTGAAAGAGGAGCAGGAGATGCTGAAAGAGGAGCAGGAGATGCTGAAAGAGGAGCAGGAGATGCTGAAAGAGGAGCAGGAGATGCTGAAAGAGGAGCAGGAGATGCTGAAAGAGGAGCAGGAGATGCTGAAAGAGGAGCAGGAGATGCTGAAAGAGGAGCAGGAGATGCTGAAAGAGGAGCAGGAGATGCTGAAAGAGGAGCAGGAGATGCTGAAAGAGGAGCAGGAGATGCTGAAAGAGGAGCAGGAGATGCTGAAAGAGGAGCAGGAGATGCTGAAAGAGGAGCAGGAGATGCTGAAAGAGGAGCAGGAGATGCTGAAAGAGGAGCAGGAGATGCTGAAAGAGGAGCAGGAGATGCTGAAAGAGGAGCAGGAGATGCTGAAAGAGGAGCAGGAGATGCTGAAAGAGGAGCAGGAGATGCTGAAAGAGGAGCAGGAGATGCTGAAAGAGGAGCAGGAGATGCTGAAAGAGGAGCAGGAGATGCTGAAAGAGGAGCAGGAGATGCTGAAAGAGGAGCAGGAGATGCTGAAAGAGGAGCAGGAGATGCTGAAAGAGGAGCAGGAGATGCTGAAAGAGGAGCAGGAGATGCTGAAAGAGGAGCAGGAGATGCTGAAAGAGGAGCAGGAGATGCTGAAAGAGGAGCAGGAGATGCTGAAGGGAGAGCAGGAGATGCTGAAGGAAGAACAGGAGATGTTGAAGGAAGAACAGGAGGTGCTGAAGGGCGAGCTGGATGCAGCCACAACTGCTCTGACAGCTGGCACTTCTCAGCACCCCCAGCAAGCAAAGGAAGCAATACTGCTAAAATAACAAGAAGGATCTTCCTGCAATTCGTCACCCTTTTTTTTTGTTTGGTTTCTTTTTTTGGTTTTTTTTTTCTGTTTTCTTCTTTTTCCTTTTAGCTCACACAACTGCTCAGTGTTTAATCTGTAGCATAGGGAGGCTCGGTGAGGGAATTTTGTGCCTCTGATAAAAAGCAGGGTGATGAAGCTTGTGGGGCTGTGCTGGCAGAGGGGCAGAGCATGGCCAGGGTGGGTGGCAGGACACGTGGCATGGCAGGCAGGAGCACCAAAGAGCCTGAGAGCAGCTGGTTGAGAACCTGGAGATGATTTATCCAGGAAAGGAGGGGTTTCATTAAAAGTGATTTAACTCAGCACCCCAGAATGGAGTTTATCATCCTCCTCATTACTGTCATTAATGTTGCCACAGTACCAGTTTTTTGTGGGGTTTGATGGACTAGGCTACAAGTCTTGCAAGGCTAAAAGTCATGTGGATACCTGAAGAACACCTGGAGGTGCTCAGGGCCAGGCTGGATGGAGCTCTGAGCAACCTGGGCTGGTGGAAGTGGTCCCTGCCCATGGCAGGGGGTTGGAAGAAGATGATCTTTAAGGTCCCTTCCAACCCAAAACCCTTCTATGATCCCATATTCATCCAATTTTGGTAACCCAGGTACAGATCCTGGCACGAGACCAAAGTCCCACCACACTGTGCTAGAAAACCTTGGCCAACAGCTCTAGGGTTGAGTTGGAGAGCAAATGTTTCATCAGTGCAAAAGGATGTTATGTTGGAAGGTGGAAGCCTGTGACGGTTTTCCAGCAGTTCCCTTTTTGTTCCTTTCTTCCCCCAAATGAACTTCACCCAGTTTCAAAATCCTGTAACATTCGGGCTGGGGAGCAAGAAAAATTCTCCTCCCCAGGGTTGGTTGTTCTCAGCCTATTTCTCAACAGTGTTTACACACTTTTGGGTCATTTGAAACATCCCAAAACTGCCTCTTTTCCTTTTTTTCCCGCCTAAAT
The DNA here is from genome assembly GCA_013396655.1 of Campylorhamphus procurvoides. Taxonomy (NCBI): domain Eukaryota; kingdom Metazoa; phylum Chordata; class Aves; order Passeriformes; family Dendrocolaptidae; genus Campylorhamphus; species Campylorhamphus procurvoides. Next base: position 3,578 of record WBMV01004077.1, read on the forward strand.
TTATTGCACTTTCAGCCCAAACCACGAGGCAAAGGGGGAAAAACAACAAGTTGTTTTCTGCCGTGGATTTCGCTTTATCAGACCACGCAGCTCCCCCGGAGAAGGAAATCCAGGAGTCGTTTCTAGGCTGATGCTCTGTGAAAATTGGGAAAAAAAGGAGGGAGAGGGGGAAGCAGAGCCATTGTCCCAACCCCCTTGAGCGGTGACAGGGGCAGAAAGGGTGACATGTGCATTGGATGTGGTTCACCACAAAGGATATGGCCCTTTTTCTATCACACCACACCAGCTCCTCGGCTCTGCCACGGGGTAAAGAAAGGAGGGCAGGGCTGAAACCCCCACTTGGCGAGCTCTGAATGATGAAAAAGCGGCATTTTTTGGGCAGGGGCACCAAAATGACCCTTCTTGGAGGGGCTGGTATTAATAAACAGCTTTTAAAGGGTTCCTAGATAATTAAATGGTATCACCCCCCCACCCCTCAATATCTTTTAACTTCTTAAGGATGTTGTGTAAGATTTCCTAACAATTTTGGCTATGAAGGAAGACAGAATTAATCTTTTCCTGGGGTTTTCATGGACCTTTAAATAGGATGAAGTGGAATATTTTCCAGGAGGGCATTTTTTTCTTCATTTTTGCTGCAAGGTTGAATTATTTCAATAAGCAAAGAAGGATCCCCCTGTTTTGCCTTCGTTATATTTTTTTTATTATTAATTAATCAAGGTAAGGAAGATTTGTGGCACAACAGTTTGTTGGTTTCTCATCAGATGGAAATGAACTCCAGCAGAGAACTTTTGTGACATGGTGAAATACACAGCGCAGACTTTCTTACTTCAACAGTGCCAAGGAGCACCCAGGAATTGTGGGCTTATTCTTTTGGAAATACTAAATAAAAGTGTAGAGAGTCCAGAGGTGGGAATGGAGCTGGGGAAGGGGCTGGAGAACACGTCCTGTGAGGAGCAGCTGAGGGGGCTGGGGGTGTTTGTGTGGAGAAGAGGAGGCTCAGGGGGCACCTCATTGCTCTGCACAACTCCCTGACAGGAGGGGGCAGTGAGGGGGGTCGGGCTCTTCTGCCATGGCCAAGGGACAGGGGGACAGGAGATGGCCTCAAACTGCACCAGGAGATGTTCAGATGGGATATCAGAATTACTTTTTTCCCTTTTGGAGTGGCCAGGCCTTGGAATGAGTGTCCCAGGGAGGTGGTGCAGTCGCTGTCTGTGGAAGTGTCCCAGAGGTGTCTGGATGTGGCCCTTGGGGACATGGATTAGGGGTCATACTTGTGGTGCTGGGTTGATAGACCAGATGACCTTGGAGGTCTCTTTCAACCTTGGTGATTCTGTGATCCTGTGAAAAAGCTCTCCCTGCCCAGAATGAGTTCTCCACCTGGACTTGTGGACACCTCCACATGCTGCTCCTCATTGAATGTTACTGGTTCTGACTGGCCTCGTGGTGGGATTGACATTGGCAGAGTCCTCAAGACCCTGGTGCTGTGTGTGAGTGAAGGGACCAAAGGCTCCCTCCCAACATCTTCAGGGCTGTGGCTGCTCCATCCTTGGAAGTGTCCCAGGCCACCTTGGACAGGGCTTGGAGCACCCTGGGCTGGTGGAAGGTGTCCCTGCCATGGCAGGAGGTGGCACTGGATGGTTTTTAAGGTCTCTCCCAACCCAGGCCACTCTGCATTTCTTTTCACAGTAGCACAAACTGTGTTGTCACAGCGTAGGGAGGGGTTTTTCAGCCCTTTTTCAGGCTGCCTGTGCTGTAAAAAGGAGTTAATTCCTCCCAGCATTCCAAACCACCCACTACACCTTGTGAGTAGGAAATTGAAGTATAGAAGTATCTTCCCCACACTGCTGGTGTGTGAAATACAAATAGAAAATAAACTGCATCTTTTTTCTTGATTAGAAGGTAATCATGATTTAATTTGGCTGCTNACAACAGTTTGTTGGTTTCTCATCAGATGGAAATGAACTCCAGCAGAGAACTTTTGTGACATGGTGAAATACACAGCGCAGACTTTCTTACTTCAACAGTGCCAAGGAGCACCCAGGAATTGTGGGCTTATTCTTTTGGAAATACTAAATAAAAGTGTAGAGAGTCCAGAGGTGGGAATGGAGCTGGGGAAGGGGCTGGAGAACACGTCCTGTGAGGAGCAGCTGAGGGGGCTGGGGGTGTTTGTGTGGAGAAGAGGAGGCTCAGGGGGCACCTCATTGCTCTGCACAACTCCCTGACAGGAGGGGGCAGTGAGGGGGGTCGGGCTCTTCTGCCATGGCCAAGGGACAGGGGGACAGGAGATGGCCTCAAACTGCACCAGGAGATGTTCAGATGGGATATCAGAATTACTTTTTTCCCTTTTGGAGTGGCCAGGCCTTGGAATGAGTGTCCCAGGGAGTGGTGGAGTCACTGTCTGTGGAAGTGTCCCAGAGGTGTCTGGATGTGGCCCTTGGGGACATGGATTAGGGGTCATACTTGTGGTGCTGGGTTGATAGACCAGATGACCTTGGAGGTCTCTTTCAACCTTGGTGATTCTGTGATCCTGTGAAAAAGCTCTCCCTGCCCAGAATGAGTTCTCCACCTGGACTTGTGGACACCTCCACATGCTGCTCCTCATTGAATGTTACTGGTTCTGACTGGCCTCGTGGTGGGATTGACATTGGCAGAGTCCTCAAGACCCTGGTGCTGTGTGTGAGTGAAGGGACCAAAGGCTCCCTCCCAACATCTCCAGGGCTGTGGCTGCTCCATCCTTGGAAGTGTCCCAGGCCACCTTGGACAGGGCTTGGAGCACCCTGGGCTGGTGGAAGGTGTCCCTGCCATGGCAGGAGGTGGCACTGGATGGTTTTTAAGGTCTCTCCCAACCCAGGCCACTCTGCATTTCTTTTCACAGTAGCACAAACTGTGTTGTCACAGCGTAGGGAGGGGTTTTTCAGCCCTTTTTCAGGCTGCCTGTGCTGTAAAAAGGAGTTAATTCCTCCCAGCATTCCAAACCACCCACTACACCTTGTGAGTAGGAAATTGAAGTATAGAAGTATCTTCCCCACACTGCTGGTGTGTGAAATACAAATAGAAAATAAACTGCATCTTTTTTCTTGATTAGAAGGTAATCATGATTTAATTTGGCTGCTAAGGTCTGACCCCAAAGGGATTGCTGATCTTTCAATGCCTGTGAAGGTCAGCAATATTGGGAAGTAAGGTATGAGCTGCTGAGGAATTTGACTTCACAACACAGAATGAGTGTCTGCATCATCCTGTCACTGAGAGGGAACAGTCCATACCCAAAGAAAGAGTGGCAAAGAGATGTCTATTCTTGTATTTAGAGATAGATGGGTTTGGGTTGCAAAGCTGAGCAGAAACAGCAAAGGCAAAATCTCTGTCAAATTATGAGATTGGGATAACCCAAACAGGAGAAGTTCATCCAAGTCTGACATCCTGCCCCATGAAGATGGTATGTGCTGGGTCCCAGAGGTTTCTGCTGTGCCAGGGGAGGTTCAGAGGAGGAATTGGAATTGGAATTGGTTCTTTTTCCCCTGCCAGAGTGGTCAGGCCTTGAAATGAGTGTCCTAGGGAGGTGGGGGAGTCACTGTCTGTGGAAGTGTCCCAGAGGTGTCTGGATGTGGGGACATGGATTAGGGGGGATTCTGGTGGTGCTGGTGGGACTGGATGGTCCTCAAGGTCTCTGCTAGCCTTGATGATTCTGTGTCTCTCAGGAGCTAAGGGGGTTTCCACTGGCAGGAAGAAGTCAGGGTGGGCTGATGCTCTGCAGGAACTAGGAGCTGTAGGACCTCACAAAGTGACAGTTTGAGGTTTCTCACCCCCTGTGACAAGACAGGGAACTTGCCTTCCTCCTGCACACAGAGGACAAGGGCTTGCATGTAGGAGGCTGCCACAGAGTACCTGACTGGCCCTGGTAGCTCAGTGGAGGAGGAGGAGGAGGAGGAGGAGGAGGAGAAGAGCTTCACCCCACAGCTTTAGGGACCTCCAGCACAACCTTGGGCTGCTCATGCCAAAATAGGGGGACCTTGATGGGCTGCTGGGCAAAGGCATCAGTTCAGGTCCAGTAGCTCCAGCGGGACAGCAAGGAAAAAGGATGTCTGGCTGTGGGACAGAGGATGGATGGTCAGCTCTCCCACTCACTCCTGGTCCTTTCTCTGTGCTTAGGCAACGGGCCAAGGTGGGGTGGATTTGTTTTAAACAGGGGGTGGTTAAATTCTAGAACTCGTTACCATAAAATGCCATCGAACCCAAGGGTTTAGTGGAATCCTTAAAAGAGCTGGATCTGTCCCTACATAACAGACTGTCACAGAACGCCAGAATATGCTGAGTTGGAAGGGACACACAAGGGTCATCGAGATCTGCACAGGCCCATCCCCCAGAATCACACCATGGGCATAGAAATCATGGAGCTGTTTAGGCTGAAAAAGACCTTAAAGATCATCAACATTTTTTTAATAGGTGCCAGTAGGTCAAGAAGGGAACAGTTTTGGAAGGGTTAAGTTCTCCCTTCATTTCACTGCCCTATTGCAGAGCACAGACTGATCTCTGTTAAAGTTTGGAAAGGAAGATCCCATGTAAGCAGGTTTGTCATCTGCCAAATGATTTGTGGCTTCCTCTGTGACATCTGGAATGGGCCATGGGGAGAGACAGGCCCTTGGACTGGCTGGGTGACTCACTGCTCTGAGAGAAGAACAAGAAAACACTGCACTCCTTCACTACCTCCTGTGTCATCCCAGGAGGATGGATAATATTTGGATAGACTTGAGTCAGCTTCCCAAATGGGAGGTGAGTGGTAGGGATATCTCCCCTCTGAAGTGCACGGGGTGGGACAGTGGTGATGTTGGAAGCAGCAGAGCACCTGAAAAGGTCTGGAGTATGTGGGTGAAGTGTGGGCACCAGCACATCCACAGTGACCCAGAAATCGAGGCATTTCCCCCTTGCTGCCAGGGCCAAGAGGACTAGAAATTATGCAGATTCCCAACTATGCAGGCGATTCCCCAAATAAATGCCTTTTCTTTCCTTGAGATCCCAGACAGAGCTGGCTTTACGACCAACATACATTTTAATCCAAAACACCAAAATCTTTATAAAGACATATTCAGCCTTTGAAACAGGAGAAAGAAAAGGGCACAGAAGGGCTGAGAGTGAAGGCAGGGAAGCAGAGAGGGACTGGCTGCTACCTGGTAGACTTTCCAATTCATCCCTAGTGATGTCCAGGGGCCTCAGCCCTTCTGCTTGCCGGTGAAACTCTGTCAAACTGGGCAGTTTCACTTCACCAAGATCTCTGAGAGCATTTTTATTACCTTTGGTCGAGCTGGGCAGTTTTTTTTCCCCACCTGTGCTTTTTGTTTCGAGTTTCTGAGTCCAGTGAACCCCAAACCAGTCCGAGACAGGGTTCAGGGCTTTTTCTTTTGCCTCATGAGTATTTTGTCCTGCAGTGTGTTCTCTGTCATCTGTTTTCACGTTGAAGCTGTGATTTTGAGAAGCTCAGAAGTTGCCCTTAGAGCGTGGTTTGTCTGGAAGCTGAAAGGTTTATGCCTCTTACAAATCTTCCCATGAATGCAGTGGAAGGAAAAGTGGAACCTGTCAAGTTTTATGTGATTTCCTATAAACATTTCACGCTGCTGTGCTTAGGGCAAGCCCTGCTGTGCTCCTCAAATCAGCAACCTCAGAAGGTGTTGACCCAGCCCTTCGAGGGCCTTTTTGTGGTCTTTAAAAGGGAAAGAGGAGTGTTTCAGAAATCCTGTGCATGTTCAGGGTGAAGCAGCAGCAGCACAGTGTGGGGCTGAGCCTGTGATTCCTTTGTGACAAAAGTCTTGCACCTTCTCAACCACCTGCACCTCCCATAAATCCATTTTTTTCCATGGTTTTGTGGCACACACACCCGTGTCTTTGGAAATCATGGAATCACAGAATCACCAGGATTGGCAGAGACCTTCAGGATCATCCAGTGCCACCAGCACCACCAGGATCCCTCCTAATCCATGTCCCCAAGGGCCACATCCAGACACCTCTGGGACACTCCCACAGACAGGGACTCCATCACATGGGTGGGACACTCATTCCAATGTCTGACCACTCCAAAAGTGAAAAAAATAATTCTAATATCCCATCTGAACATCTTTTGGTGCAGTTTGAGGCCATCTCCTGTCCCCCTGTCCCTTGGCCATGGCAGAAGAGCCCGACCCCCCTCACTGCCCCCTCCTGTCAGGGAGTTGTGCAGAGCAATGAGGTGCCCCCTGAGCCTCCTCTTCTCCACACAAACACCCCCAGCCCCTCAGCTGCCCCTCACAGGATGTGTTCTCCAGGTCCATCCCCAACTCCATTCCCTTCCCTGGACATGCTCCAGCCCCTCAATGTCCCTTTGGAAGTGTGGCTGTCCCCACCAGCCAACCCCCAAAGCCATCAGTGCACTCTGTGGTGCTGAGCGTGGGCAGCAGATGCTCCTCTGGGGTTTCACTACTGATATGAAACAGGCTGGGGACATTTCAGCCAGCACTGCTTGACACCCACAGACCTGCAGCCAGGCTTCCCCTTTCCTTGGGGCAGGATCAGGGGCAGGAAATGTGTCCCAGAGCAAATTCCTGGGATGATATCTTAGTTCCACATGGACAGGGATGAAATGGCCATGGAGAAGAGGAGGCTCAAGGGGGACCTCATTGCTCTGCACAACTCCCTGACAGGAGGGGGCAGTGAGGGGGGTCGGGCTCTTCTGCCACGGCCAAGGGACAGGGGGCAAGAGATGGCCTCAAACTGCACCAGGGGATGTTCAGATTGGATATTAGAATTATTTTTTTCCCTTTTGGAGTGGTCAGGCCTTGGAATGAGTGTCCCAGGGAGGTGGTGCAGTCACTGTCTGTGGAAGTGTCCCAGAGGTGTCTGGATGTGGCCCTTGGGGACATGGATTGGGGGGGACTGTGGTGGTGCTGGTGGCACTGGATGGTCCTGAAGGTTTCTTCCAACCTCAATGACTCTGTGATTCAGTGACACAGGAGCTGAAAGAAATGTGGCATTGAGATCCAAGTGTAATTCCTGTAATGCCAAGCCCAGAGCTCTGCCTTGAGGATTCATGTTTTTGTCCCTTTTACGTAGCAAATCTTGGTGTGGTACAATTCTTCATGGCTTATAACAGAGGTTGTTGATGGAGCTTGGAGCTGACTGGGATTGTGTCCCTGGTTGGATGTTTTTGGATTGTCTTTAGCTTGCCCATCAAGGGTCTAATCATCCCCCAGGGACAGTGAGGGGTGTTTCCACATTGAGGAGACACTCTGCTCCTGCACAGAAGGACACAGAGGGGCAGAACTTCCACAAGGGTGATCACACCTTTGGAAAACCTTCTCCAAGGAAAAGACAGTGAGGAGGAGGTCTCACCTGTGCATTCTCCACATGGCAAGGCTGCAGAGCATCTCTCTGTGGTGAACACCATCCAGAGAGGCCACTGACAGCAGAACACACACCACACCCAGCTCAGAGGAAGTGCCTGGTGCTCTAAAATACAGTTACTAGATAACATCAGACTTCTGTAAAACCCTTCTGTTTTCCATGACCTACGTGGAAATGAACCTTGGGGTTTGCACGGCTCAGGTGGAACCAAATTCATGGCTGGAAGGCACATTCCAGATGGGACTTTATTAACAAGGGGGAATGGCTTCAAAGTGCCAGAGGGCAGGGATAGATGGGATATTGGGCAGGAATTGGTGGCTGGGAGGGTGGGCAGGCCCTGGCACAGGGTGGACAGAGAAGCTGTGGCTGCCCCTGGATCCCTGGAAGTGTCCCAGGCCAGGTTGGACGGGGCTTGGAGCCCCCTGGGCTAGTGGAAGGTGTCCCTGCCCATGGCAGGGGTGGGAGAAAATGATCTTTAAGGTCCCTTCCAACCCAAACCATTCTATAAATCCATGAGTCTATAATTAGCACGGGTGTTGGAGAATGAGTTACTGCAATATAAGGTGGTTTAAGTGTTCCAAACCGGGCAAAGAAATCCAGCTCTCACTGTCCATCATCCTGGTCACCTCTAAAAGGAAAAAGACCCCTGAAAAAGTCTCTAAACCAGCTCTCTCTTGAGCTTCTGCACCAAACCTCCAAAAGGGACAAGGCTCAGGGCTGAACACCCACACTTTTTTCACACTGAGCATAAAATAACTTAAAAATCAAAACCAAGATGCAGGTCTGACATAGGAAAATGAACTTGTTCTGGCTGTGCCTTTTTGCACTGGAGAAAATGATTTACTGTGTTCTAAATGAAAGAGTGTTTCATGTGCAGTGTCTTGGGCTGTTGAGGAAATTAAATAATGTGAATGGCTTGATTAGGTTAAAAAAGAAATAGGATAAACTTCTTGGGTTCAAAAGTGATGAAGCATTTAAATTTTAGAGGGACAATCACAACTTTTATTGCTGTGGGGGGTTTCTTTTCTCCTCACAGGGATTGCAGTGCAAACAGTCATTTTTGTGACAATCCCAACAACTTTGTGTGCTACTTTTGAAGAGTGATATTATTTTGTATTGATATTTTTAAATGCATCTATTTCACACTATGTAGCAGAAAATGTCAGCACCAAACACCTTATTTCCTTTACTGTGGAGGAATAATCATTTCCAATATGAACAGTTTAATACCTATAACAGGTTCCCCAGGGCAATGGGCACGGCCCCAAGGCTGCCAGAGCTCCAGGAGCCTTTGGACACTGGGAAAGGGACAGGGGGGATTGTTGGGGTGTCCTGGGCAGGGCTGGGGTGGCACTGGATGGTCCTGGTGGGTCCCTTCCAACTTAGGATATTCTATGGATCCTGTTTGGGAGAGTGCTGAGCTGTGAGCACACAACACCAGCGTGGAGAGGGATTTATGGGGTGAGTTTATGTCATTAGAGAGATTTCTATAGAAGGAAAGGTGATTCAGGTTCCCATTTTAGTGGGCAATTAAAGCAACCTGGTATTTTGTGTAGTTCGTATCTGATCAAAGAGCCAAGGAAACCAGTGGAAAGACCTGGCTGATGATTTTGGGCCTTGGATAAGATCTGTGGGGGCTGTTCCCCTGCAGATAAAGGTGTCAACATCCTGCACTTGTGGCATTGATGGCCCAGGGCAGAGATCCCATTTCCCAGCTCTGCTTTTTGCTTTGCAGCAGCATCATAAATTACTGGAAGGGTTTGGGTTGGAAGGGACCTTAAAGGTCATTTTTTTCCACCCTCTGCCATGGGCAGGGACACCTTCCACCAGCCCAGGCTGCTCCAAGCCCCGTCCAACCTGGCCTGGGACACTCCCAGGGATCCAGGGCAGCCACAGCTTCTCTGCCCACCCTGTGCCAGGGCCTGCCCACCCTCCCAGACACCAATTCCTTCCTAATATCCCATCCAGCCCTGCCCTCTGGTACTTTGAAGCCATTCCCCTTGTCCTGTCCCTCCATCCCTTGGAAATTGTCTCTCTCCATCTTTCTTGGAGCTCCTTCAGGTCCTGCAAGGCCACAATGAGGTCCCCCCAAAGCTTCTCCTCTCCAGGCTGGACAATCCCAGCTGTGCCAGCCTTCCCTCCCAGCAGAGCTGCTCCATCCTCTGCCCATCCTGGTGCCTCCTCTGGCCTCTCTCCAGCAGCTCCATGTCCTTGCTGTGCTGGCCCCAGGGCTGGAGGCAGCTCTGCAGCTCTCAGGGGTCTCACCTTGGGGGGCAGAGGGGCACAATCCCCCTGCTCTTCTGAAAGTTCATCTTATTCCAACTTCCTCACACAGAGGTTCTGGTTCAAACAAAATCCAAACCACGATTTAACAGAATTTGTTGACAGATTTCAACTTGTTTCCGTGGAAAATCTTCTCACCATTCCTGAACTCGCTTTCTGGCAGAAGTGCCTCACTCGTTGAGGTCTCAGCCCCTTTTCTTTCAGGGCATTGCTGGATTTCTGAGTTTCTTTTTGTCTCATCTGAAAATGCAGGAAGCCTTCAGACATCTCCTATTGGAACCTGAAGTTCAAAGAACTGAGAAATTAGACAAATACCCTATATAAAAACATCAGCTGTCCTGTTTTAGGACATAATTGGCTGCAGCCAAGTTTCCCTCGCTCATTTTTCCTTGGTGAGAGAGCAAACTACCTTGTCATTGAGGCTTTTATGAAATGCTGCTGTTTGCAAAGCTTGCCACGGACAAATGAACCCAAACATTTCTGGTGCATGACTTACCCTGCTAATTTTGCTGCTGGTTTTCATTTCTGCATCTGGAGGCCAACGTGCTTCCAGTTATCATATAATGAAGGGAAAAAATACCCAAGTGCATAATATATTTGACTGCCAAGGAGTGTGCATGAGAAGAAGAAGCCATGCTGAGTATTTTTTAGATAATTCAGTGCAGAATAAAGGGAGAAAAAGTCAGGAAGAGAGCAAGAAGGGGGAGAAGTATTTCCCTGTGTGACTGATTTAGCCCTTGAATTAGCCAAGCTGCTTTTCCTCAGCTGTAATTCCACTGAGGGTTGCCTTTTCCATATGGAATAGGGAATATTCCTGAGCAGATGGGCCTGACAGGAGTGTTGGGTGAGGGAAACATGAGGACCAACTGCTGCCACTGGAGACACAGGTGTTTGGAGCTCTCTGTGCCCATGAGCAAGAATAAAGCAATGTAAGCACCTCCCACAGGTTGTGAACTGAGGATAATCCATTGGCATTTGTCCAGGGGTTTTTTTTGGAATTCCAGGGTTTGAATTAAGTCCCCCATTGTTCATAATGTCATCCTACTACTTTATAGAATTATCCAGCTTTTCTTCACTGGTATCTGCCTGCTTTGGTTGGACTCCCCAAAGGAAACCAGGGGTTTGTGCTGAGCACCTGAAGCTCCTCCCTTTGATCATCATGCCTGAAGTCTCATCCCCAGAAAGCCAGAAGGGGGTCATGGAATCACAGAATCCCCAAAATGGTTTAGGTTGGATGGGACCTAAAAGATTATCTCCTTCCACCCCCTTCCAGGGAAACCTTCTACCAGAACAGGTTGCTCCAAGCCTCATTCAACCTGTCCTTGGACACTTCCAGGGATGGAGAAATCCCCAACCTCTCTGGGATGGAAGGACTGGCTTCTCCTGGTGCTGGCACAGCCCTAGTCCTTAATTTCTGAGCTTACCCAGAGTTCTGAGTCAACACCTCTTGCATTTGGTCCTTTCTGTGTGAGTGCTGAATGCACCTACAAGGTTTCTGACTCTTTCTCCACCAGTGGATCACCAGGTGTGGGTTCCTGTGGGTTCTTCCTTTCCCTTTTCCAGGCTCTCCTAGAAGGTTCCTGCACGAGGCTGGGCCTGTCACTTTAATCTTGGTGACGCAACGACACCGGTGGCCTGTGCTGGGGGTGGGAGGGAGGAAAAGGAGAAGTTATTTCGAGACTAGTCGTTTGACTTCTGGCTTTTTCGCTCCAATCGATGTGAAACTCGTGTCAGCAGCTCGTGTCGCAGTTCTGATGCAAGCTGTGATGTGGTAGATAAAAAGGTGGGCAGGATTTAAGCCAAAGGGTTGGTTCGAGGGCTAAATATTCTAACTGCAAGTTTTATTTCTCTTATTTAACCCTACTTTAGCATTACCTTTCAATTAGTCTTACAATAAATAAAACTAACCATGCTGGGAACATCAGCCCAGCATGGGGTTGGTCCTCCACCAAAGCAGAACCCCTTTGCAGCATCAATAGTGATTTTCTGTGTGAGATTTAGTGCTGGACCTCTGAGTTGCTTTGCCTGGGCCCCAGGAAACTTCAGGATGTTTTTATTTGTGAGATTGTTGGAATTGGAGCATCTCAACACAGCAGATTCTAAGGGTGTGATCAGGGACATCAAAAATTCCCAGAATCCCAGGATGGATGAGGTTGGAAGGGACCACAGTGGGTCATCTAAAAGGGACATCCCAGAGCACATGGCACAGGATTGTGTCCTGATGGTTCTGGAATATCTCCAGTGAGAAGCCCATGGGCAATAGTACAATAATTTTATTAACCCTTAAATCCAAATGCTCTCCTTGTGTTGTTATTTGGGGCCTTCCCCAAAACCAGGATAATGTGGTAAAAACCTCTCTTGCTACTGGGGCTGGGGGAACCTTCTCCTGAGAATTTACCTTCCTTTCCCTAGTTAAGCCTTGCTTTAGTGGGAAATTTCAAAAAGCTTCTCTTGAAAGCTTGTAAAGCCACTACAAATCTTCTCCATGGAAATGCTGGACTTAGGGTAAAATTCCAGATGGATGGAGCCATCTGAATCCAAGGCAAAGTGTGGTTTGGTGCATTTAAAGAGCCATGAGATGCTGTCCTGGACAGACCCAGGGCAGGCTGGTTTCCTGCATGTGCTTTGGGGTTGTGTTTTCTGACATCTGATAAGGCTTTAATCTGATTAAAGGGCTTTTCCCTTCCTGAGGAATCTCTGAAATCTCTCACTGTCACCTTTCCCTGGGAGCACTGGCAGAACCTCCAGGCTAGCACCACGTTTTGGGAAAGCTGTAGGAACTTCAGGCCACTTCTGCTCTATCAAAGTCGATTCCAGTCGGCCCACAAACCACAAAAGCTGGGGGAGGTACAGGGGGAACCATCACAGAAGCAAAGCAGCCTGATAAAGCACTTTGCAGTTCAGTTGGGCCAAAGTGACACACAAAGATAGTCAAATACCCCCAGGAACTGCTTCCACCACTCTGGGAACAGCATCTTCCTCATCCTCATGGATGAAGGATCATGGAAGAATGATTTTATTAGAAGTCTGGCAGGTCTGGAAAAAGAAACTTGGATTTTTTTGATTGTTTCTTGACTTGAGTTCTGAGCTCCACTATCTACAGAAAGATCCTGTGTTTACTTTGAAACTCAAATCTAATCAAGTCAGTGTTTTAATCAGAAGTTTTCCCTCGTATCACAGATTATCTCAGGGCCCCAAAACTTCATTTCTCCAGCTGCAGCTGGGCAATCCAGTTCAAACAGCAAAACATACCCAAAATCCACAGGAAAAGTGTTTTCCAATTACTTTGGAGCAGCAGGAGAGCTGGCAAATGCTAAGAGCTGTTTGTGGATGTGGGGTAGGACTCAAAGGTCCTTGTGGGTCCTCCCAATTTGGAATATTTTATGATTCCAGTATGGGAACAGGAAAAGGAATGAGACCAGCTGATAAGCAACGTCATTCAACTTGTTAGAATTTGAGATCCAGGAGAAGCAGAGCATTAAGGTTTGTTCTGGCCTGGCTTAACACCATCTTCATAGAATCATGGCAGGGTTTGGGTTGGAACTGACCTTAAAAGATCATCTTGTTCCAATCCCCTGCCATGGGCAGGGACACCTTCCACTAGAGCAGGACCTTCTTGGCAGGAGCTGGTGCTTTGCACCTCCCTGTCCCAGCACAGCCATGGGCAAGGAGAGCAGGATTAGGGCACAGTTATTCCTCAGAGACTCCCTCAAAACCTTCCAGGATCCAGCAAAGCAGGACAATGTTGTTGTGGGATGGGGAGATCTGAGAAGACACTTGGTGTCCATTCAAAGTGTTTCTTCTTTTTTTTTTTTTTCCCCCAAAAAAATATTTTAAAAGCAAATTTTCATTTTCCTGACAATTTCATTCCGGACCAACTTTTTTTCCCCTGCTCTCTCTGTTGTTGGTCTTCCACAGCTTTGGGCAGTGCCAGGAATTCTTGCAGCTTACAGAGCTTTTGGCACAGGCTCCACCTCTGGGACAGAGACTAAACTTTGGGCAGACAATTATCAGAGCAGGGGCAGAGCATGTTTTGCTTTTCCCATATCTGACTTCTGGGTAGAATTCCAGGCTGCTCCCTGGCTTGTTTTCAGGCAGAGCAGGGTTCTCTCTAGGACAGCCCAAGTGACCTTGGAAAACAGAATGTGCTCCTTGAGGCTCCTGAGCTCCAAAGGTTGGTACAGGGGTTGAAACTGGGCTGTAGGAACTCCCCAGAAATGGTGTCAGAAGTCCTGGCTCTGCCACAGGCTGTGAGGACAAGCATTGAATCCCAGAATCTTTTAGGCTGGAAAAGAGCTCTGAGATCCACAGAGCCCACCCTGTGCCCGATGCCCACCTTGTCCCCCAGCCCAGAGCACTGAGTGCCACAGCCAGCACAGCAAAGAAACACTGACATCCATATCCCTCTGATATCCATATCCCTCTGATATCCACACCCCTGTGGCCTTTGTGCCCTGGGACACAGAATCACAGAATGGTTTGGGTTGGAAGGGACTTTAAAACCCATCTAGTTCCAACCCCCTGCCATGGGCAGGGACACCTTCCACCAGCCCAGGTTGCTCCAAGCCCCATCCAGCCTGGCCTTGGACATTTCCAGGGATCCAGGGGCAGCCACAGCTTCTCTGCCCAAAACTGCACAGAGTGTGGAGGAGATGAAGAGCTCAGCTGTGCCCTTGGAGCACAACCACTTCCCCAGGGACTGCTTTTAGCTGGAATAACAGCAAACAGCAAGCTGGGAGCTCAGCCTTTCCTGCACCCCACTCGTCCCCAAAGTTCTGCGGGCAGGACACAGCTCTGTCCCCTCTGGGGACACCCCTGACCCCTCTCCTTTGCTCGACAACACCGAGCTGACCCCGTGCCATCCATCAGGACCATCTCCCAGGGGCTGTGGCGAAGCTGCAGGGCCCCCATCCTGTTTGCTGCAAAACAAGTGGCAGTTGGAGCGGGGTTTGCAGAGCGAGCAAACCGCAGCCCCTGCATGGCCCGATAAGAGCCCAGAGCTGCTCTTGCAGCAGTTCCGTCCTCGCCGAGCACGCCTGGGGCTTTCCTGTGCCCTGCTCCCCTGAGCTCTGCAGCCTTTTGCAGCTCCTCGCTGGTTTCTGCCCCCAAGAAGGGAGTTCTCTTGCCCCAAACGAGGTGCAGGGCTAGGTGGGAATTGGCGATCCCAAAAGCGCGCAGTTTGGGGTTTCATAAATTTCCCTCTACCCGAGAGGTCCAAACACTTTGGGAGGTTTGGTTTAAGCTCAGAGCATTTTTGGAGGAGACCAGAGCCGGTAACACAAAGGGAAAGGTGTTTTTTTAGGCTCAGGGTTGGGCAGAGAGATCTGGGTTTTAGTCTCGTTGTGGTGCGGGCGTAGAGCCCGTTCTGTGGCTGGGCAGGGATGGGATGTCATGGCCCAAGGGAAAGGACTTCAGATGGGCCAAGGGAGGTTCAGATGAGATATTAGAAATTATTTTCCCTGCAGGAGTGGTCAGGCCTTGGAACGAGTGTCCCAGGGAGGTGGTGGAGTCACTGTCCTTGGAAGTGCCCCAGAGGTGTCTGGATGTGGCCCTTGGGGACATGGATTAGGGAGGGACTGTGGTGGTGCTGGTGAAGGTGGCACTGGATGGTCCTGAAGGTTCCTGCCAGCCTTGAAGTGGCTTTAGTGCTTGTGTACAACCCTCTAAGGGAGGGTTCCCACCTCTCCACAGCCCACCACATGTCAGGGGGAGGCTTGGGAAGGAAGCTCAGGCTCACAGATGCAGGGGCTACACCAGCATTGGACACGTGTGTGTCTCCTCTGTGGGAACCAGAGTGTTCTCTGGGCTTCCCAGGGCACCTTTACTCACTTCTGAACCTCTTACCTCAAAGCTCAGCCACAAATTAACATAACAGGCTTTCCAGTCCTACTCTCTGATCAGAATTGTGGCCCTGGCAGAAAGGTTTTCTTTCCTCTACCAAAAAAATGCCACTTTTCTGGAGCATTGGATAAAATCCAGTGATGTTATCAGAGCTTTCCTTCTCTGAAAATATAGAACATGTTTGTTTAAAGCGACTCAACCTGTGCTCTGAGCAGCATCACTTAAATAATACTTACAATAATAATACTTTTTTTCATTTGCTTAAAGTTGGGCTTTTAGTAAAGAATTCAATTTTCAGGAAAAAATATATTAGAAATTTCAGGCTGGAGGAGAGAAGGCTCCAGGGTGACCTAATTGTGGCCTTCCAGTGCCTGAAGGAGCTGAGAGGAAAGGTGGAGAGGGAATTTTCACTGGACTCTGAAGTGACAGGATAAGGGGGAATGACTTCAAACTTAAAGAGAGCAGGGTTAGGTGGGATATTGGGAAGAAATTCACCCCTGGGAGGGTGGGCAGGCCCTGCACAGGTTGGGCAGAGAAGCTGTGGCTGCCCCTGGATCCCTGGAAGTGTCCCAGGCCAGGCTGGATGGGGCTTGGAGCACCCTGGGCTGGTGGAAGGTGTCCCTGCCCATGGCAGGGGGTGGGACTGGATGGGTTTTAAGGTCCCTCCCAACTCAAACCATGCTGAGATTCTGTATCTGTTGCCAACATCCCTTCATTCCTAGTTACCCTTTCCCTTCTGTGCATGGAAGAAGCTGCTCCTTGGGAAACCTCTGACTTTCTGGGGCCGTGCTTGGCTTTGCTTTCATCCCATCCTTCCTGAGGAGTTTCATCCGAAGTGACTCTGCAAGAAGCATCAGGTTTTCTCTTGTGGGAAGGCAAAAGCCACATTCACCATTAATTCCACCCCAGCCATTCCTTGCTTGGTGATGATAGGCAGGCTGGAGGTGAAGGGCACTCTGACCTCAGTTTTCCCAACAGCAATTCAGATTTATTTTGCTTTATTCCCAACCCATCATTTCCATACGTGACAGGGACAGCAGAGAAATGCAGTGGTGCCACCTCGCACCTCCCAAAATCAGCAGCTGTGCTGGGGCAGGAGGATGGAGTGGAAAGCTGGTTCTGTGAGGGGAAAGGGTGAACCTGCACTTCTAGAAGGGTCTTTCCCAACAGCAATTCAGATTTATTTTGCTTTATTCCCAACCCATCATTTCCATACGTGACAGGGACAGCAGAGAAATGCAGTGGTGCCACCTCGCACCTCCCAAAATCAGCAGCTGTGCTGGGGCAGGAGGATGGAGTGGAAAGCTGGTTCTGTGAGGGGAAAGGGTGAACCTGCACTTCTAGAAGGGTCTTCCATGGATGGAGCACTTTAGGGGGGTTTATTTGATTTTTTAGGCTTCTTCCTAGATATTATTTCTTTACTTTTCTACTTTAAGTATTTAAGGCCAGGCTGGACAGGGCTTGGAGCAACCTGGTCTAGTGGAAGTTTCTCTGACTGTAGTAGAAGGGTTGGAATGAGAAGCTCTTTAAGGTCCATTCCAACTCAACCCATTCTGTGATTCCATTTCCAGCAGCCTCCTCACTCAGAGGTCCCTGCAAAGCTCTGCCTCTCCTGATTCAGCACCAACCCTCCAAGGGGAAGGTTCAGCTCCAGGATTCCCACTTGGCAAGCTCAGCTCGGAGCTCCCAGTTGAAACTGTAGGCAAAACTTACAGCTTGTGCTCTGCATTTCTGGCCCTCAACAGAAGAGTTGCCCCCTGTAAACCCTGATCTCCTCCCAGGTGTTAAAACAGGCTGTGTGGTGGTTCATTATCTATTCCCTTCCATCTCATTTGCAATACAAATGGCCCTCTCCTGATAAGGGTTTTCCACTCAGGTCATCACAAAGGCCTTTATTTGTTAGTGAATGTCCAAAATAGGTGCATTTCTTTTACAGAACCTGCCAAAGCACAATTAAACCCCTCAGCAATGTATTGCTGTCCCAGAATATTTTATTTTCTTAAGAGAAATCCATAGAGATGATTTGTACTAATGATCAGCCTGACAGAGCCATTCCAGAAGGAAATGTCCAAGGCCTGACTGGATGGGGCTTGGAACAACCTGGGACAGTGGAAGGTGTCCCTGCCCATGGCAAGGGGTGAAATGAGATGCACCTCATGGAGGAAGAGATGTGTGGATGTGATGGCACCCCTGGAGGAGGGGAAGGTTTCTCCTCCTGTCTAAGGAGAAGCTGCCAGGGATGGGCTTTGTTTGCCTAGAGAAGGTGCTGTTGTGAGCCCTCCCTTTCATGTGTCTTCACTCCAAATTGAAATCATATCTAACTTCAAAAGGGGACATTGAGGGGCTGGAGCATGTCCAGGGAAGGGAATGAAGAGCATGGAACTGTGAGGAGCAGCTGAGGGGGCTGGAGGTGTCTGTGTGGAGAAGAGAAGGTTCAGGGGGCACCTCATTGCTCTGCACAACTCCCTGACAGGAGGGGGCAGTGAGGGGGGTCGGGCTCTTCTGCCATGGCCAAGGGACAGGGGGACAGGAGATGCCTCAAACTGCACCAGGAGATGCTCAGATTGGAGATTAGAATTACTTTTTTCCCTTTTGGAGTGGCCAGGCCTTGGAATGAGTGTCCCAGGGAGGTGGTGGAGTCACTGTCTGTGGAAGTGTCCCAGAGGTGTCTGGATGTGGCCCTTGGGGACATGGATTAGGGGGAATCGTGGTGGTGCTGGTGGCACTGGATGGTCCAGAAGGTCTCAGCCTTGATTCTGGGATACAGCTGATACAGAGGAGGATCAAATGTTTACAGACAGAAAAAAGGCATAAAAGATGTCCAAACAGGCAGCTGTAAAACTAAACATTTTTGCTCGTAGTTAAAAACAAACAAACAAAAAATCTCCATGCCCTCTATGAACAGTTTTCCCCCTCTGCTGAATTATCCATCTTTCCTTACCAGTCTGAAATAATTTCATCCCTAATTAAATAATAGGTTTGCCAAGAGAACCACAAATATCTGTGAAGATCACACTGTAGAAATTCCTGGGGGATCAGCAATCCTGACAGGACTCTTCTCCTCATTAATTTCTCCTGCCCCTTCAGCTCTGAATTTAGAGCAGAGCAGGGAAAAGGGTCTCCCAAAAGTTTCCCCAAAGAAAGTTTGGCCTTTTCTTGGTGACTTGGTGAGCTTTAAAAAACTGAGACCCCATCTGTGCCAATTGCAGGTTTATTCTATCAGGAGACTAATTTCTATTTTTCTGCCTCTTTGATGTCACAGCTCCTTAGTCAGAACAAAAAACTGATATTATCATGGAATCCAACCTGGCCTGGGACACTTCCAGGGATCCAGGGGCAGCCACAGCTTCTCTGCCCACCCTGTGCCAGGGCCTGCCCACCCTCCCAGCCACCAATTCCTTCCCAATATCCCATCCATCCCTGCCCTCTTTCAGTTTGAGTCCATCCTCCCTTGTCCTGTCCCTCCATCCCTTGGAAATTGTCTCTCTCCATCTTCCTTGTCAGCTCCTTTCAAGTTCTGGAAGATACTGAAATTATCTATATTTTTGACAAAACCATTCTGTAATTTTAATAAAATATGTACACACCAAAAAGAATAAAAACCCCAACAACCATTCAACCCCAACCCAACCATTCATACAAAATCCCAAATCCGTGGTAGGAAATAGGAAGGGTTCCAGAGCCAATGATGTTTAGTTAAGTAATGCAAAAAAAAAGACCCAATTCAGGACTTGTTCATGGCCCCTTTAATGCAGCAGCACCTGCTGGGGGTCACCCAATAACCCCCTCTTGACTGGGAGGGCACACACAAAAGGCTGTGTGGGGTTCAGGACTCGTGTTACAGGCCAGCTGTTCCCTGGGATCCTCAGGTTTCCACAGGAAAATGGGAGCAGAGCATTTTTGTGGTGTTCAAGGGACTTTATTTAAAAGCTGGGGTGGGGCGTGGAAACTGGAAGGGCTGAAGAGCAAGAGCTGGGTTATGAGTTAGGAAAAATGCCTGGATTTTGATTTAATGCATCTTGATAGTTGGTGTTACTATGAGGGTTTTAAATGTTATGTTGTGTTTCTTCACTGTGTCTCATTCATATTTCCAGGATCTGAAGGGAGCCAAGAAAGATGGAGAGAGAGTATTTACAAGAGCCTGGAGGGACAGGACAAGGGGGGATGGCTTCAAACTGAAAGAGAGCAGGGATAGATGGGATATTGGGAAGGAATTGGTGGGTTTGAAGGCCCTGGCACAGGTTGGGCAGAGAAGCTGTGGCTGCCCCTGGATCCCTGGAAGTGTCCCAGGCCAGGTTGGAGCACCCTGGGCTGGTGGAAGGTGTCCCTGCCCATGGCAGGGGGTGGCACTGAAATGGGATGATCTGTAATGTCCCTCCCAACCCAAACCATTCTGGGGTTCCATGAACCAGGACTCAGCTGTAGTAGAAGATTATGGTGCAACTCTGAGGTGAAGAACCATATCAGGCCAATTTAAGGACACAATTTCAGATTTCCAGATGTTCCCGTGGGAATTAGGAGTCCATCCACCACTTACTCCTAATGGGTCTTAGGGTTGGCTCTGTGTCCTTCCTGAATTCAGCTCTGGCAGAGATCCCCAGCTCCAGAGGGGTGACAACCCACCCAGTGCTGGGAGAAGGGCTGGGCAAATGAAACAGGAGATGGTTTTATGGGAAAACCCATGTCAGATCCCACCTTGGGACAAGAGTGGCTCTGCCTGTTTTGGATTTCAACCACAAGCAGAGGTGGAACAGGGCTGGGAGTATTTTGTGCAGCCTCTGATTTAAAAAGGCAAGACCTTCCTAGGATGGAAGAATAACCACAAGAGGTCCAGGCAGAAATCC
Organism: Campylorhamphus procurvoides; assembly: GCA_013396655.1. Lineage (NCBI taxonomy): Eukaryota > Metazoa > Chordata > Aves > Passeriformes > Dendrocolaptidae > Campylorhamphus > Campylorhamphus procurvoides. The sequence continues at coordinate 23,911 of WBMV01004077.1, forward strand.
ATGTGGTCCCACATCTTCTCCCTGGGAAAGGAAAGGGCAGGTTCTTTAGGAAAACCTGTAAGAAACGTGGCAAGGTTTATATTCTGCCCCTGACTCGGAGAAGGGGTTTTATTGCCATAAACTTGCAAAAGTGTTGACATTCCTAATGGGTTTTAACTTAAATTATGCACCTTGTGGAAAATCTAGACCCCCCTCAAGAGGTGCTGCTCAGGATTTACATGGGTAGATTATATGGAATATATATATATCATATATATATATATATATGATATCAGCTCTATCAGTCCTTCATCATTTTTATGGTACTCATGGTTTTATTCCTCAAATAAATTGAAGTGGGCTTACATGGATGTGCCCTCTTTGGTGACATGGATATATAATAGGGGTTTTATATAGTACAATTTAAAAAAAAAGAATTTTTCCCATGAAAAAGAGGAATTTAATTAGTGGAAAAGCCTCCTTTTTGGACACTGCTTGGAAATGGCAGTGGCATAAGCGATGGAGTTCTTAAGGATCATAAATAAGTTTTTAAGGATCCTAAAGTCTCTCTAGTTTTGAATAAACATGGGATGGATTGCAAAAAACACCCTGAATGTATCCAGCCAGTGTTTTCATGAGATTTCTTTAACAAAGTGTTCTTTTTAAAAGGGCAATTACAAGCCATAGGCTTGCAGGGAGTGTCCCTTTCGTTTTCTGGGGAAGTCTAAATAACTGTTTGCCTTCCACTTAATTCCTTCCTCATGCACTAAATTCAACACCTGGGGCTTTCCAGCTTTTCTAGTTCTCCTTTTTGGCCTCAGACATGACACTGAAGAAGTTTAGACAGACAGAGAAATCAAGGAAACCCTCAAAATCAAGGAAATTTAAAGACCAAAAAAAGAGGCGAACGGGAAAAATAAATTAAGAACTTATTCAACATGTTGCAGTCAGCAGAGAGGGGAGGGAGCTGGAAGGGGAAAGTAAAACTTTAAGCTAGAAATCGTTTTTTAAGCTGGTGTTGAGAGTGCCCAGATGTTCTTCTTCAACATATTTCAGATGTTTGGGGAAAACTTTTCTCTATTTTCGACCACTTGTAATCCCCTGAAATTCAGCCTGTTCTCCACTGAAAGGAGACACCCAATTTAAACCACTTGAAGTGTGTTTTAAAAAAAACCCAAATCTACTGATTGCACTAAAGGGGAGGAGGGAAACTTTCAAAGAAATATTGTTAAAACATCCCAACAAAACCGGTTTGCCTGAGGATAGAAGCAAATGAATCCTGGAACGTGTTATCCTTGGAGTTTTCAGTGGAGGCATCATTTGGAGTGGGGAATTCCCTTTAAAATGGATCATTCTGGCCAGAGATGGGGCAGGGTAACAGCACTGGGTAAAACATAGGAGAGGAGGATGCAGTTTGTGCTCAGAGCCTGGATATAAAGATTCAGCTGGGCTTCAAAAGGTGAGGACCAAAGGGAGCAACAAAATCACTTGGCTGAGAAACCTGTTCCTTTAAATATTTTATTTGTTGTAACATTTCGTGGCAAACACACTTTACATTTCCTTCACAGGCCAGTGGCTAAATGGGAGCAGTGGTGTCTTTCCTGCCTTGGGTTCCCTTTAGGGGCAGAAGGTGGAGCTGCCAGGTCTGGAAAATGGTTTCACAACCCAAGGCTTGAGGCTAAAGGATGGGTTTTTGCACAGACTGTGGGGAAACAGCACCGTGTGGTGTGGGACAAGAGGTGGAAGGCTCTGCCTGGAAAATCATAGAATCATGGAATGATTTGGGTTGGAAGGACCTTAAAGACCACCCAGTGCCACCCCTGCCATGGGCAGGGACACCTTCCACCAGCCCAGGGTGCTCCAAGCCCCGTCCAACCTGGCCTGGGACACTTCCAGGGATCCAGGGGCAGCCACAGCTTCTCTGCCCACCCTGTGCCAGGGCCTGCCCACCCTCCCAGCCACCAATTCCTTCCCAATATCCCATCCATCCCTGCCCTCTGTCAGTTTTAAGCCATTTCCCCTTGTCCTGTCCCTCCATCCCTTGGAAATTGCCTCTCTCCATCTTTCCTGTAGCTCCTTTCAGTTCCTCAGGTACAAATGCTCCCGTGTTTTCTTCAGGTCAGGGTGTGGTGATCTCTTGCACAGGGACAAATCGTGCTGGGAACTGCATTTTTCAAGAGGGATGTGCAGATATCTCCTCCCTGGTACTTCTGTCCTGGTCTCTCTCCCCTGAGTTCCTGACCAGTCAAAAAGGGTCTGCACGAAATGACTACACACACAGGGAGGTGGCAAATGAAACTTGCTTTGACTTTCCACAACAAACTTCACTGTGGAAATAAATTGGACCCCACTCATAGAATCATGGAATACCCAGAGCTGGCAGGGATCCCCAAGGACCACCCAGTGCCACCCCAGCCCTGCCCAGGACACCCCAACAATCCCCCTGTCCCTGTCCCGGTGTCCAAAGGCTCCTGGAGCTCTGGCAGCCTTGGGGCCATGCCCACTGCCCTGGGCAGCCTGGGCAGTGCCCACCACCCTCTGGGGGAAGAGCCTTTGGCTGAGATGCCCCCTGAGCCTGCCCTGGCACAGCCCCAGCCCTTCCTGGGTGCTGTCCCTGCCCACAGGGAGCAGAGATGGAGCTGCCCCACGGGAAGATGCTGTGGACTGGGATGAGGTCCAGCCAAGCTGGGATAGTTAAGGATGCTGTCCTGTTTTCCCTCCCATGGATCAAGTTTCCATTTAACCCTTCTACGTTCTTTAGGGTGAGCAGTAAAGCCACCCATAATTGCTTGTTACTCAATGCACACACGACCAGCTTTCCCTCTGAGGTGAGCACCTGCCTCTCCATTCCCATCAGGACATGGATAAGTTTTTAGACCACGGGTTCTTTTTCTACATGTCTGTTTGATGTCCCCTAACAGTGAAATTTCATCTTGCCTTCTAAGCCTGTCCTGCTCCGAACCATTAATTAAGGTGCCCTAATCACCAGAGCCTGTTCATTTGTTTAGCAGCGTGTGCTGTTTGGAGTGCACATTAATTATGTTATTACTCTGTCAGGAGCAGGCACGGGGACAGGAGGGAGGCTGGGCTGGGTCTCCAAGGGGATGTTTAGGAAAAGGTGGAGTCCAGGAATGGTTGGGATTGCAAAGCACCCCTGGCTTGTGGCACCTGGAGCTGCCAAGGCGTGGCAGGAGCTGTAGGAGAGATGTGGTGGAGGTGGATGCTTGAGAGCCAACAATCCTCTCACTTCTGTGCAAGGAGCATCACTCCTTTCCACCAGAATGCTCTGGAGGTGAGGACTGATGAGCTTCAGAGTCTGTCACAGAATCATGGAATCATAGGATGGCTTAGGTTTAAAAGGACATTAAAAATCACCCAGTGCCACCTCTGCCATGGGCAGGGACACCTTCCACCAGCCCAGGGTGCTCCAAGCCCCATCCAACCTGACCTTGGACACTTCCAGGGATGGAATGTCCACAACCTCTCTGGGCAACCTGTTCCATTTCTTTCCACCAGGTTAAAATCAAATATAAAGCTTGGCCTTGAATGAAACTTTTGAGTGGATTCCAACCCTTCCTCATATTTTCAATGCACCAAGTGCTACCTGGACCTGGGTGCTGCTGGCAGAGCAGCAATGCAGGGGATGACACAGGATGTGTCCTGTGGGGGCCAGGGCTGCAGACTCATGCACAAGACCTGGAAAATTCTTCTTGCAAAGCCTGACTCAAGGGCTGGATGCCTCCTGCCCTGTGAGGAATTCAGTGTTCGACTCAGTATTTCACACTCGTGTTTCTGTTTGGTTTTCCAGCGACAGCTGAGGTGTGGGCAGCAGTCTGCACATGCAAGGTTAGCCAGGAAAAAAAAAACATCCTTGGTAATTATCAGGAAGCTTCAGTTGCTCTGTTTTTAAAAGCCCAGAGTGGGTGTTTTCCTCTTGGCCTCGTCATGTTTTCACAGCCACTTGGAAACTCAGCGCTGGTGTCATGTGCAGTGATCCAAGCTCCCCTGCTGCCAAGGCAAGACACTTTCCTACTCTGCCTTCTACATCACTTTGTCCTGTGTAGTTCTACATGATTCAAGCTCTGGTGCTTCCTATCACTTCCCTTGGGAGGCAGAGAGACCATGTCCTGGGGGGCATCAGGCACAGCATTGCCAGCTGGGCAAGGGAGGGGATGGTCTTGCTCTGCCCCTCTCTGGTGTGGCCTCACCTCGAGTCCTGGGGGGGTTTTGAGCCACAATATAAGAAAGATCTAAAGCTGTTGGAGAGTGCCTAAAGGAGGGATAAGAAGGTGGGGAGGGTCTGGAGGGGCCACAGAAGGAGCAGCTGAGGGCACTTGGCTGGTGCAGCTGGAGCAGAGGGCACTGAGGGCAGAGCTCAGCGGGGGCTGCAGCTCCATCTCTGCTCCCTGTGAGCAGGGACAGCACCCAGGAAGGGCTGGGGCTGTGCCAGGGCAGGCTCAGGGGGCATCTCAGCCAAAGGCTCTTCCCCCAGAGGGTGGTGGGCACTGCCCAGGCTGCCCAGGGCAGTGGGCACGGCCCCAAGGCTGCCAGAGCTCCTTTGGACACTGGGACAGGGACAGGGGGGATTGTTGGGGTGGCACTGGATGATCCTTGGGGGTCCTTCCAACTCAGAATATTCCATGATTCTATGGTTTGCTGTCTAAACAGACTATATGGTAACACAATTTTCCACTTATTCAGCTTAATTCCTTTCCCCTCGGTTTCATCCCATAATGCCTCTTCCAGACAGAGGTGATGTTGTTGGAGCAGCTGGAGGAGCTGGCAGGGCTCAGGTCAGCCCCAGCACCGAGGGCTGGTGGAAAGTGTGACTGCTGTTCCAACACAGGTGCACTGCTTGGGTGTGAGGATCATTCCCAGGCTGCTCCTGACTCCTGAGCCTTGGAGAGCCAGCAGGAGCCAAACCCCTCTGTTACCCTCTCCAACACCAGCCCAAGAAAGTACCATGGAGCAAAGCCAGGGCTTTCCCTACCACAGTCTTATTTCCTCCCCTTCCAACGGTTTCTTTTCCTTTAGTCAGGCAAAGGGAAATAATTTGTGCACCGACCTCCTGATTGAATTGCTTTCCTCCCTGTGAAGAGGGTTCTCGTTCCTCCCCACGTCACTCACAACATCATCCTGTCCTCCCAAGAACATCACGAAATCCCTTTCTTACACTGTGCATTCTGCTTAGGAAATAAAATATAAAACCAGTCTGGGTCACTTGTACAGGTTTCTAAAACATTTGAGCTTGAGGGGAAGGGAAAGGGTTTCTCCTCCTTTGTTTCTGAACTTGGCAGATTTCTGTTACAAGAAAAAGAAACTGCCTGGAGTGAAAGGGAGAGGGGAAAATGTTGCTTAGAGCTGGTTCTGAAAAGGGTGGGTTTAGAGCAGGTTTCCTGTGTTATGTGAAAAGCCTCTCAGTGTCAGTGGTATCAGGTGGAAATGACCTCAGTCAATGGCTTTGCCACTCCTGAGTGATGCAAACCTTTCACCAGCCCACAGGTAATTTAACTTCATAGGGAATGTATTTGAATTTATAAGCATATATTGTATTTACATGTTGCTATTGCATCATATGGGAAGCACTTAGACCTTTATCCCCACCATAAAGTCAACTCTCAGGCCTGGTTTTCTCCTGTGGAGCCAGGCTGGGAGAGCTGGGGATGTTCACCTGGAGAAGAGAAGGATCCAGGGAGACCTGAGAGCCCCTTCCAGTGCCTAAAGGGGCTCCAGGAGAGCTGGAGAGGGACTGGGGGACAAGGGATGGAGGGACAGGACATGGGGAATGGGCTTAAGTGGAAGGAGGACAGGGTTAGATGGAATATTAGGGAGAAATTCTTCCCTGAGAGGGTGGTGAGACCCTGGCACAGGTTGGGCAGGGAGGTGCTGAGCTCCCCTGCTCTCTACACTCCCTGATAGGAGGGGGCAGTGAGGGGGGTCGGGCTCTTCTGCCATGGCCAAGGGACAGGGGGACAGGAGATGGCCTCAAACTGCACCAGGGGAGCTCCAGATGGGATATTAGAATTAAAAAAATCTACAGAAATATTGATCAGGGCTTGGAATGAGTGTCCCAGGGAGGTGGTGGAGTCACTGTCTGTGGGAGTGTCCCAGAGGTATCTGGATGTGGCCCTTGGGGACATGGATTAGGGGGGATTGTGGTAGTGCCCATCCAATGGGACTGGGTGATCCTGAAGGTCTCTGCCAACCCTGATTATCCTGGGATTCTGTGTGGGAAGAGCAAGGTCCACCTTTCCCAGGGTGTGTGTCCACGTGCCCAGGTAAAGGCAGTCCTGTCTGCCCATGGCTTTGTCACCCTGGGTGTCCCCAGCTGTGTCCCCAGGTGTGTCACCACCGACTGTCACAGCAGTCCTGTGGCTGTGGCTCCTCATGGCTGAGCTTCTCCCCAGCCCTGGCACGGAGGGATATGGAGAAGAACTGAGAGCATCAGATCCTAAAACTGCCAGGGGTTTTCTGGAATCCCCCTAAACCACTGGGAAAACAAACAGGCTTTTGGTTTTCTGCCTGATTTTTTTGCAAGAACCTGGGAGTGCATTGAGGAGGACACAGAACATGAAGAACCCTTGTGCCCACAAGGGAAGAGAGGCCATCCTGGGGGCTGGTGAGTGCCAAGCCCCAAGCTGCAACAGGCAGGAAACCCAGGATTTTAAAACAGGATTTTAAGTGTGGCCATCTCCAGCTTGAGAGGAACGTTCTGTTGCAAGAGCTGGTGGAAATTGTCTTGGGTAGAAGGAGAAAGATGAGAGTGCAGAGTTGGGCTCCACTTGTTCAGCTGTGTCAAAGGAGAAGGTGGCTGGAGGGGAGGGAAAGGACCTGATGGACCAGACACACTCTGGGAAGTGCAGGCTGTGCAATGACAGGTTTCTGGACCAAAAGGAGCTGGTGGTGTGGCCTTCTCTGGGCCAGGGAAGGGTTTACACAGCTCAAAGGGCTGAGGTTGTGCAGGAGCTTCATTCTAAAGAGGTTTACCAGTGGACTTCTGGTCACAGTGCCAGGGCACAGCTGCACGTGGTATTTGTGGGTATATGCACCCCAAAAATGCCCTTGGGTACTAAATAAACCAGTGTGAAGAGCAACTGCCTTGCAGAAATGAGACATGGGATGAATAACCATGTTATCTCGATGTCCAGTGGGTATTTATTGTAAACTGTGAGGATTTATTTTATTTTCTTCCTTTTCTTTCAGATGAGGAGACTAATTAAATTATTCAGAGAGGGAGGGAAAAACTCAGTTTGATCTGACTTTAATTTGACTGAAGTCTGGACCTAAAAACGTGGTGCTTTTGAAAGACAGAACAAGCGGTTTCCTGAGTCATAAATTGAGTCACACAGACCCCTAATGGTGTTTCCAGGACCGCAGACTAAGCTGTTGCTCTCAAGACAAAAAGTAAAACCTTTCAAAAATAAACTAGAAGTTGTGGCAGATTTCCAGGCAGATTTGTAATGTCCTGAGAGTCACTTCAAAGGTGCAGCTCCTGCCTCTGTGTCTTTCCATGGAGAGGGTGAAGGGAAAGCTCTGAGGATGTGCAGAAATGGGTGCTGGATGATGATAATGGTGGGTTTGCATCCAGGGAAGTCCAAGAGCAGAGAACTTCCCCCTAACCCTGCAAAGATGTTATTCCCTGGAATTAGACACACAAGACTTGGCAAATCTGCTCGTGCACGTAGGAATTGAACCAGATAAAATGCCCCTGTTTGTTGTCCTGGCTCAGCCTGCTGGAGGTTTTGCAACAACAGGCAGAGGGGGCTGCTCCCTGTCTGTCCCCCAGCAATTCCCAAATAAATACAGGTCCCACGTTGGACAAGGGCAGAAATCCCTGTTCCCATGCTAGACAAGGTCAAAAATCCCTGTCCCATCCCTGGAAGTGTCCAAGGCCAGGCTGGATGGAGCTCTGAGCAACCTGGTCTAGTGGAAGGTGTCCTTGCCCATGGCAGGGGGTTGGAACTGGATGATCTTTAAGGTCCTACCCAAACCATTCCATGATTCCATGAGAAACTGAGGAGTTGTCACAGCCTCGGTGTGAGGCCCCCAAGTCCAACCCTGCAAATGTTTTAGGAATAACCAGAGAATCATGGAATATCCTAAGTTAAAAGGGACACCCAAGAACCATCCAGTGCCAGCCCAGCCCTGCCCAGGACACCCCAACAATCCCCCCTGTCCCTGTCCCGGTGTCCAAAGGCTCCTGGAGCTCTGGCAGCCTTGGGGCCGTGCCCACTGCCCTGGGCAGCCTGGGCAGTGCCCACCACCCTCTGGGGGAAGAGAAGGTGACACCAAGTGTAGATCAGGGGGATGAAGAACAAGTCAACTCTTTCCTATCTGAGTTGTGGATTTGTTTGCTGCCCCAGCAGGGTGGGCTGTGTGTGTGTCCTGCTGTGTCCCCTCTTCCCTCTGGAGCTGTTCCTTGCACAAGGAGATGCATTTTGGGGAATGGCAAGTGGGAGAATGGTTTGCTTTCTCTCTTTTCCTGGAGTAACTGAGGATCTCAGCCTCCATAACCATCAGCAAGTTGCTCTTCACAACAATAAATTCTCACAGCCACAAAAATTCTGCTTTATATTAATGCTCTGATGCCACTGCTGCTTTCTTACTGCAACCTGTGCCAACACCACAAACATTCAGATTAACATGGGAGCTTCCAAGCCAGCTGATGGAAAATATTTAAGATAAGAAGATGAAAATAAAATTCCAGAATGAGCCCAGAGGCTCCATCTTTAATTTAAAAGAAAAAAAAAAAACCACACCCAAATCTAGGGTAACAATCCTACACCTCTGGCTTATTTGCACTTTGTGAAGCAGATTTGGTGTTTGGCCTTGGCTGTAGTTCTGTCTGTTTAATCACAATTAAACTCGAAGGGGCATGGGGGAGTGTCTGGGGGTATAAAAGCACCTCATTCTGATTTCAGGCTTGTCCCATTAAATCTCCTGGAGATTATGGCAAGAATTAACAGTGGATGCTCCAAAGCAGCACCTCAAGTATTGTCCCTTTGTGCTTCTTCTGGCTCTGGGAAGGGAATCTTTCACTCTTGGAGCTGATTCCCAAGTCAGGTTGGCTCTGGACCCCCCAACCATGTGCTGGTCTTACACCATGGTGGGTTTCCAGCTCATGGTCCTTTGTGACCTCCCTCCTGCCCTTCCAGCAGCACCTCCCACCCCCTTTTAGCCCCCAGGGATTATCCAGCAGCTCTGCTCTGATTTTACCCCCCCTCTCTTCGAGCGATGTCGGAGTCTCAAGTGTCAAGTGCGGCTTTGCTTGGTTTTGTGCCTGGAAATAGAAATCCCAACCAGAGTGTAAGGGGTTTCATTTTCCTTCCTTGAACAGAGTACACTGCTTTTTGGCAAGGGAGAGCACACTTAGAGAAGAATAGACTATACACATGGACGTGGATCTGTCATGAAATTCGTTTGAGTTTCCAGCTGAAGTCACTCCTGCTAACAGGATCTCGTTACCCTGTGGTCACACAGCACACAACCCTGTAATAAAAAAAGGTTTGGGGGGTGCAAAAATGGCTGTAGATAATCCACAACCCATGTTTGCTCAGTTTTCACCGAACTCCTTCCAGCTGAGGCTGAAAATCCCATCTCTGTACGGCCCAGGGTGTGGAGAGTCATCCTGGCATTGACGATGTGGGCTTGGGGCATCATGTGGTGGCACAGGGGCTTCCTGGCAGCTTTCACTCCAGACAGGAAGTTTTTTGGGGGAAAAACAAGGGAAAGGATTAGTTCCCAGGACCTCCCATGGCTGCTGCTGTAGAGGAGGACTGAGCCAGCAACTTGAGTCACCACTGCAGCCTCAGCCTGCTTTAAGTCTGGTTTTCACGAGCTGGACCAAGGATGAAGGAGGAAAAGGGGCAGGGAGGTGCAAGCAGGGTTGACCACTCATGCCCTGGGGCTGAGTGTGGTCACCTCCTGCCCTCTGGTGAGCAGCAGGGGGTTTGGCCACAGCTGTCCCCATGGCTTGGAGAGACTCTCCAAGCCCCATCCCACAGTGGGTCACCAAAAATCTGAGCATAGTGGATGATGGGCAGGGAGCTGTGCCCATGCCCAGTGACAGGGCCTGGCAGAAAACCCCAGTCCAGAAAATCCCAAAGCACGGGGTGGCTGAAGTTCTGAGCTGAACTTTGCTCAGAGAGATTGGGGACTGTCCCAGAGACACTGAGGACTCCCCATCCCTGAAGATGTTCAGGCTGGATGGAGCTCTGAGCAACCTGGTCCAGTGGAAGGTGTCCCTGCCTGTGGAAATACCTGAGCTTGAAGGTCCCTTCCAACTCAAACCACCCTGAGATTCTCTGTTCCTGACTTGCTGATGTTCAGGAAACTGTCACAAAGCCTTTTATGTTTGAATTCCAGCTGTGTTTATGAGCCTGGCCCTAAAGGATTGTTAAAGTGCAGCCACTTTGGGTATTTTAAGATGAACTTGTGAGTTCCTCTGTTCCAGAGCAGGACATCTCTCCTGGCTTTGCAATCACTCCCCCAAACACTGCCTGTGCTTTCAGGAGGAAAGTGGGATTTTTCCCTTTCCAATCACTTTTCCAAGGCACTCAGATTATTTAGTGCAGAACATTGTCCAAAGCAAAGCTGGGGAGGATTTCCTGAACTCTTCAGGACATTCTTTCCACAAATCTCAAAGGAAAAAGTAAAAAAGAAGGGTTGATTTCTTCTCAGGTATGTTAACATACCAAATTAGGCCCTGTGTTATTTCCATGTCTATCCACATCCCAAAAATAGGATATTCCTGGAGTTCAGCATCCACCAGTTCCACTTCCAAGCTGGCTAATGGCAGATCCATGTCCCTGGAACTGAACAGGACCCATTTTCTTGTCTCTCCCTGCCCTGGGTGATGTCATGCAGCTGAACTCTTCCACAGGGTGGGTTTTTTTTTTTTGCTTCTTTCATTTTTTAAGAAAGAGAAAGGCGTGAGTCATGTCTTACAGGCAGCTCTTTCCCCTTCTTGTTCACTCATCATCAAAGTGCAAATCATGCCTTAACTATGTGCAGTTGTAAATTGGTTTGGCATAGTTATGTCTGGATGCACTGAGTTTCCCACTCGTGGGAGTCTCCCATTACCCCTTCTCCTCTCTGACTCACTTCCATGTGTCCCAGTGATTTCACTCCCAGCTGTCTCCCTGCTCTGAGAGGTCTAAAATGGGACATATATATATATATTGCCTCAATTAGATATTTATCTCAGTGTCATTCTGGCATTGTGTGCATAGCCCAGGATACACCTCAGCCCACCGACATCTCGCCCTGCAGGATGAAACATGGGTGCAATAACTGCTTTTGCAGGCAGGGAATATAATTAGGCCACCCTTTGCCAAAGGAGTGTGTGAAGCATTAGCTGTGCAGTTCCTCTGATGGAGGGTTCGTATCTAAAGCCTTGAGCAATTGCTTTGGAAGTTTTAGGGGAATTTATTGCATTGTCTGCTGGTTGAGAGGTGATATTGTTCTTTTACTGGTAGCTGCAATCACCATAATGAAATGTGAAACAAATGTCTTCTGGCCATTACACTAATGCTGTTAGATCAGGTCGTGGAGCTGTTGAAAAGAAAAAAGAAATTGCAGGTATGATAGATAATAGGTGTTCATATTTATGTCAGTACTTCTCTGGAAGTTCATCCTGGATCTACCTGCTATAAGACTTTGAATTCCCAAAAAAAATGCACAGGGAAAGGTGATTTTTGCCCTGGGAGACTTGCAAAGTAACAAGATGTGTGGGATAGGGTTCAACTCACCAAACTCAAGTTAGTCTGTTCTCCCTTCCCTGGTTAATGGGGGGAGAGAGGAGCAGGGAGGCACCTCCATATAGGGTTTGTTCCCACCACAAGATAAGTCTCTAAGATAAGGAGCTTGAATCACCCTCTGGCAGTGCCTTTCTAACCTCCAGTGACTATAAAGGGAGCATAGTTTAGACTGGCTTAGACAAGACAAAGCTAAAATTAGTTGAGACTTATCCCACCCTGAGCTTTGCACCCAGACAGTGGGACTGGGCAATGTGGGATGTGGACCAGTATAGTTTCCATGCTTGGCCATCCCTGGGCTACCAACTTGCTTTGCTGGAGAGGGAATCCAATCCCACAAGGGTCACAGGAGCCTGGATGAAATTTGGATCAAGCCTGTGGTGCTCCTTGATAAGTTATAAATTGTTCTTTCAGCTGGGAAAACCATGAAATGCAGGGAAACAGGGTTTGAGCAGGATGATCCTAAGGATTTTTAGCAGCACCTTCCCCTGGCTTTTCAAGAAAGGAATCTTTGGCAAGGCCACAAACCCCTTGAAGATCAGTCCACCTTGTTTCTCTCTAATCTCATCCACCTCTCTTGCCCTGCAGGCGAAATGCCTGGGATTCCACGGGCTGACAGCTCCTCCTTCTTCTAGGAAAGCACTTAATTATCTCAATCACTTCATAATTGACTCACTTCCACTACTCCAAGGAGACAGAGCTGGAGAGCTAAACCCTGAGTGTGGCAGGGCAGCCAGTTTCTCCCAGTGCCCTTCCAGGAATCCTCTGGGGAATGGCTGCTGGCCCTTCTGACTTCTGTCCCCTCATCCCTTTGGGTTGTTGTCCCTACCATCCTTTGGAGTTGCAGAATTGCTGTCAGTCTCCACCTTTGGTTGACAATCAGCCAGTTTGGTTGACAGACTACAACATGACATTGGTGATGTGCCCTGCTGGGTGCCAGCAGTGCAGACTTCCCCCAGTTTGGGGCTGGTGTTGCCAGGCTGGCAGCAACAGGAGCATCCCTGGGCATAAGGAGCGAGCTGTAGCGTGTTGTCATCTCTCTTTGCCAAAATATTCTCTGGAATTAACAGGATTCCCTCCAGAATTGTGCAAATGGTGCAATCAGTGTGGAGAGGGAGATTTCCCAGGGCATGGAGAGACAGGACAAGGGGGAATGGCTTTATATGGAAAGGGAATAGGGTTAGATGGGGTATTGGGAAGGAATTCTTCCCTGGCACGATGGCAGGCCCTGGCACAGATTGCCCTAAGAAGGTGTGGCTGCCCCTGGATCTCTGGAAGTGTTTAAATCCAGGCTGGATGAAGCCATTCCTATTTGTGCTATCACTATATGCACTTTTGTAAGTTCCCTTTCCTATCCCCCTATAGATATTATATATATATATACATAATTCTGTATAGTAAACTATATTAATTAAACACACCACTCTGGAATATATGTATTTTCACCCTGATTTCATTTTTTTTAAAATTTTTTAAACTGTTGGCTGGTGGCTGTTCTTGGAGTTTTGACAGAGTGATAGACACATGAACTTAAATTTATTTTCATGTGCATGTTGAGATGATTGAAGTAGCTATTTTAGGAGTCAGCAATTTGCTATGAACTTCTGCCTGAAGCTACTAAATTCTCTCCAGCAATGTAGCTATGGGCAATGCTGACCTGGAAACTGCCCAGTTTTGGGTCTTTTCTCTTATCATGCAACAGTTTTTGCCCCTTTCCTTCTATCCCAGATCCTGTTTCAGAGGATCATGGAATGGTTTGGGTTGGAAGGGACCTCAAAGCCCACCCAGTGCCACCCCAGCCATGGGCAGGGACACCTCCCACCAGCCCAGGGTGCTCCAAGCCCCGTCCAGCCTGGCCTGGGACACTTCCAGGGATCCAGGGGCAGCCACAGCTTCTCTGCCCACCCTGTGCCAGGGCCTGCCCACCCTCCCAGCCACCAATTCCTTTCTAAAAAAGATATTTAAGGAATGAATTTATACCACATTTTGACTCAGGAGTCCATTTACACCACATTCAAAAGTGATGCAAACTACCTCGCCCTGATGCTCACTGTGAGTACCCAAAAGGATAAATGAGTCTAAAAATCACTTTGTGCACTGTAAGGGCATGTTCTTGACTCCAGGTCTTACACAAAACCTGAGATATGTTTAAAGCAAGGCAGTTGCAAAGGTTTGCAGAGGTAACCACAGAGTTATCAATGATTTTTTGGGGGCTTTCCACTTTACTCTTTGGCTTTGCAATATGATCTCATAAACCAGACCCAAAGTGAATTTCCAAGCAGGGTGACCACAGGGTATATATTAATAGTCCACTGGCTACCAGGGGGACTGACCAACCAATTGTGCCTGTCCGTAGAAAACAGAAGATTTTGTGTGTCCAGCAACTCCTTTGGAAGGAAAGGAACAAATCTGAGCCATCTGGATTTCCTTCAGCTCCTCTCAGTGAGTAGCACAGGGCAAATCTTGCTAAGCTTATGGATTTCATACCCAAAACAGTCTGTGTTGAAAAATTATTTCAGACTCCAGATGATTTCAATTTTCCTTCCGTTTATTTATGCATTTATGTTCTTTTCATAAAAACAAAAAGGGCTTTCAATGCTTTAATGAGAGTAGATCAACTTTTCTTAATGCTTTTGTAAAAGAGCAAGAGGCTTTTGGATGCACCGTCCTTTGTTGTAGGAAATTAGTGGAATTTGCTCAGTTTTTACCCAGATACAGCAGAACAGGATTTTTGGCTGGAGGTTCAGTTGCTTTCCAGGTCAAGATGAAGGGTTTTGCTGTGTCTTTATGAGCTAAATCCCTCTCCTTTCTCTGCTACCTCTGTCCTCACAGGACATCCAGGCTAGTGGAGAGAGGTGCAATGCTCTGACTGGCTGCTCCCTGAATTAAACACTGGCAGGAGGAGGTTTTAGGGAAGGATTCCCACCCCTGACAGCTGCTGGCCATGCTGATTTAGTCACCAGCCCTCCCACCTGGCCAGTCCTACCAGCAGTGTCTTGGGACGGTGGCATTTGTGGCATGGAGGGATTGAGTTTCTTGATCACCCTCCCGGACCTCTCCACTCAGACTTTTGCTGCTGCTTTATGGATGGGGAGAAGAGTCTGAGGGAGGGTTTGGTGGTGGAGAAGAGGAGGAATGGCATGTTGGCAGCTCTTCTGAGAAGGGACTTTCTCTCCTGAGGGTCACTCGTGGTGGTGCAGAGATGGGGAACCTCATGCCCTTTAGGATCTGAGTGGGAAGGAGGGCAGTGATGACCTTGAGGAGGTTTCTGCTGGGGGTGGGAGCTACTGGTGGAGCCAAGTGTTTGTTTGGTGTGGTCCTGTTTGTTTCCAAACACCTGGCACAGCCTTGTTTTCCCCAGCACAGCAAGAATCAAACAGTGAGGGTTTCTTTGATGGTGGCCCCAAGCCCCTCTCGGCCCAGATGATGCTGAAAGCTCTCATGGATTTTTCTTGGCTACCATTCCATCTCCAATAGTCCCTCCTCTCTTGGCTTTGGAGTCCTCTTATTTTGAGTTCTTACTGATTGCCATCTTCACATTTGTTCCAAATAAAAGGTAATTCCCAAGCCTTTTGGGGGACAAAGGTCTTGAATGAAGCTTTGCTTGTGGGTTCCCCATCTCTGGAGGTGTTCCAGGTCGGACAGGGCTCTGATTAACCTTTTCTAGCAGAAGGTGGCCCTGCCCTTGGCACAGGGGTGGAACTAGATGGTCTTTAATGCCCCTTCCAAGCCCAACCCTTCCATGATTCCCTGATTCTTGACTGCTGAGCTGCAGTGCCCTGCTCAGACCTGTCATTAAACAACCTCACATGGGCTTTTCCCTGCTCTCTCCTGGCTGAAATCAGCTCTGGCCAGAGGAGACACAGATCCACATCAGTTGACCTGGGGTTGTTTGTCATCCCAAGGGCCTGAGGATGCACCTCAAATCCTTCCAGGCTGGAGCACATCCATGTCCAGGCTGCTCTGAGCAGGGGGAGAGGATCAGGATGTGTCTGCACACGGATTGCAGAGATCTCCTTCTCCAAAAAGCACCTGATTTTGCAAACAGCTCGGGAAGAGAATTCCTTGAGCAGCAGCATCTTTTTGTTCTCCCCAAACAGAGTTATTTGCTGGCAATTCTTTCAGACCGGAATAGCTGGAGACTGCAGAGCTGGATTTGCATTTTTGTTCGAGTGCCTGCACATGTCCTGCACACTCTGTTCCTTGAGAGGCACTCAGTTGTTGTCCAAAAAGCTTCCCTTTCCTCATCCAAGCTTTAAAGAGGGAACCTCACAGGCTGTTCTAGGCTTGGAGAAGAAAAAATGAATGAGAGACGCACTCTATTATTATTATTATTAAATTATGTTACCCAAACAAGTCCTAAACCTTTCATGCAGTGTTTGGGTTTTCCCTCTTTTTCCTTCCTTTCTCATAAGGTTTTGTGCCAGTCAGACCGAAATTTGCTCTTGGCTCAGCACCAGGAAGCTGCCCCAGTGATCCCCTTGTACATCTAAAAATGGATCTCCCACCCAGCACAGACTCATGGAATGGTTTGGGCTGGAAGGGACATCAATGATCATTTCATTCCAACCTCCTGCCATGGGCAGGGACACCTTCCACTAGCCCAGGTTGCTCTGCAGGGCAATTTGTACCAAGTGGTATTTATTGGTGGCAACAAGAAATGAGCAGAAAAAAGACCTTCAGATGGGGCTCATGCAAGAGACTCTTCCATGGGATCTGATACAAATTTCAGACCAGTGAAACCCTACCAAGCTGGAAAGCAAAAATACAAAGTGTGGTAGGAAGACACCAGGACCTAAAGGGGGTTTACAAGAAAGCTGGAAAGGGACATCTCACAAGGGCCTGGAGTGACAGGACAAGGGGGAATGGCCTTGAGCTGAGGGAGGGCAGGGCTAGATGGGATATTGGGAAGGAATTGGTGGCTGGGAGGGTGGGCAGGCCCTGGCACAGGGTGGGCAGAGAAGCTGTGGCTGCCCCTGGATCCCTGGAAGTGTCCAAGGCCAGTTTGGACAGGGTTTGGAGCACCCTGGGCTGGTGGAAGGTGTCCCTGCCCATGGCAGGGGTGGCACTGGAGAGGCTTTAATGACCCCTCCAACCCAAACCATTCTATGAATCTATGACTAAATAAGAGCAAAATTCTAGCAAAACCTCCTGGCCTCATAAGCAAACAGGAGCAGTGGTTGCAGAGCGTGTTAGAGTAGAACACTCCTTGCTCAGGTTGGTTTTGATCTATTTTGAGAGGAGCATCAAGCAGAAAGTTCCAGCTCATTGCTAGAGCAGCACAGCCTCAGACCAACCAGATCCTCAAATCTTTTTTAGATTCACTTCTTTCTAAGAAGGAGAGTGGGGATTCCCTCCTCTGGTATGGGGGTTTCCAAAGGCAATCCCCCACCCCTCAGTCACCACCCCATGGTGATGCCCCTGCCAGGCTGGAAGTCAGGACTCGGTGTTTTTTTGGAAGGAGTCACTTCCCAACCTGAGCAACCACATCCAGAAATCAACATTTATATTGATTTGCATCCAGAGCACATTCCTACGACAGCAAATCAGCACCTTCAGCCTGACAAGGCACAGCATTTACAGCTCCCCCTTGCAATGTGGAGAGGGACTGGGACACGGGGGTGTTGTCTGGGCACCGTCCCATCCTGTGCAGAGGTGTTGGGTGAGCTCACTTTGGGCAGGGACAACCTCAAACCCTGTCACCCAAACCACAGCACCTCAACCCACAGCTTCCCCCCTTCCCCTCTCTCTGCAGCTCCCCTATTCCCGAGGTTTAGCAGAAGTCTCGGGTGAGGGTTGGTTTTAGTGCTGCTGTTTTTGGTTGTTTAGGGGTGTTTGTTGTGCTGTCCTTTGGGATATCACACCAGGACAGCTTTGGGGACAGGTCACAGGGCTGCCATCCAGCACTGCAGCCCTCCCTGCCCTCTGTGACTACAGGGACACGTGCTGTGGGTATGGAGCAGACTAAACTTGATTTAATTCCATGTTTAGGCGGTGGTTTCCCCTGAACAAAGACCTGACTGTGCCTGGCCCGGCCCTCCCTCAGCAGGGAACCAGCCTGGGCTGAACAAACCCTGCCAACCTGGCAGGGATTGCAGCCCTGAGCCCCAGGAAGGGCAGGAGGAGCAGGGAGGGTCACTTTGCTGCAGTGGGACATCACAGCCCTGCCCTTGAGCCTGGTTTACCTGCTGCTGGAATGTTAAAAACCTTCAGGATCTCTCCTGAATCCACTAGTTCAGTGAAAAAATGGGGCATCACTGGCTGAGCAGCTGCAGCTTCTTCTCATGGGATGCCCAGTTGTACTGCATTTCCCTGTGTCTCCTAAAGATGTCCCTGAGAGGGGACAGAGCAGCTCTGGCCGTACCAGGAGGACATCTCCACATTTCTCTTGCATTTCCCCATGTCCTGTGTGTCTCCTAGTGATGTCCCTGGGAGGGGACAGAGTAGTTCTGGCCATACCTGGAGGACATCTCCACATTTCTCTTGCATTTCCCCATGTCCTGTGTGTCTCCTAAAGATGTCCCTGAGAGGGGACAGAGCAGCTCTGGCCATACCTGGAGGACATCTCCACGTTTCTCTTGCTTCTCCCACCTGGAGAAAGGCATTTTTCCCACCCAAAAGCGCTGATCCCACCTCCCATTCCCTGGGGGAAACCAGAGCAATGAGTGATGGAGCACAAGGACTTCCCATTTGCTCCCTGTGATAGGACCAGTGGTGGGGGCAGGAGGAGAAAGCAGTCCATGTGGGATATCCTGGGATACAGCCAGTTTGGCTCCCTCCTGGGATTCCCATTTCCCTGATGTGGGCTGTGAGAAGCTGGCAGGGCTTTCCAACCTCCTCCTGGGGATGGGGTGCCCCAAAGGAGTCATTCCATGGGCTGGGACATCCCTCTGCACAGAGCCTGCTTGTACTTCCAAGGGAGCAGAGCAAATAAACCCTGTTGGTACGAAGCTAAGCCTGGAAATTTTTCCTCTCTTTAGGCTTTTTCCTCCTCTTCCTGCATTTTTCCCTCCTCCTTTCTATGAATGCTTTGTGTCTGCCTCGCAGCAGGCTGGCCAAAGGGGTCCTCCACAGCTTTTTCTACCCAAAATTTGAGGTTGAGTGTTCTCTGCCAGCTGGTTGCTGACACTGTTTTCACACACACACTCTGGGTTAAAAGAAACTGGTGTAGAAGTGCCCATATCCTTCCCTGTTAATCCAAGCAGTTTTATTCTGTGCATGTATCTTAACCTGGTGCAAGGAATATCCAAAATTTAAGACACTTTTGAGTTCAAACGCCATGTTTGAATGTTGGGTTACTCCACAACATCCTGATGAGTAACCAAAGTGAATCCTGAACCCTCCCTCCCTGGGCTGCATCCCGTGTGAACTTTTTAGGAGCATTTAAGTCAGTCAGGAGAGAAAATAAAACTAAATCAATGGCAACAGCCACGCTGGGGAGAGGGAGGCACATTAATAATGGTGACAGCACTGGCTGCTGGAGAGCTGCTGGTGGGCACCAGTGTTGTCTGGGCTCATTAGAGCACAATCCCAGCCCAGCCAGGGGTCCTGGCTGGTGCTCCTGGCTCCAGGGCACAGATCATGGAGTGGTTTGGGTTGGAAGGAACCTTAAAGAGCATCCCATGTCACCCCCAGCCATGGGCAGGGACACTTTCCACTGGACCAGGTTGCTCCAAGCCCTGTCCAGCTTGATTTTGAAAACTTCCAGGGATGGAGCATCCCAAACATGTGGATGCACTGCAGGACCTGCTCCCTGCCTCAGACCTTCTCCAGGCTGGGAGAAGGAGGGACAGCAAACAGTGGGAGGGGGGATAATTTAATTCAATGGTCAGCAGATCCCATAATCCCACTTTGGTATCCTCGTGCTCAGGAAGGGATTACACCTGGCTGGGGCTTCACAGGGTCACAGCAGGACCTCAGCCCTTCCAAAGCTGTCACCTCCTGTCACTGGTGCCAAGCCAGTGGGCACTGGGTGGTCCCACAGGTGCTGGGGACACTGGGCTGTGCAGCCACAGGGCTGTGAGCACCAATTCTGCCAGCACAGCTCTTTGTCCTCACCTTCCTCCCCACGCCGTGTCCAGAGGGCAGACGGTGTCTGGTCTAAATAAACACACTGGAAAGGCTGAGTTTCCTGCCTCCTTCTCCTCCTCCAAGCACATCTGTGCCGGAAGAGACTTAATTTAAGCCCTGTGTCTCTGGCACAAACAAACGGGAGCTCTCCCAGTGCCTTCAGAATTCCTGCTCGTCCTTGTGGTTTCAGGTTGAGGAGGGAAGCCAGCGATTCCTCCTGGGAATTGTTTTCATTTTGGAGCCTCCAGGATGAACTGCTGTGTGTGTGTGTATTGCCCTGGCATTTTGGGCTTGTTTATCCCTTCAGGGAATCCCTCCAGGCCGGGCATCCCTAAAGTGGGTTTATCTCGAGCTGCAGAACTTGTGTCACTTTGCATCAGTGACTCCTGAAGGGCTCAGGGCTGCAAAAACACATGTTGGAGCACGTGTGTCACTTGAAGCACATGAGTGTGTCTCTGAGAAGTCAAGGGGACAAGTCACTTGGAGAAGTCAGGCTTGTCCTTAAGCCCAAGCGAGGGCAGGAGTGGGAGAGCTCAACACCCATCAGTATTTTCTCTTCTTGCCTGCCCAAGTCACATTCCTGAAAACAGCCTCAAAAGGATCAAGTTCTGCTACTGGTGAATAGCACATTTTCACAGATAGGCTGGTTTTAATCAATCAGTGGATAACTCTGAGCAGATAAGAACCCCCCTTCCTCTGATTTTCCATCTGTAAAGTGGAGATAATGACACTTGGCCTGTTTGCAGAACGCTGAGAATTCACATTGTAAGAGAAAAGTTGTGGATGTGGCTCTGAATAAATCAATATTAACAGGTTCTCAACCCCAGGAAAGGGGCTGGGAAGGTATTTTTGGGGTTTATGCAGCTCCCAGCTCTCAGCTCTGGGCAATCCTTGCACGCCAAGTCTGGAGAGAGAAAACCCAAAGTTTCACAGTGGATCTTTCAGTGCAAGAGCTGCAGCCTCAGGGGAACAGGTTCTCATTTGTCATGTTAAGGCCATTCCAAGGTGCTTGGAAAAATGGAATGGTTTGGGTTGGGAGACACCTTAAAGACCATCTGGTCCCAACCTCTGTTGCCATGGGCAGAGAAACCTTTCTGCTTGTGACACACCTTTTCCTAGGAGAGCAAAATCTGTAAGGCACAGCATTTCTGCCACTTCTGGAGGCAAATTCTGCCCATTTTATCTGGATTTCCTGGTGGTTTGGGAGGTGTTTCCTGCCTTCAGTCACTGGGGCAGGGCTGTGCCACGTGCTAGGATGGATACACTCTGACTTGGGTAACTTGGATGGAACACTTTACATGGAATTGCAAAGTTTTTAAGGAAAAGGAAAAGCCACCTTTGAGGTGTATTCTGAAAACGGTGCTGGAAGGATGGCATTGTCTCACAGAATCCCAGAAGGGTTTGGGCTGGAAGGGACCTTAAAGATCAGCCAGTTCCAAGCATGGGCAAGGACATCTTCCACCACCAGAATTATGAAGGCTGGCCATTGAGATTCCCCAACCAAATTCACCTTTGCCTGTTTCTAGTGACACCCACAGTGTATTTTTTAACCTTTAGGCTCTGTTTAATCCTGAATTTTCATATATGCTCACTTTTCACTGCTTATTTTGGTGACTTCACTCCTTAACATATGGATAGCCCTGGGTTTCCAACCCTGCAGATGTAACATTGGTTGACTCTTAAACCTCCAAGTCCAGTTGCTGCCTTTTCCACATCTTAGTGTTTTCTTCTCAGCAGAGAGTTTGTCTGCCATGTAAAACAAAGTGATTATTCCATCCAAATCTTTGGAAAATTCTGTTCTTTGGCACAGTGGTGTGTTGTCTGATACTTCTTTTTCTTTTTATATATAAAGTTTTAAATTTCTGGAAGGGAAACCCTTCCTATGAGGAGACTTAAGTTTCCATCAATCATGAGAAAAACTGTTCCCTCTGGAATATCAGAGGTAAGCTTGGAAGACAACACTAACCAGAAATAAAACTCCAGATTGCTTCATTTCGAATTTCAGCCCTGCTTCTTTGTAAGGGTGATTG
Organism: Campylorhamphus procurvoides; assembly: GCA_013396655.1. Lineage (NCBI taxonomy): Eukaryota > Metazoa > Chordata > Aves > Passeriformes > Dendrocolaptidae > Campylorhamphus > Campylorhamphus procurvoides. The sequence goes on from WBMV01004077.1 coordinate 45,746, forward strand.
TTTCCAGAAAACACCTTGTTTTTTAGGTTTGTCTTGGCCTTTGTAAATTCAGTGCATTGATTGTAGCAGCCCAGGGTTTTGGATATGCAGCAGATGCGAGAAAGAGCATCTGTCAGTGGATAAATACACAGATATGTGTTATAGGGCATATAAAACTCTGTGTTTTGGGGCTGTAAAGGTAAAGCCATCTTGAAATGCTGCAGAGTTCGTTTTTCCTCTCTGCTCTTCTGGTTTGGCCGAGAGAGGGTTTGGGATTCTTGCAGAAAGTTGTTTTGCAGGCAGCTTGGGGGATATATTTAGAAAGGGCTCGTGTCAGTCCTCTTGGTGTGGATGGTTTGGACCAGCACCAAGCTCAGGGTGTAGGGACACACCTGAAGGTCAGGGCCATCCAGAGGGACCTGGACAGGCTCAAAAAGTGGCCCCTGGGAATCTCCTGATGTTTAACAAGGCCAAGGGCTGGGTTGGGACAACCTCATGATCACCCCAAGCTGAGGATGAACAGATGGAGCAGCTCTGGGAGAAGGAGTTGGGGGAGAGGATGGACATGGCCCAGTCCAGAACTTCCCTGCCCTGGGCTGGTCCCACAATGTGGGCAGCAGGTTGGGCAGGGGGATTGTGCCCCTCTGTCCCCAAGGTGAGACCCCACCTGCACAGCTGCCTCCAGCCCTGGGGCCAGCACAGCAAGNNNTGTCCCTGCCCATGGCAGGGGGTTGGAAGTGAATGATCTTTAACGCCCTTTCCAACCCAAACCATCCTGTGATTCTGTGAAAGGACATTTCTGTGGCAAATCACCCAAGAACAGGCATTTGGCATGGGAAAACTCCAGCTCTCCTTACTTTTTCAGTTCTCATGGGACATTTCACTCTTGCTCAGGAGAACAGGGAATTGCTTTCAGGAGACCTGGGAATTGCCGTCAGGAGGGCAGGGAATTGCTTTCAGGAGGTTGGGAATCCCTTTCAGGAGACCTGGGAATTGCATTCCGGAGGGGAGGGGATT
>WBMV01004077.1:47223-90003 GCA_013396655.1 Campylorhamphus procurvoides
CTTTCAGGAGGGCAGGGAATTGCTTTCAGGAGACCTAGGAATTGCTTTCAGGAGAGCAGGGAATTGCTTTCAGGAAGACCTGGGAATTGCTTTCAGGACACCTGGGAATTGCTTTCAGGAGGAGAGGGAATTGCTTTCGGGAGAATTGGGAATTGCTTTCAGGACACCTGGGAATTGCTTTCAGGGGACCTGGGAATTGCTTTCAGGAGACCAGGGAATTGCTTTCAGGAGAATTGGGAATTCCGGTAGCCACCATCAGGGTGTGGTACAGGGGAGGGCTCAAGCCATGAGCAAGCTCTCATTTCTCTCAGAAGACCTGGCAGAAGGCCCTGTCTGTTCTTTAATTACATTTCAACAGCTGCTTTTTATATATTTGTGTTTCCTTATTCAAACGTGGCTTATGAATTAAAAAAAAATAGAAAATAAAAAGGGAGGAAAGAAAGAGCGACCGACGAGCACGGTTTTCAGCAAGAAACACAAAACTCTGCAACACAAGAAGCTGTCAGGGACGAGCCAAAATCCTTCCAAGGAAAATTAGTTCCTTCCCAGACCCACGTCGGTGTTGATGCCGCCATGGATGAGGTGGAAAGGAAACAGAGCGGGGTGGGGACTGGATTAAGAGCAAAGAATTTAATCCATGTTGCGTTGCAAAGAGTCAAACGTTGTTAGTTATCCATCACTCATCGTGACAGGGAATGTGACGGTACCCACGGGGTGACTGGAGAGGAGCAGCTTTCCAGGTCGCTCCAGGGAACCTTCTGGAAGCAGCAGCTCCCACCCTTGGCTGAAGGGCCGTGCTTGGTTTCAGGGGGTTGATTTGCAGTTCTCTCACCACGCTTGCACACGCTTTCCAATGCTTTTCGAGGTGTCTTCTGTCTCATCCAAGGGCACAAATCCCACCTTCACCTTAAAAACCCTTCGCCAGCATCTGCCTCCAGCTCAGGGAAGCCGTGGTGAGAAGGGGAGTGGTGGCTTTGACCATCATCTCTGCTCACTGGGGCTGTGCCAGCCACCAGAGGGGCCATTTCCCCCCAAGGCTGATGCCAACCCACCTTCCAAGGGGTATGAAGATCCCTCCAGAACATTCCTTTAGGATCAATCCTTGGGAGAGGGAACTTCTTCCTGTTCCTTTGAGCCCAGGGGGAATTTCCCCAGCCATGATGGGACGTCACTTTGTTCCAGCAAGGGTCAAACCGAGAGAGTTTGTGCCAAAACTAACGAGCAGAGGCAGAATTCCTGGTTCCTGCAGAGGAGAGCAAAGCTTTGCCCTCCCTGGGCAGGCTCAGGCTCTAAGATAAAGAGCAGGATTGCTCTTCACACCTCCACTGATGCGTGAGAAGTTGGTTTGTGCTGTACTTCACATCTTGTTTTGATCCCTTCTTTGCTACCCAAAGTGATGTGAGATGACACCAAGGAGCGCTCTTGTGTCCTGCAGTGGTCACTGAAATATGGCCCTGGCACGGGGTTTTTAGGGCTGGAAACTGCCTCTGGACTGTTGGGTTTAGAGGCAGCAACCCCCCCTTGACTCCCATGGCTCCATCAAACATGTTCTTTGTGAACATGTCTAAACTCCTTTGAATTCATTCCTAATTTGGTCTCTACACCCTCCTGTGGCAGAAGTTCCATGATTTAATTAAAAACCCTGTGAAAAAAACCCTTCCTCAGCTCGTTGCAAGAAAAGTCACCTGATACTTTTTGCTCTTCTGCAGGTAAAAATAGCGAATAATTTTCACCTTCCCTTTCCTCATTGCATTTCTGATTTTTATAGGCCCCTTTCCTACTTTTACTACCAACACAAACATAAGCAGAGTCTTTTCTAGTCACCAAGAGGAGGAGAAAATGGAATGCAGAACCATCTGGAACACGAGTGGCTCCACGCCATCTCGATACAGCAAGAGGGTTGTCCACAACCCTTTGTGTGCACCATCTGTGTGTAAAGGGAAACTGTAAAAGCAAGAAGAGTCTGTTGTCTTTGCTGCTTAATGAAGACAGAGCAAAGAAACAATATATTTAAACTGCAGTGAGACTGGGTAGGCAAAATATGAGGACAGAAAGTCCTGGCCTCTATTTCCAAAAAGACTCACTGTGGAACGAGTTTAGGACCAAGACAGCCAAGTCTGGGCTAGATGTTTCCTACTGAGGAATGTGGGCGATAATAATAAGTCCATTAGAAGTGGCTTGCAGCCCAAAGGGGATAATAAATGGGAGCTTGCAGTTGTCTCCTGAAAACAGAGCTGGAACGGTGCTCAGAAACACAGGTGGGAACGAAATGCATCAAAACCCCTCCAAAAGCTCCTTTGGAAACAGATGTGCCAGAGTGTCCCCATCAGCTGGTGAAAAATGAGTGCAGGCATTAAACCCAAGCTCATCTCCCACAGGAGGTGAGTGAGGAACCTCATCTTTGGGGGGAGAGGAGGATAAAATCCCTCAGCACAGTTTGCCTCTGGTTTTGGTTAAGGGGATGTGCTCGAGCACCGTTCGCTTGGGGTCGCCTTGCTTTTGTTTGCACGAGGGAAAGCAACACGTGTTGTTTGAGGAGCTGCCAGATGTGGTGGCAGAGAAAGGAGCCCCCCACCCAGGGGGCAGAGGGGAAAGGGTCCCAGTGCTCCCCAGTGTTATCCTACTGAAGGGAAGATGGACAACCATTCAACTCACCTTGTGTCTCATTCAGTGCACAAATCCCACCCCAGCCTTGAAAACCTGGCATGGTGCGACCCACAGAAAGGGTCTCAGTGAGGTCTCAGTGTTTGTGTCCCAGAGCTGTGGCTGCTTCAGGTCCCCTTGGGTGTTTGCAGATTAATTCCTACGACAGATTGTCCATCCCTGCAAAAATATCCGACTACCCCAGCCAGGTTTGGATCTGCTGCTCATTCAGGCTCAAACGGATTGCTTTTGCTAACGTAGCACGACACCAACCTTTGGACTTTCATTCAGTTCTCATTCCTTTTCAGCTTATTTGTGGAAACTTATAATTAGATTTTCCTCTTCCTCCTGCTCCCCCCTCCAACCCCTCCCCAGCTGATAAAGAGCCAGAAATCCTGGCCCTCCTCCAGCAGTGCAGCCCTTTATGAATTTGGCTATTTTTTGCACGTTGCACCATATGTAAGACAAACTAAGGGAGAAGGCAGCATTTCTTATTCCTGGCATGCAGGAGAGTCACTGAGAGATATCATATGGGCTCCTGGCAAAAGTACAAAGTGGCTCTTGCTGTTTGATCTACTGTCTTAAACTTAAATGCAAAATCTGATAATTGGGTCAGGCAGGAGAAGAACTTTACTAATAAAGCTCTTTTCATTTCCTTTTCCTATATTTCCTCTTTTCATCTTTCCCTTGGTTGGTCCGAGGAGCTGGGATCAGCTGTTGGCAGCGGAGCTGGGCTTATGGAATTGCATCTTCTCCCCAAAATCCCTCCTGCCTGTCATCCTGCAGAGTATTCTGTGCTCTCAGTCTCCCTTCCAGTGGATTCTCTTGCTCTCCAGGGCTTGCCCCGAATGCTTTGGAGCGTTGGATGTGGGGTAAACATTCCCCACAGTCATCACCTCTTCCAAAACAAAAACCATCCAGGAATCTCTTTTTCATCTAGGAATGCCTTTCATGCTATTTTTAACACCGCCAGAGGTTTGGATTCCTGAGGATACACAAACTACACAGGCACTGCACTTTTCTTGCCACCCAAATATCTCCACAATGTAAGAAGCTGAGACCTGAGCACTCATTCAGTTTTTTTATTAAGCAAAAACCAGATACTTTTGGTTTTCTGGTAGGAATAGCCCAGCAGGATCACTCATTCCATGCTCAGTTTAATGAATGAAATCAGATCCTTGGTGGCTGCCCAGGGTATTTGCAGTAGCTCTAATTCCCCTCCTTGACTTTGCCCAAATTTCATCCAAAAACATGAATTTTGAACAATCACACTTTAAAAAAGCTTCCAGACTTGTGAAAATGATCAGTTTTACTACAAAAATCCCACTCTTGACTTTCCTTCCCATCTCCCCTCTGGAAACATTGGAAGTTCTTTAAGGCAGAAAACAGGTTTGATGTTTGGCAAAGAACAGAATTAGGGGGTTTTCTCCTTAAATAATGGCCACAGACACAATTCTCCAGTTTTAATCGGGAAAACCATTGCTTTTCCTATTTTCCTGTTTCTTTCTAGTAAGCAGGAGAGGTTTGAGGGGTGTACCTGTGTCTGCTCTCAAAACTACCCCTGGGCTGGTGTATTTATGGGAGCAGCTGCCCAACTGGACTCCTTGCAAACCAAACTCTGTTTCTGGTTAAGAATTCCTAAATAATCCCTCGCTCAGGACAGAAAATTAGCTGATAAAAACACCAAAACAGCCCAGAAATCAGAGCAAAACTCTTACGAAAACACACTCTGAATAAAATGTATTAGGAGAGGACATTTTTAGCCAAAATGACATTCTCACCGTGCATTCCAAGTTCAGCTTTAAATACTTAAATCCTGCATTTTGGGCTGTGGAAGGGCCACTCGAGCAGCTGGGTAATTTCATAGGAGAACAAATTGGAGCCAGCAAGGATGGAATACAGGAGCATAAAAATGAACTGGAAGAGCTCTAAGACACCCTCAAAATGCACGTTGAAAATGGAACTTGGGATGAATATCTGGGTTTGCAGTTGTTAAATAAGAGGGCAGAACTCGTACAAGAGGAACAGAATAAGTTTTGTTACCCAAATATTTTGTCCTGTGGTTTTGTTTAGGGGAGATGAAACAAACTCATAGTGGAGGCGATAAGAACTCAAGAAAGGACTGTCAGCAGGGCTTTGGGGTTATTTTTGGGGCTTGGCTGACATGAGAGGGCTCAGCTCCTGCTCCTTTTGTGTGGTGACTTAGACCTTTTGCAGGTTTGAATATTTGAAATTGGGGCCAGCTTGGAGTGTTGTTCCTCCTGATGTGGCAGCTGCTGATCCACTGTCAAACCTCAGCCTCGTGTGTGGGACATGGACAGGGTTGTCTCGTGTCATCTCCAGTCTCTGTCTTTATTGGAGCCTTCTTTTACACCCTAAGTTGTTTCCATTCCTACTTTCATTGCCTTTAATTACTTTGCATCCCCTTATATCCCTTCCAGGGCCTAAAGGGGCTACAAGAAGGCTGGAGAGGGACTTTTCACATCGCAACAGGACAAGGGGAATGGCCCTAAGCTCGAGGAGGGCAGGCTGGGATGGGATATTGGGAAGGAATTCACCCCTGGGAGGGTGGGCAGGCCCTGGCACAGGGTGGGCAGAGAAGCTGTGGCTGCCCCTGGATCCCTGGAAGTGTCCCAGGCCAGGTTGGATGGGGCTTGGAGCACCCTGGGCTGGTGGAAGGTGTCCCTGCCCATGGCAGGGGGTGGCACTGGGTGGGCTGTGAGGTCTCCACCAATCCAAACCACCCTGATTCTAAAACAATGTACAGCCCAGGTGATAAGCCAAGGGTGTGTATCTTGCAGTGCCCCCTTAATCATTTTACAGACTGAACATTCCCAAATACTTTAGGAGGAGAAATGTGATGAATTCCTGAGGGCAGCAAAGGTTCTTGAGCTGCTTTGCCAGTTCCCTCATCCCTACCTTTGGCAATTACCTGGTGTGTTGTCACTGGGGGTAATTAGGATCATCATTAGGCCCTGTCATTAACCTGTCTTTGCTTGGAGGAGAGAGGAAGAAACAGGGACAATAAAATATCCTACAGTGCAAAGTGTCCAGACATTGCATCGCTTCAGTCAGAACCCTTTTATGCTCTTTGGTTTTGTATCATTTTTTATTATTATTCCTCGTGCAAGAGTATTTAATTGTGCCCAGAACTTCCCTTGCCTGGCCCCCTCTTTCAGGCTGGCTGAAGATCTCTCAGGCTTTTCACTTGCCTGCATTTACCAGCTGACTTCAGAACAAAGTTTGACTCCAAAGGGCCGGTGTTGTTTTTAGTTCAAAACCCAAAGGTGAACAAAACTCCTCCTGACAGTTCACAAACACGAAACCCTCTTGGCTTCAAGGCTCTTAAACAAGAGCAGCCAAACGTTCCCAGCAGTTGCTTAATGCAATTACTTGATTAGGGAAAGGCATTTCATTTCCCAGCTGCTACAAGGATAAGCAATATAGCTGTCAATAATTTTGCAGCGAGGGCTCAGGGCTGGTGGTCAGCTCAGCCCACATCTTTGCATGGTCATTAGCACTCATCCATCACTGCACCCAGCACAGCCCTGCAGATCCTTCAGGGATTCCAGCAGGATGCCAATGACCTTTTCCTTCAGCGCTTGCCGGGATGTTTTTCATTACTGAATATGCAGCACATCATAATGTTTCACATCAATGCCCCATTTAAGTCATGTCCTGTTATTTTTGAGCTCGGCCACCTTTGGTGTTGAAGAATTGATGTGTCGCTGGGCTGGATCCCTCTCAGAAAGCACCAGCAATGGGTTGCAAGACCTACAAGGACTTGTATAAAAATATATCCTCTATCAAGAAAAAGGGGGATTTGTCTGTTTTATTACTTGTGTTATTGGAATGGTTGTTCAGGTGACACTTGGCTCAGCTCCTGGGGCAACACTGACCCCATTCCAACTCACTTAAATGGTCCTGAGGGCAAAACTGACCCCATCCCAAAAAGGCAGCTTTTATCCCCTACAATGTTTGCTGGTGGATCTTCACTGGAATTTTGTTGTGGACAGGATTGTGAGCAGGACATCTCCCAGTTATCCCCCTGTGGTGACAGGTCTGGGAAACAAATCCCATGAGAAGTGTTTGTGTGAAGAAGAGGAGGCTCAGGGGGGACCTCATTGCTCTGCACAACTCCCTGACAGGAGGGGGCAGTGAGGGGGGTCGGGCTCTTCTGCCATGGCCAAGGGACAGGGGGACAGCAGATGGCCTCAAACTGCACCAGGGGAGCTCCAGATAGGATATGAGAAAAATAATTTCCCTGTAAGAGTGGTCAGGCTGGGGGCAGGTGTTGGTACCCCCAGGGGGAGGGTCATCACTGCTGCAAAGAGCCAAAGCCCATGTGCCTACCAAACCTGGCACTTGTGGAATTGGTCACATCCTTTTGCTTGAAATTCAGTTTTGTGGGCACCTAAGGGGTGGCAGAGCCTGGCATTCTGTAGGGGGAAGGGGCTTTTGGTGTTTCCATAGTCCCTATGGCTGAGAATCATGGAATCCTAGATGGGTTTATGTTGGAGTGGACCTTAAAGATCATCCCATTCCAACCTTCCACCAGCCCAGGGTGCTCCAAGCCTCGTCCAACCTGGCCTTGGACACTTCCAGGGAGGGGATCTCTTGCTCCTCTCTGCTAAATTGGGATGGTTTTGGTGTTAGGAGCAGTGCAGAAGTTTGGGGGAGCTGTGAAAGGAGAAGATTTGTGCCCACAGGTTATTAGTGACACCCTCCTAGTGTGGTTTGTGAGATGATGAGAGGGTGGCTGCAGGAGGCAGGACCCATCAGCAGAGGGGTGGTGGTGCCCCCTGACCTCTCAGCCAGGGCTTTTCATCCCCCTTCCTCTCCCTGACCAGTGACTGCATTATCCAAAATAATATTACAATAATTTATTATTGTCGCTGCTGTTGCTGTTATAAATCTCAATCTAAGTAATAATAATGATGATAGTGATAATATAAAACAAGCATGACCCAAGGAAATCAGGAGCTGCTTTGCTGAGCTCAGCGTGCTGACAGAGCAGGTGCTGATGAGAGCAACCCTTAAAGAGGGAAAGGGGAAATCCCTTAGAGATGGAAGAGTCAAACCCCTTAGAGATGGAAAAGGCAAAGCCCTTAGAGATGGAAAAGCCAAAGCCCTTGGAGATGGAAAAAGGTAAATTGGCAGTGCTGGAACAGAAGGAAAATCCCAGCACGTGCACCCCTTACCTTACCACACAGGACCTGCTTTCTAATTTTACATCAAAAGGAACTGGAGCATCTGCATTTCCATAGCTGGGCAAGAAGAGAAGCCAGCAGTGCTTCCCTTGATGTGCTACTCACTCTCTTACTCGCTGTATGGAGGGCAAAATTCTCCCTCCTTTCTGATCCTCAGCGTAGATCAAAAGGGGGGGGAAAAAGATCCTCTCTTTGCTGTTTGCATTTTCAGGGTCCAGCCTTTCCACACGTGTTTGCAGCAGCAATGCCTGAAACCTGGAGCTGAGGAAAGCTCTGTGTGTGTGCAGTGCTTTGCAAACAAATGACCAGAGCTCTCATTTCTGTATAAAATCCATATTTGTACTGGCAGTTCTGGCTACAAAATGTTCCTGCACTGAGCAGGGTGACCTGTGGAGACTGGATGGGTTTGGATTAGAGATTGGGCAGGAATTGGTGGCTGGGAGGGTGGGCAGGGGCTGGCACAGGGTGGGCAGAGAAGCTGTGGCTGCCCCTGGATCCCTGGAAGTGTCCAAGGCCAGGTTGGACAGGGCTTGGAGCACCCTGGGCTGGTGGAAGGTGTCCCTGCCCATGGCAGAGGATGGGACAATTTGATCTTTTCGGTCCCTTGAACCCAAANGCTGCTGTTGCTGTTATAAATCTCAATCTAAGTAATAATAATGATGATAGTGATAATATAAAACAAGCATGACCCAAGGAAATCAGGAGCTGCTTTGCTGAGCTCAGCGTGCTGACAGAGCAGGTGCTGATGAGAGCAACCCTTAAAGAGGGAAAGGGGAAATCCCTTAGAGATGGAAGAGTCAAACTCCTTAGAGATGGAAGAGTCAAACCCCTTAGAGAGGGAAAAGCCAAAGCCCTTGGAGATGGAAAAAGGTAAATTGGCAGTGCTGGAACAGAAGGAAAATCCCAGCACGTGCACCCCTTACCTTACCACACAGGACCTGCTTTCTAATTTTACATCAAAAGGAACTGGAGCATCTGCATTTCCATAGCTGGGCAAGAAGAGAAGCCAGCAGTGCTTCCCTTGATGTGCTACTCACTCTCTTACTCGCTGTATGGAGGGCAAAATTCTCCCTCCTTTCTGATCCTCAGCGTAGATCAAAAGGGGGGGGAAAAAGATCCTCTCTTTGCTGTTTGCATTTTCAGGGTCCAGCCTTTCCACACGTGTTTGCAGCAGCAATGCCTGAAACCTGGAGCTGAGGAAAGCTCTGTGTGTGTGCAGTGCTTTGCAAACAAATGACCAGAGCTCTCATTTCTGTATAAAATCCATATTTGTACTGGCAGTTCTGGCTACAAAATGTTCCTGCACTGAGCAGGGTGACCTGTGGAGACTGGATGGGTTTGGATTAGAGATTGGGCAGGAATTGGTGGCTGGGAGGGTGGGCAGGGGCTGGCACAGGGTGGGCAGAGAAGCTGTGGCTGCCCCTGGATCCCTGGAAGTGTCCAAGGCCAGGTTGGACAGGGCTTGGAGCACCCTGGGCTGGTGGAAGGTGTCCCTGCCCATGGCAGAGGATGGGACAATTTGATCTTTTCGGTCCCTTGAACCCAAATCTGCTCTGTGATTGTTTGATCCACGAGAGCAGTTTTTGCATTCGATACTCCAGAGCCAGACACTGCACTAGTAGCAAAGTTTGTGGGATTTTATCCATCCTGGATGTGAAACTAATTTCCTTGCATGAATAATTTTGTAGATTTTTATGATATCAAACCGCATCTTGAATTCATCACCGGGTGCCACGTTTTGTGTAAAAACTACTGCAGGCTTTGGGCTTGTGAAATATTATTTCCTCTTAAACATTTTAATAGTTCTCCAGTGTTATCATGGGCTTCAGTGGCTCCTTTTCTGTCTTTCTTGGTATCTGTATCTGTATATTTATTCATAGATATGTAATCCCAGAATGGTTTGGGTTGGAAGGGACATTAAAGATCATCCCATCCCCCCCCCTGCCATGGGCAGGGCCACCTTCCACCAGCCCAGGGTGCTCCAAGTCCCATCCAACCTGGCCTTGGACACTCCCAGGGATCCAGGGGCAGCCACAGCTTCTCTGCCCAACCTGTGCCAGGGCCTGCCCACCCTCCCAGGGAAGGATTTCTTCCCAATATCCCATCCATCCCTGCCCTCTGGCAGTGGGAAGCCCTGTCACTATATGAAAAGTCCCTCTCCAGCCTTCCTGTGAGTCCCCTTTGGGCACTGGAAGGGGGTGCACATGTGTTTGAGTCTGTAAATATGCATATTTATAATTATATAAATCCCTAAATACAGATATGCAATGTGTGCTGTGGAAGGCTGTGCACACAAACCCAGCTGTGGGGCAGCACAATCCATTTTCCATCCCAAATAAAACCCAACTACCATAAAGGGTCTTCTCCAATGTAAGAGGAAATTACACCCCAGGAGCCTGAATTCCACATTTCTTTAATTTCCACGCTCTTTCAGCCATTACCATTAAAATAGATGAAGTGTCATGCTGGGAAATGTGTGGAGAGATCTTAATTTCCCAAATCCCATGCTCAGATATTCCCCACTGCCACAGCACAGTGACAGGGCACTGGAAGCACTGGAATATCAAACTGGTTGTAAGGCAGAAATCCATCCCTTTTGGGAATAAACATGTGCATTCTGGGGTCTCTACAAACACAGAGCATGTGCCTTATTCAGCTCCCTGCCCTGCCACCTCCTAGAAATATAGAAATAAAGAGAGAGAGAGAGAGATGATGGATGGATGGATGGATGGATGGATGGATGGATGGATGGATAGATAGATAGATAGATAGATAGATAGATAGATAGATAGATAGATAGATAGATAGATAGATAATAGATTGATAGATAGATAGATAGATAAATAATAGATAGATTGATAGATAGATAGTTAGATAGATAGATAGATAGATAGATAGATAGATAGATAGATAGATAGATAGATAACTATCATTTTAGGAGGAGGAAGGAGAAAATCCAACCCTTTAGAGTAGCATTATTAAGTGGAGCAAGTGAGGAGGGAAAGAGAAAGGGGGGAGAGAGAAGGGATAAAATTTGCGAAGCTCTCCTGAGTCAGAGCAAGGGCTTTGATGTTGGTGCAGGAGATTAAATGTCCACATAAAGCTTTGGGCTGGGGTGGTCTGTGTTGTTTCCTCTCACGTGTGACAGTTGCTTTGCAAGCATTCCAAACTTGCCACCAGAACTTAAAGAAAAGATGGAAAAAGGGGAAAAAAAACCTTTAAAGAGGGAGGGCTCCTGGGCAGGGTCTGAGCACGGTGCTGGTTCCAGTGTCACACAGTGTCCTGTGGCTTCCCAGTGACAGCACAAGGGCACTGTGAGAAACCAGAGCAGGGAAGGGAAGGGAGCTGGGGATGGACCTGGAGAACATGTCCCATGAGGAGCAGCTGAGGGGGCTGGGGGTGTTTTTGGGGAGAAGAGGAGGCTCAGGGGGCACCTCATTGCTCTGCACAACTCCCTGACAGGAGGGGGCAGTGAGGGGGGTCGGGCTCTTCTGCCATGGCCAAGGGACAGGGGGACAGGAGATGGCCTCAAACTGCACCAGGGCAGGCTCAGATGGGATATTAGAATTTATTGGCCTCAAGTTGTGCAAGGGGAGGCTCAGGACGCACAATATTAATTAATTAATTAATTATATTGAGCAGGATGCACAATATTAATTTTCCTTTTCGTGGTTCTTTTCATCCCAAAGAATTCTCTTGAGTGTTTCTGATCACAGAGGGTTTGCAAGCACCAAAATAGGCACAACCACATCTGAGGTGGAACGTGGGAGCTTTTTAACCTGAAGAGAATAAATCACCTGGTGGGCTGTGGGAAGAAATCAGATGGGAATGTCCCATCACACATTTATAGTTAATTTGGACTCCTGGGTTTGGTTTCCTCCTCCAGGTGACAGGAGCATTAAACATGGCCCAAAGACAGCCAGGGATGTAAACAGTAAAATCTTCATTGATAATGGATCATCAAGCCTAAAAATAAGAGAGAATGCACCACAAGCGAGCAACATCAAACCCTCCTGACTTGGGTCCTGGAGGTTTCTGCCAATGAAGTTGAAATTTGAACTTGCAGCAATTTGGTTCATGTGGTTTTGTGCATTTTCTGCTGCAATCAGCACTTTTATTCTGCTCTGATTATTTGCACTTTCTAAAGAACTTGGTTGGGTTTTTTTTTTCATTGAATAATTACAGAATACTCTTTATTTTTATTCCTTCAACGTTTTTTTTGTTCCCTTCGTTTCTTTATTCTGTTCTTTTTTTTTTCCTTCCACCCAAATTTTCTGCAACCTGCAATTTCCTGGGCAGATCAGGAATGTTAATCCTGCCCTACATCTTGATAGGGACAAGAAGAGGAAGTGTTTCCTCTCAGAAAGGCAAAGTTACAAAGATCTGGCTGGGTTTTGATGCCAGGAATAAATAAATTAAATAAACAAGCCCCCAGCCAGACACTCCATCTTCATCAGGAAAATGGGTGCCCACCCAGAGCATCACATTTAAAATGAATCTGCTAAAATCTGCCTGGAAATTTGCATTGATGCACAGACACGCCAACCATTTCAGGTTAATAAACTCCAGCAATTTAATCCTGCAGCACTTTCTGTGTCATAACAGCCCTGATTGCTAAACTTTCACTCCCCACGTGGCCCTAAAGCTCTCCTTTCAGTCTCCACTTGCTCTGCTTAGACCTTAAAGCTTCAGTTTCTCTTCGCTAAACCAGAAAGTGAATGAGCAGAAGGTGAAATTGCCTCATTTATGGTAAAAGCCTGGGGAGAAGTGACTGCTGTGTGGTTACTGTGGGAATTAGTTCATGTTTTGTCACCCCTGAAAGGAAAGTTTGCAAACCTTCTTCTTAGCGGTGATGAAGGAGCAAAGGGAAATATCGGAGTGTGTTTGATGTAAGAGCTCTAAAGTTTCTCCCTCTCTCTTTTTTCTGGTATCTCCAGAATGGAGAAGATAATTGTACTGTGTGGTTCCAAATCCTGACCATAAATCAAAGGATTCAGCCCAGTTTTGGAGGACACAGCTTACTAAGCTTAAGTTACAACATATGTTTTTCATTAAAGAACCCAATCCCTGATCTTCAGGAAAAAAAAACAATCCACCAGAAATCATTGTCTATAAGAAAACATCAAACAATAAAATTATCATGAGCTTTCTAACCCGTTCCTAAACGAGAGTCCCTGCATTAATCTTGCTGTTATTTGGGTTTAGGAAAGTGACCTTCAAAAAGAGCTGGGCTGGATAAAGCAGTGAGGGATTTGCAGCCTGACATTTAAGAGGGTTCTCCAGTTTTACTGTAATCAACAGGACATCACACATGCAGAACCAATGATTTTAAAAGTGAGCCTGAGACATAAAAAGCTCTGTTGATCGGGGGGGAAAGACCTTAAAAACGCTTAAGAAAATATCCAGACCATAACAGGAAACGTGTAAGATCATCTTAAGACAGGGAAGGCACTGAAGAAAAGCATATTGGCTAAATATATGTATAGAAAATCAGATTATGAAGAGGATGCAGGTAGAGGCACATCAGCCTTCTGGCTGCCCTGCAAAGAAAAGTGATTCCTTTCCAAGTCACCTGTAAAAAGCAGGCTCTGAGGATTTCTCCAGATAAAAAGGAGCTGCTTCAGGCAGGGTGGAGCAGGAAAGAGGCAGAGCCTGAGCCCTGAACCAGCTCCTGTCACCTTCAGCAAAAGCCATCTCACCCCAACCCCAAAGGGACTCGGAGTCACACCTGGATGGCAGGAAAAGGGAAAGTTTGGGAAAGGCAGGACTCCTTCCCTCTTGGAACCAGGAAAAGGGAAAGTTTGGGAAAGGCAGGACTCCTTCCCTCTTGGAACCAGCTTGGTTTGGCTCCCAGAAGGACCGAGGGATCCAGGTGGGCAGCAGGGAGGATGCCAAGGGGAGGAAAGGCACCGTGTGCCCAAGGGTGAGAACCAACCCCACAGACCCCAAATAGGGGCACAGCCAGGAGGTCTCAGGGTCCAGCAGCACCTCAGAACTCAGTGCAAACCAATCCCACTGGGCTGCCCTTTGGTTTAATTCTGACTTTATTCTTTGGTGCTTCCAATTCTTTTCAGTGACCGATGGACACAAACAATGAAAAGCAGCCACTTGTGGTGCTGGAGATGCCCCTAATCCAGAACACATTTCCCAGGGACATTCAAGGACAGGCAAATCCTCTGCACATGGCAGACCACATGTTCTTTTTTCCCCTTTCATCTGAAGGGTTTGGAGCCCAAGCAGGAGCGGATCCTGCTATTATTAATTATAAGCTGGATCACTGAAGTCCGTTCAGCACTCCGGATTCATTGGCATTCCAATCTGCACCCAGGGATTTGGTGTTGCCAGGAGGACTCTGTTGGTGGCAGAACTGCCTGGATAGAATCATAAAATAATTGAGGTTGGAAAAGCCCTGCCAGCCCAGGGAGCCCACCCTGTGCCCGATGCCCACCTTGGCACTGAGTGCCACGGCCAGTCCTGCCTTGGGCACCTCCAGGGCTGGGCACTCCAACCCTCCCTGGGCAGCCCCTGCCAAGGCCTGACCACCCTTTGCAGGCACAAATTCCTCCCCATGTCCCCCCTGGCCCTGCCCTGGCCCAGCCTGAGCCCCTTCCCTCTGTTCCTGTCCCCTGGAAGAGGTGACCAAACCCAAGAATCCAAATTAATTATTAATTTGTGATGGGACATTCCCATCTGATTTCTTCCCACAGCCCACCAGGTGATTTATTCTCTCCAGGTTAAAAAGCTCCCACGTTCCACCTCAGATGTGGTCGTGCCTATTTTGGTGCTTGCAAACCCTCTGTGATCAGAAACACTCAAGAGAATTCTTTGGGATGAAAAGAACCACGTAAAGGAAAATTAATATTGTGCATCCTGCTTAAATAGGGGTCAAAGGATCTTTTTATTTGCCGAGGCAAATAATGAGGTATTGAAAATCCTGCTTCTTTTGGCCTAAGATTTTAATTTGGATTGCATGTTTGTAGGACATAAAGCAATAACAAACTTGCATACCAGGAGGAAATTTGCATATGGGAAGAAGCAAAGTTGAACCAAATATGTCAGAATTTAAAGCAGGACTTTGGAGCCAATATTATTCTAAGCTGCAGCTCCAGAGAAGTACAGTTCAGCACTGTCAGCTTTTTTTAATTTATTCATTAATTTGGGAAAGGAGATGGACATGCCCAAATTTATTCCAGGCTGAGGAAATGAGACCTCAGACTTTGAAGGAATAACATTTTTTTTTTAACCTGCATTCAACAAAAATCTGCTGGATCCAAAGTGGAATATGAGTGAAAACCTGATTATTGGCTCACAGAATCTCCTGAGCTGGAAGGGATCCACAAGGATCTCCAGTCCAGCTCCTGGTCCTGCACAGGACACCCCAAGAAATCCCATCATGTGCTGAGAGAACTGCCTTAATTAAAATAATTAAGCAGGGCTTTCCCCTGATGAACCTGTGCTGTTGGTGACCTGTGACTGGGTTGATTTTTGGGTAGTTTTAAATAGAACGTTTTCCCAGAATAATCTCCATAATTTCACTGTGCACTGAAATGAGACTGATTGAATGACTGACTGGCTTAGTCCCTTTTTTCCCTCACCTACAACTAAATAAGGATAATTTTCCAAACAGAAATTTAACCTTAAATGGTTTAATAATAGAATGTAATTGTAATTAGAACATGAACCCAGTTCAGCCTCTCTATGTACAAACCTGCCTTTATGAATTCTCCCTCCTTGCTCACAAAGGGCTGGGTTTGGCTGCACATTTTTCCCCCTCCCCATCTTAATATTAAAAGCTGGTCCTTAGTGAACCTGAAAACCTGCCTTAAGTGAGAAGCAAATTCCCAATTTTTACCTCATTCTTCTCCAGGCTTTAAAAAGGGCTGAGAATGATGCCACTCATGAGTTTCCCAAAGTACATCTCCCAACCCCAAAACAGCACTGAGAGGGTTCCAACTTTGCAGAAACAAATCCCACTCGAGGAGCACCCCCTTCCAAAAACCCTTCAGCTTTCTGTTTAGCTCTGTAATATTGTAGAATAGGATCAAATGCTGAATTTTCTCGTGGAAAATGGGCAATGTTTGCCCTCCACGGAGGTCTCAGGGATTTCTGGGGTCACTGGTAGTGACTCCTTTTGATGTTCAGGCATCCAGGTAAACATATAAAAACATAATGTGTGTGATAGCACCCAGGAAGGTGCCTTGATAATGTGAATATTAAATTAATCCTCCACTTAAATTGTATTTGAGAATAGTGTGCTTGATTTGCAAGGGGTGGGGAGTCCACAAACCCTTTGGGCAACCTGTGCCAGGGGTTCAGCATCCCCAGAGTCCAGAATCTCTTCCTGACACCTTATCCAACCCTGCCCTCTGGAACTTTAAAACATTCCCCCTGGTCCTGTCACTCTGCCCACATAAAAAGTCCCTTTCCCTCCTTTTTATAAACCCCTCAAAGGACTGGAAGGTTCTTGCTCTTCCCTCTGAAACTGCAGCTCTGCTTTTGGCTTCCCTGCCATCCCTCGGTGCCCACTGCAGAGGCAACACTGAAATTCAGGTTTTTGTGTCTTGTCCAGGTTGAAACAGGGAGAGGGGAGGCAGGAGGAGAGAGGAATCCATCGGGCAAGGGCACAGAACCACAGGGAAAGTGGGATGTGTTGTCATATGGGAGGAGATCACATTGGGCTTGATGTTTTCTCTTATGACTCTTGGAGGATTTGGGGGAGATGTGGGCCTGGTGTGACACCTGCTTGGCTTTGGGGAGGTGTCCATGGCCTTGTGGGTGACAGGGAATGGTGTCTCTCTTTGTCTGAAGCTGCACAGGGTCACAAAGTCATACAAAACACCAACACCCTGTTAAAATCCTGTGCAGCCTCTGCTGGGGAGTTTCATGTCTCGTGTTCTAGTGGGAAAAAGCTTTTTTCATGGTCAGAAGTAGGAAAGCTCTGGTGAACCAATGATCTGAAACTGGGAATTTCTTTTTAATCGCAGAATCATTAAGGTTGGAAAAGAAGTAAGTCCCAGATCATCGAGCCCACCCTGTGCCCGATGCCCACCTTGAGCACTGAGTGCCACGGCCAGTCCTGCCTTGGGCACCTCCAGGGCTGGGCACTCCAACCCTCCCTGGGCAGCCCCTGCCAAGGCCTGACCACCCTTTGCAGGCACAAATTCCTCCCCATGTCCCCCCTGGCCCTGCCCTGGCCCAGCCTGAACCCGTTCCCTCTTGTCCTTCATTGTGATGGATCCACCCTAACACATTGACCTTGGCTCTGAACTCCAGGAATTGAAGGATGGTGCTCCAGTTATTATTCCTTCCTATCCCAATCTCCTCCTTCCCCCCAAATCCACAATGCCCCTGACTGGCAGAGTCACTGCTGTGTCACAGCTCCCTGTTCAAGTCACCCGTGGAAATCAGGTCACGCCCCTCATCTTCTCCTGATGAGACAACCACCCAAGTGGTTGATTTTGTTGTTTTTTATTACTTTCTCCATGTTATCAGTTTATAAAATGAGGGTGTGGGGGGCTAAGAGACCCATTTAAGCAGAATTTATAGCAAGTTGTGTGCTGAAAACAGAGCCTGATACTTCCAGCATGACCAAGTGCCTGCAAAGCAGCTTTTCCACCACTGCTGGCAATAATTAGCCATTCAGACTGCACTAAAAGCTGCCTGAAGGCGAAGAGACATCACTGGTTTGGGGGAAAAAAAATAGAAAAAAATCAGTCAATAGTTCTTTGCTGCTGTTTGGCTTTAATTCCTTTCCATTTTCCCGTGTACAACCTGGAAATTGGTGGTGCCCAAAGAGCAACACCGCGTGTTTTGTCGGTTTTTCAGGCAGTAAAGCCTTTGACATAAATGTAGTTTCTATTTCT
Organism: Campylorhamphus procurvoides; assembly: GCA_013396655.1. NCBI lineage: Eukaryota > Metazoa > Chordata > Aves > Passeriformes > Dendrocolaptidae > Campylorhamphus > Campylorhamphus procurvoides. The sequence goes on from WBMV01004077.1 coordinate 64,940, forward strand.
GTGACCAAATCCCAAACATCTGTTCCCCAGGAGATGCTTTTGCTACCAAGCACTACTGTTAGATTTCTCGCCAACAAGTTTCATTGCTTCATGTGGTTTGTGTTTTGTTCTTGAAACAGTTAATTACGTTTTCGTCTTTTCTGCCATAAAAAGCTAAATTTAGCCGAGGTCTTCTCTAATCTGCAAAGTTTTATGGAAACGACGGCGCTGTTAAAAGAGGGAAAGCATTCTGGGTAGGGATTACGAATGGATGGAATGAGGGAGCACCATGTCCTTTACATCGTGTCTCTGCTCCCCACTCGGTGTTTGATGAGTAGGAGCAAAGGCTGTTGTAAATGGAGATCAAGTAGCTACTCCAGAGACACGTGTAGGAGGCTGGACACACACACAGTGGTTTATGGGTTGCTTTCAGCATCCAGCCCCTCAGAGAGGGGAGCACAGCCCAGCTGAGGGCATTGGCACTTCAGTTTTGGGATATCTCAGGAGGGCAGGGCTGGAAGAGCCCTCAAGAGGTCCCTCCATGCACTTGTTGTCCCTCTGAGCAGGCCGTGTGACCCTGAGCATCTCAGGATCACCAGAGGGAGGGGGAGATTCCTGACTCCTTCAGCATCAGGGTTTCCCCATTTCACCACAGGGACATGAAATGGAAACACATTTTTAAATCTTTGTCCCCAAACACAGGTTCTTATTTATCTGCCCCTCAACCTTTTTCAAACCAGAAGAAAATCTGTTTGCTGGTTTGGGTTGAGAAATAAGTCTGTAGTGAGGCTGCTTAAAACATCACTTTTCCAAGCATTCCTAGAAACATAAAATCATGGAATTCCACAATGGTTTGGGTTGGAAAGGACCTTAAAAATCATCTTGTTCCAACTCCCTGCCATGAGCAGGGACATCTTCTACTAGCCCAGGTTGCTCAGAGCCCCACCCAGCATCTGTATCTTCAACTGATTCCTCATGTTTTATGTGTTTTCGTTACTCCCCTCCATGTGGGGATATGATTTAAGGCTCTCATCAACCCTAGGATGATGAAACTCATGGGAATGAGTGTCCCAGGGAGGTGGTGGAGTAACTGCCTCTGGAAGTGTTCCAGAGGTGTCTGGATGTGGCCCTTGGGGTCATGGATTAGGGGGGATTCTGGTGGGACTGGATGATCATGAAGGTCCCTTCCAACCCTAATGATTCTGGGAAAACTGTGGGAATCTCATGACTATGAACAACCTGAAAATCCAGCGGGGATCCTCCTGCTGCCACCCCGTGTGGGATGGTGGGGAGGATGTCAGGGACCACCCCCTTGGTGACCACACATTTCTGCCCTCCTGCACCTCGCACTGAGCACCCCCCATGAGGGAAAGCAAACAAGCCCCTGCCACATTTGCTTGGCAGCACAGCCACTGTCACCTCCTGTGCCACTCCCTGGGATGCTCCAGCACCTCCTGGCAAGGAAGGAGCTGGGGAATTTTGCATGGCATTTGCATGGGAGGCATGCAGGTGCCATGGACATCTCCTGCCCCTGTTTGCTGGAGAAGGCAAAATCTTCTTGGGGGTCTGCCATGAACATCTCCTGCCCCTGTTTGCTGGAGAAGGCAAAATCATCTTGGGGGTCTGCCATGAACATCTCCTGCCCCTGTTTGCTGGAGAAGGCAAAATCATCCTGGTGGTCACAGCCACAGATGGGTTGTGATGGACCTCAGCAGGGTGTTTTCCATGCTGGGTTTGGCATAAATGTTCTCAGCAAATCTGTGAGGAGAGATAATGAAAAAATGGAGTGAGAAAGAGGAAAAAAGAGGGTTGAATTTGCTTGGAGAAAAAGAGCCAGGGGAAAGCTCAAAGAAATGGAGCAGAGCAGACAGGAGAAAAGGAAGATCCAGGGAGACCTCGTTGTGGCTTTCCAGGACCTTAAAGGGGCTTGCAAAAAGGAGAGAGAGGGAGTTTATACAGGCAGAGAGTGACAGGATAAGGGGAATGGCTTCCCACTGCCAGAGGGCAGGGATGGATGGGATATTGGGAAGGAATTGGTGGCTGGGAGGGTGGGCAGGCCCTGGCACAGGTTGGGCAGAGAAGCTGTGGCTGCCCCTAGATCCCTGGAAGTGTCCCAGGCCAGGTTGGACAGGGCTTGGAGCACCCTGGGCTGGTGGAAGGTGTCCCTGCCCATGGCAGGGGGTGGAAATGGATGAGCCTTTCCAATCCAACCATTCTGTTGACTGTATGGAAATGGCACTAACGCTTTGTCCCCTCCTGTGACCAGTGGGGGGATCTTGCTGTATTAGAGGTCCCTCTGACAGGTGTCCCAGGGGTGATCCCAACTCAGGGACAGGATTCCCACTGGTGTCCACACCCACAGCCCCCAAGAGCAGCCCCTGACATGGGGGACCCCAAACACGAGGCCTTTTCTTTCATTCCGGGGAGTTTTGAGAGGGCACAGCCCGGGGGGTGCCTTTCTGAGACCTCTTGGTGGTCATTATTTTTGATACCATTGTTATTGTTTTGACAAGACAGAGTCATGTGCTCTGTGCACTCGTAGCATGAACATTTCTGCTTTTATTTCTACTTCACTGGTTTTTCAGGAGTTCATCAGCTTTAAACACGTGCCTTCATCTCTACAGCCTCCAGACCTCAATAAAACTCCTCTCTGCCCACCCTGTGCCAGGGCCTGCCCACCCTCCCAGCCACCAATTCCTTCCCAATATCCCATCCATCCCTGCACTCTGGCACTTTGAAGCCATTCCCTTGTCCTGTCCCTCCATCCCTTGGAAATTGTCTCTCTCCATCTTTCTTGGAGCTCCTTCAGCTCCTGCAAGGCCACAATGAGGTCCCCCTAAAGCTTCTCCTCTCCAGGCTGGACAATCCCAGCTGTCCCAGCAGAGCTGCTCCATCCTCTGCCCATCCTGGTGCCTTCTCTGGACTCTCTCCAGCAGGTCTTTCCTGCATCTCAGCTCCTGGACCAGGCTGGCACTGCCTGTCCCTAGTGCAGGTCACACCTTGGATTGGGAAAAGAAAAATGGGCAGAAAAAAAATGTGTCCTCCCCAGAGCTCCAAGAATCCTCTGTGCTCCCTCCTTCAATACTTTACAGGCATTTGCAAACATCCAAGCCTTTGCCTTCCTCAGAATTCCTCCTGAATTTTCTCTTCAGTGCTGTCAAGCTGCAGCCTCAGAAGTTGCTGTCACTTGCTGGATCTCCCTTGGTCTGGGCTATAAAGCAGACAGACCACCCAAGTGGAGAAGGAAATCTTTGTTATCTCCATGCTGAATGCTCCCTGATTTTTTGCAGTACTCCTGGAAGGGAGCCAGGCGTGTGGTGGGACACAAACCACTAAGAGCTGAGCAAATACCACCAAACCCACTCCTCCACAGCCACCTCAGCAGCAGCACAGACACAGAAACACAAAGCCAGCACAAAGTGGGGCTGGAATTCAGCCAGCAACTGGACCAGTTTTGCACCAGGTTTTTCATCTTTCACTCAGTGCTGAGGTACCTATGGCTGCTTTTATCTCACCCAAATTTCCTTGTAAAATCAGCATTAATTGAGCTTTCCAATGTATTTAAATTTTCCTTAACAGTGTTTTCACATCCCCTTTTATTGCCAGAGTGTGCCTTGCTTCTACCTGCCACTGGGATGATGCTGAAGATGTTGCCTTTCTGTCTGGAGATAAACTCACCATTGTTTTACACCCCTATCCCAGAGCCTGGCCCTGCAAATCTCTTCTGGCACAGAGCTCAGTGCTTAGTTGGGCTGCAAAAAGGCTTCCCAGGGGGGTTTCTCCAGCATGGAAAGGGGTCCTGGCTGCAGGAGATGGTGTCTCACCTTCCCATCTCCATCCTCACTGAGCTGTCACGTCACATCCTGGTTTCCTTCTCACCACTTCTGTCCAGGGAAGGGAAGGGAGCTGGGGAAGGGGCTGGAGAACACGTCCCATGAGGAGCAGCTGAGGGGGCTGGGGGTGTTGGTGGGGAGAAGAGGAGGCTCAGGGGGCACCTCATTGCTCTGCACAACTCCCTGACAGGAGGGGGCAGTGAGGGGGGTCGGGCTCTTCTGCCATGGCCAAGGGACAGGGGGACAGGAGATGGCCTCAAACTGCACCAGAGCAGGCTCAGATGGGATATTAGAATTAATTTTTTTCCCTTTTGGAGTGTCCAGGCCTTGGAATGAGTGTCCCAGGGAGGTGGTGGAGTCACTGTTTGTGGAAGTGTCCCAGAGGTGTGTGGATGTGGCCCTTGGGGACATGGATTAGGGGGGATCCTGATGGTGCTGGTGGCACTGGATGGTCCTGAAGGTCTCTTCCAACCTTGATGATTCTGGGATTCTGTACGTGTATAATTTTCTGCTTCACACTGCTTGGATGGAAGGAAGAAGCAATCAATCCTCAAGGGAAACAGCAGCAGGAGCAAAGGGGTGCTGCTCTCACCTGATCTTATTGAGGACAAATCATGCCGGTGGTTTACACCACCTCATGCCAGGAACCAGTTTGATGAGATTCTGAAGTCAGTCCAGATGTTTAGGGCGCAGCTGGATGAAAAAAAATCATCCTCCACACACACATTTGTTTCCACTGAAACAAAATTCATGTGAAACAAAAAATGGTTGGGCAGAAAAGCTGTGGCTGCCCCTGGATCTCTGGAAGTGTCCAAGGCCAGGCTGGACGGGGCTTGGAGCACCCTGGGCTGGTGGAAGGTGTCCCTGCCCATGGCAGAGGGTGAAATGAGATGATCTTTAAGGTCCTTTCTCACTCAAACCATTCTGTGTTTCTATGATNCTATGATTGTAAGTTTAAAAATAGGCATAAATTCATGAAATGCTATTTTAGCCTAAATCTACTTTATTTCAGTGGGTAAAAAGAAATGTTTTGCCATAGATTTTCTCCAGCTCTGTAAATCAGGATTTCTTTTCTCTGTTCCCTGCTCTCTTTTACTCCTCCACCCTACAATTTGTTGCCTGCTTTCCCCACTCTTTCTCCCCTGTAAGCATCAGTCTGGGCAGGGCTGGTGAGGGAGAGGAGGAATCCCATTTCCTGATGGGTCCTACACCTGACACTGCCATCCAAGTGGCTGCTTCCCCAGCTTTCCAATTGCTGTGGCAGAAAATCAATCCGTGACTTCAGCAAAATCTTGACACTTTCTCCCGTCTACAGGAGGGAGTGTTAATAATTCACCACCTCCTGATCTCTCTTCTTTGCCCAAACTCTTCTCTTCCGAAGCCAAACGCCCCACAAGGCGCTCGTGGCTGGGTCTGATGATGCTTTTCTGAAGTTAAAATAAGTCACAACAGGATTGCAGGTATTTTTAGTGACAGAATCTCGGTGATTGGTGAGAAATAAGTCCGAGGGTGGAGGTTGTTTCGTGGTGTGGGACTCTGTTCTGAGCAGAAGTCAAGGCAGCTCATGCTGTCATTTCATAAACAGGATGGTCTGGGTGCAATTAATTTCCTGTAGCAGCTTCTAGATCTTGTCACGAGGCTCTGTGTGCATAAGAAATGTTCTTATAGTCTTGATACATGAAAAGATAAAAATGGCAGAATTTCTTGAGGTGAACGTGGATAAAAATAGGTTTGTGCACCAGAAAGCTGCTTTGTTTTCCCCCCCTTTTCTTTTTTATTTTACAGCTGAGGCAACAAAAGCACCTGTTTCTCCCTACAAACACTTTCACATAAAACATCTATTAAAAGAACACTTTTAGGGGGAGTTGCTCCTTTCCTCAGCTAATATTTCTGTGGCATTTCATTGAAAGGGAAGGAAGGAAGGAGAATAAAACTCTCTCTGAGAACAGGAGCCAAACAGTGTTCAACATGTGAAGGATTCTGGAACACATAAAAGTTGGGGATTTGACCTTCTAAGTTATCCAGGATGGGATTCCCTATATCAAAGCACAGATCACAGGCTCAGATCCTCTATAAAGAATAGAAACACTGCCAGGAGTGCCCCCCACCCATTATCTGTCCATGTCAGAGTTTTCATGCCTGACTAATTAAACAGCAGATTTCTGAATTTGTGATTGTGAAACGTAATAAATGCCCATCATTTTCTCAGATAATGCCATTAAACACATTAAAAAAACCCAGCTCTTATTTGGTTATCTAACAAAATCCAACTGGCTTGCACTTTTGGACCACAGTCATTTCTTTAACCTCCTGTTGCCACCCAGCCCTGGGGTTTATTAGAACTCGAGACCTTCTGGAAGGTTAAAAAGCTGTGAAATACCATCATTAATCTCCATGAACGGCTTCTGCTTTTTTGTCTTCCTGCTCCAGACTCATCCACAGAGACATCTGGGTTTCAAACCAGGCAGAGAACTTAGGATGGACAACCTGTCCCAGGTCATATTGTCACCCAAGGCCCTCCTGCAGCCCCTCCTGTCTGAAGGGCCACATTGCTCTTGTCTCCAGCTGACAGAAATTGTGTTTTCGTACCTCCCCGATGTTCTAAATTTAAATACTATCGCTCTCCTGTAAATAACAATGAAATGCTTCCCCCTGACAGCGTTGGAGGCAGCCATATGGATTCGAGTTTGAGACAACACTACACGGAAAATGCCTTTCCTTTTATAGCAGAATATATTTAGAGTCTTTTAAGCTCGGCTCCTGGATGCATCGAGTCACTGCAGCCCAATCAAGAGCAGAGTCACAACTTCATGTCAGTGCAATACATTGTTAACTGATATGTCAGAAAATCAATTAATTACTTTTAAGTAGCAGTTAAGAGTATCCACACAATCCTGCCCTGTGAATTATTAAAGAAAGCGAGGTTGAGTTTTCTCCTGGCTTGGAAGAAAGTGCAAAATGCTGCTTGTGCCCTGAAGCCTAATCAACATTATTGGGCAGGGATCAGGGACCCAAAGGGTGGTGGAGGGAACAAAAAGGGGAGGATTCTGCCTCCCAAAGCAAAGCAAAGAGAGCTCTGGAATGGTTGCACAAACCTGGATGAGAAATCCTCCCTTCTCTGGAGGTGCAACCACCTCCAGGTGGGAACGATGGCAGATGTGGCTCTGGGGACCCAGAGAGCAGAGCAGGGGGACAAGGGCAGAAAGGACCTTCCCCACCCTCCTGTAGCTTCACTGAGGGACCTGCTCAGGCTTTGTGCACCCCCTGGCACGGATTTTTGCCTGGGACTGTCCCTTGGTGTGCTGAAGGGAAACTTGGTCTGAGTGGGACATCAGCATCCAGCTTGGCTTGGGCTGCTGGAGATGCTACATGGGTGGATGGTGGAGGTGGAGAGGTGACTCCTGGGTGGGATTTGGTGTGGCCTTCTGATTTTCTCACTTCTTGCAGTGGGAAAACTTCACTGAGTAGAGTCTGGAGGGTTCCAGAAGGTGTTGTTGGAACGAGGTTGTGCCATCAGTGCCAGCACCAGGTGGGCTGGGCAGGTTGTGTGGTGGTCCCTGCTCTGCAGGGTGGCAGCATGTCCTTCAGTGTGTCCTTCAGTGTGTCCTTCAGTGTGTCCTTCAGTGTGTCCTGCAGGAAGGCAAAGCCACCAGTGCTTGTCATGACACTCCTTTCACCCCTGGAAAGAGCGTGATGCTCTTGGTTCAGCTTGGCCACCAGCAAGTGTCCCATGTGGGTCTGTGATGGAGAGTCCTGCTCTACTCCCTCCCACCCTCTGCTCCCTCTTCCTTCTGCCAGGAGCTGTGGGAAGGGCAGGAATGGGGGCAAAGAGTAGCCCAGTACCCAAATTCCTCAGGACACCACATGGGCTCCACGTCACCACAGCAGTTCCTGGGGTTCCTGGGGGTTTCAGTCCTGCCTTTGAACTACTCACCAACACTCCAAATGTTTGAAGACCTGACAGATGATCATGTGGAGGTCTGGGAATGGTTTTGCTCCTGGTGTATCTGTAGGGTCTGTTTTTCCTCACCTACATGGTCAGTAGGAATTCTGGCTCTGCAGGATTCACATACAGAGCTCCTGGGTTTGGTGCTTTCCAGGCAGATGGAGAAATCTAAGAAATGGTTCAAATTCATGACTCTTACTCATCAGGACCCTCTCTGATGGTGCTTCTTGGGCTTCTCGGGTCACATCTGTCCTTCTGGTAAAGAAGCAACAGGGAATTTTACATGCATTTGGAAGCATCACACAGGAGGGTCACAGGCAGGACATGAACCCCATTACCCTTACCTTGGATCTCTTGGCAAAGCCCAAACAGCAAGAGGTGTGAGGTCTTCAAGACGATGCCAGTGGTGTTTGTGGCAAGTTGAAATTGCATGGGGACACCTCTGACAGGTTTTCAGGTGTGGTTTTGGTTGGCATTACAGTATTTTAGCTCTGCTTTGGCGCAGGACCTTCCAGTACCAATAGAGTTTATAAAAAGGAGGGAGAGGAACTTTTGTATGGGTAGAGATTGACAGGACAAGGGGCAATGGGTTCAAATTGGCAGAGGGCAGGTTACACTGGAGATTAGCGTTAAATCCTGTCCTCAGAAGGTGGTGAGGCACCAGGATAGGTCATCCAGGGAGCTTGTGAGCCCCTGGAAGTGTTCAAGGCCAGGTGGGATGGGGCTCTGAGCAACCTGGGCTAGTAGAAGGTGTCTCTGTCCATGGCAGGGGGTTGGAACAAGATGATCTTTAAGGTCCCTTCCAATCCAAACCATTCCATAATTCTACATTCGTAGAATTGTCCCATGTTGTTTCTGGTCCTGTGTTTCAAACCAGGTTGGTCCATGGGCTGGTGTCTGTGCTGGTGCAAGGCCAGGGAAGGAGGGATGCTGAGCTGCCAGAAAGTGTGTCAGTCCTGCAGTGGCAGATTCTGCCTGAGAAAGTCTCACAAAATGAACTTAAATTCTGTCAAAATCATTGCAAGTCAGCAAATGTATTTCCAACTTGCCAGGTAAACTCATTTCCTAAAAGTAACCATTTCACAACTATCTTTCTTTAAAGGAGATGGTGATGGAGGGACAAGTCATGTCAAGGCAGGAAAGGGATAAAGCAGCTCTTGATTGCTTTCAAATGTCTAATTTGAGGCAGCTCCAAGACAAATGAAATTGTAGCTGTTGTTGTGAATGTCCCAGAGCTCGGTTTCACTGGAGAACAGGTCGAGCTTCAACATAGTCAAGGCGCACACAAATATCACCCCTATCCAAAAAAACCCTGCCATTTGAACTTCCTCCAGTAGCCACGTGTGTTTTCCAGTGAAATCCACCCTCATCCAAAGGTTTGGCAATCCCCAGAGAGCCACTTTCTCCTTCCAGAAAAGCAACCTGTTGCACGAGGGGGTTGCTAAACGCCCTCAAAGAGGATGTAGAGCTTCAAAGCCGGCTCAAGATGCTGCTGCGTGTTGAAAACAGGACGTGTGCTCCATCCTGTTTCATTCTTACTCGCCCCTCTGGGGTTTTTTTTCTTTTCTTTTTGGGTCTGAGTTATGCTTTTTAAAAATATGTCACTCGTTGAGCTCAGTTCAGAGAACCCTAAAAATACTTGTGCTCGTCAAGTGGAACTCTCGGGCCTCGGTTGGGCAATCTCTGTGCACAGGGCTTAAAAATGAGGCTGATACAGGGAGGATGTGAAGGTGGGAAAAGAATATCTGATATTTCTTTTCTTTAGCTTGAGTGGGGTTTTTTTGTGGGTTTTTTTGGGTATCACAGGCCACAAAAGCCCATCATTTCTGCAGGGAGCCCAAATTCTTGTGTTTGAGAATTGAAAATTGGTAAGAAACCCAAGTTTATGAAAGCATTAAAAGGGACGTGTGTGGGAACCCCATCACTTCACAGCATTCCTGTCTTGCAGATCCAGCAAAGGAAAGGTTTTATTAACATGGATTGGTTTGGACAAGTGTCCTTCAGTCCACGTGGGATGTTAAGAGTAGTAGATAAGAAGATAAAGTCCTGCAAAACTTCAGGAAATCTGTTTTTTATCAGGTTTATCAACACACCAAATTGTGATACTTCAGCCTGAAAACTGAAGCCATTCATCCCCTTTCACTTTCCGTATGACCTGCTAATGGGACGTCATCAGATGGCCCAGGATTCCCAGCTACTTCCAGTTTATTTCAGGGACATTTTACTTTTACTTTCCAAAACAGGTTATACGGCTTTCTAAAGACTAAACTCAAAATTTGTGCAATGGTCCAGATTAGAATCACAGAATCCCAGAATGGTTTAGGTTGGGAGGGACCTCAAAGCCCACCCAGTACCACCCCCTGCCATGGTCAGGGACACCTTCCACCAGCCCAGGTTGCTCCAAGCCCCGTCCAACCTGGCCTGGGACACTTCCAGGGATGGGGAGTCCCTAAACTCTCTGCCCAACCTGTTTCAGGGTCTCCCCACCCTCAGAGGGAGGAATTTCTTCCACATATTTAACCTGAATTCCCCCTCTGTCAGTCTGAACCCATTCCCCTTGTCCTGTCCCTCCAGTCCCTCATGAACAGCCCCTCTCCAGCTCTCCTGGAACCCCTTCAGCCACTGGAAGGTGCTGTGGGGTCTCCACAAACCTTCTCTTCCTCAGGCTGAGCAGCCCCAGCTCTCCCATCATGTCTCCAAAAGGGAGGTGTTCCATTCTCCTTATCAACTGGATTATCTCCAACAGTTCCAGGTCTTTCTTGTACTGGAGGCACCAGACCTGGATGCAGAATTCTGGGTGGGGTCCCCCCAGAGCAAAGGGATTACTGAGATTAAAAACTTATCACTCCCTTCCAGATGACCTGGACCCCAACAGCTCCACTGAAAGTCCCTGAGAGCTGCAGCACCTCCAGAAAAACAGATTTCCACTGCTTTTAAGATAATGCCTTGCCAAAATATCTGTTTTCCACAAATAAGGATTGGCTCATGGCTGACTGCTGGGTCAGCACTCGTAGTATATATGTAAAAATTAAGAATATTCCTTTTTTTGGTCTCATCCCTTTCTCTCTGCCCCTACCACCTCCAGCTTGGCACTGTAACACACAGGGTGGCAAACTTTGGCTGAAATGATCACTTGAAATGTTCACCTTTGCCCTGGTGAACACACACACGCACACACAGAGGGAGTAAAAACCATTCTGCTGAAAGGATTTTTCCTAGAACCCCCCAAAATTACCAAACTAAAGCGGTAAAGAAAGTCTTTTACGATCTCCTCAGTTCTCTGTCAGCTCAGGTATTATATCAGGGAACAAAATTATGAAACTCCAACCCCTCCTGGCTCTGTAGCTGAGTTTTCCAGGGAGATCCATCCTCTCTGGTGGCAACACACCCATTGCACAGCCCCATCAACCCTTATCTTTATGCAAATACCCATAAGGTGCTCGAAGCCTGATAGATGGGCCACCAGCAATAGGAAAGGGAAGGTGAAAACTGATAATAAACCCCCCCAAAAGAAACCCCAGGAGAGAAAATGAGGCCTGAAGGTTCAAAAGCTCAGGCTTGGAGGGGTGGGAAGGAGGAACCTTTGGTGCAGAGTGAGCCCCTGCAGATAGCAGCTGCTGGGGGTTTATCTGCCCTGGAGCAGAGGGGCTGTTGCAGCTTTGCTGAACCGCTGTCGCCAAAGCCCAGGAAACATCTTGCTGTGCAGTTGGTGAAACATCTGCCTGAGGTCCCTCACCCTCCTCCCGTGGCAGTTGAACAATGTCATAACCCAGGATTGGGTAAGAGGTGCTGGAGGGGTAGGGATGCTGCTGTTTCCTCTGTTGGGTTTTCCCTTTTCTTTCCCCCCTCCTTTTCCATTCTTTGCTCGTTCAGGTCTCTCCTTCACTCCAGCAGTGTTCAGGCAAACTTCAAAAGAGAGGAAAACAAGGTGCCCCTTCTTGTTTTCCTGTTCAGTAGCAGAGCAACAGTCAGACAGCCCCAAACAGTTTCTGGATGAGTCTTTCCCAGAATGATGTCGTGTTTTGTTGTCCTGTGATCCAAGGAAACTTGAACCTGCTCTCACACACCGACAGCTTTGGCTGTTCCTGGAAGAGTTGAAACCCACACACAATTTTTTCTGTGGCCAACACTGCATGTGTGGAAGTGTTTGTCAGGAATATGTTTGTAGCCTCGTGCTGACAAGTGAGATTTTAGCTTTTTTATTGAAAATAATATTTAAAACTCTCGCAGCGTCCTCCAAATGTGAAATTTGGCCCGCAGCAAAGCCCCAAGCAAATCTCACAGCTTTGTGTTTCCACTTGAATTCCCTGATTGCATCAGAAACATCCCAACCTGGAATCTGGAAAACACAACCCAAAAAACCCAAACAACTCCCCACCACCACCACCACATCCACTATGGTTTTGGCAGCATTTCTTTTTGGTTACCCAGATACAAGTGCTCCTACTTGGGGTTGTGTTTTCTTATCACTGTCTGTGGCCATCTCTCTGGTTTCTGGGAGGAGAAATAGATTAGGAAAGATGAGGTGAGGAAGGACAAGGAATATATTTGGCTCCCCTTCTTAAATGAAGGAAAGGGAGGGAGGGAGGGGATCACTGTGTGGGCCACCAAGTGCACGAGGGTTTTCCACTGCTGTCATACAGTGGAAATCTGAATTGAGGTTGGATTCTGGTGGTTCTCCAGCTGCTTTCTGCGCTCTTCCAGTGACTGCAGCTTTTTGGGATGCTGCAAAACAGCTGGGCTAAACTTCAGAGTCAGGCTGAACCCTTTGGAAGATCTCTGCCCCTATCTATCCATCCTTTCTTTGCTCCACTCATCCATATATCTATCCATTTTCCTAAGAAACTGCTGCCTTCCACACTTGATGACAAATGTGACACACTCACCTGGACTTGTGGAAGGATTATTTCCCTTTTAAACAGCAGAGATGTGAGATGTTTCATCACTTCACCTACAGAAGGAATTTCAAGATGCAGACTCATATTTTAGGGATTGATCACACACTGGCACTGGAATTATTCCTGTGTACAGGTGGAATAAGAGTGGTTTATACAGGGAGGAAAAAAAGATCTCTTTGTAGTCAGAAGCATTCTCATGATACCTCTGTCTGGTGTAAGTGACTATAAAATCCCGTGAGCAGGGGAATAAAGCAGAAGGAATCATTCTCCCTGTCATTATTCTGTTTATTGGCAGTAGCTCCTTGCACCTTTCAAACAGCCAAAAGAACAGGAGCAACCCCAGCCTGGTTCCTCACAGCAAAACTGAACTTAAATTTTCACCTATTTCCACTCCAATTGGGCAGAGAAAAATCATCAGAGGAGCTAAAAGGAGAATTACCAGCCTATAAATGCCCGAGGCAAAAAGAAAACAGGGAGAGAGAGGGAGGGAGGGAGAGGAGAAAGATGGGAAGTCTCATGTGAGTTTGGTTAGTGGAAGCTAAAAAAAAAACACCTCCTAAGTATGGCTGCATGTCATTTTTCAATTTGCTCACGTTAAATAATGATCTCTAGGGCAGGCAAAGAGTGGAGTGAAAAGCAAGAGCTCTCCCCTGGCCTTGTTTAGTTTGTGCTGGGCTCTTGCAGTGTCTGGTCAGTGCCTGGTCACCAGAGAAACTCCAGCATGAACCACGGGCACTTTGCTATGGCTTCTCCTCTCTCCTGGACCATGTACCTGATGAGGAAAAACAGAGCAGCCACTGGCTTCTTTGGTAAAAGCTTCTTTCTCTTCTTTTTATAGAGTTTGCCTTTGCATTGCTGTGGGGTAGAAATATTGGCTATGAAGTGATAGAATTGGGTGATAAAAAAAAACCTCTTTAAAGTCATGCAATTTCTGTTGGAGGGAAATAAGGAAATCTCACTGTGCATGTGCATGAACTTGCACAGTGGACAACACAGGGGATCTCACTGGGCTCATAAACACCTCACCAACCTTTCTGGCTGAACCAGTTTCCTCAGAGGAAATGCTTCAAAATAGCTTGGATTTCAATATTTGGAATGGGGGTGGCACCAGCATCGGAGGGCACTGGGCTGGTGAGCGTGGTGGTGGGAGGTGATGCCCTTCCAAAGGCTCTCCATGTGGGAGGGTTGGCAATTTGGGAATAGCAGAGGGGTCAGGGAGGACCAGGCAGTGCAATTGTTGCCTAATTAGTGTTGATTGGTCTGAATCTCAGGGTTATGATCACAAATGATGCTCCTCTGAGTCCCAGGGTTATGGTCACACAAGATGCTCCCCTGAATCCCACCCAGGGTTATGGTCACAAGTGATGCTCCCCTGAATCCCTCCCAGGGTTATGGTCACACAAGATGCTCCCCTGAATCCCACCCAGGGTTATGGTCACAAGTGATGCTCCCCTGAATCCCTCCCAGGGTTATGGTCACACAAGATGCTCCCCTGAATCCCACCCAGGGTTATGGTCACAAGTGATGCTCCCCTGAATCCCTCCCAGGGTTATGGTCACACAAGATGCTCCCCTGAATCCCACCCAGGGTTATGGTCACAAGTGATGCTCCCCTGAATCCCTCCCAGGGTTATGGTCACACAAGATGCTCCCCTGAATCCCACCCAGGGTTATGGTCACAAGTGATGCTCCCCTGAATCCCTCCCAGGGTTATGGTCACACAAGATGCTCCCCTGAATCCCACCCAGGGTTATGGTCACAAGTGATGCTCCCCTGAATCCCTCCCAGGGTTATGGTCACACAAGATGCTCCCCTGAATCCCACCCAGGGTTATGGTCACAAGTGATGCTCCCCTGAATCCCTCCCAGGGTTATGGTCACACAAGATGCTCCCCTGAATCCCACCCAGGGTTATGGTCACAAATGATGCTCCTCTGAATCTCAGGGTTATGGTCACCACTGGTGCTCTCTGATACAAACTAAAGGCTCAGCCTGTGGGCTTGAGGAGGTTTTAATCCCTCACAAATCGAGGAAAAGTTTTCCCATCAGAGCCCCCAAGATAACTTTTGATCCCAAGGGTATTTTAGGTAAAATAATGGGAATTTTAACAAAACCCTCACAAATTTTGGTGACTCTGCCATGGCTCATTTTGCTGTGTCTCTACAGAGAATAAAACTGCCTTTCCCAGCATCACTGGTACCTCTTGCCTAACGAGTATATCAGAAAAAAAAAGGCATCATACTCTTTTTTGACACCTAGCATTCTGCAAAATGCCTGTATTTTTGGTTTTGTTCTTAATGTCTCCTTTTTCCTCTAATATTTGCTAAATTAAACAAATTGATGTCTCTGTGCAAAAGGGGTTCACACCAAGATTTAAACACTTTGTTGTTAAAAGATCCAATTAACACAAAACCATGAAATTTGGGAGTGAAGGAAGGAATAACTATGATTTTTTTTTTTTATTCCTGCTCAAATATTCCTTCACTTCTCCTCTCCCACACCATGTTTTAGCCAATTTTTTTGGCCCCTTCCTCAGGGTTGAGCTCAACTGCAGCAAAATTTCCCCTTGCAGGGAGATGGGGGGACAGATTTTATTGTGATTTATAGTCCGTGAACCCCCTGAACTTTGAACTCCTCCACAAACTGAGAGTGTCCCCAGAACTCTTGGAAAACTGGCATGGAATCATTTTGCAATATACCTTAAGGCCAGATAAAGATAAATTCCCACCACCCCAGCACTAAGAGGCAATGAAATCCCTGCCTGCCAGAGGATCAGCCTTTCCCCTGGGACAAGCCTGGCCTTTCCCTGCTTTGCTTCCCCGGAGCATCATACGCAATGCAGGCTCTGAAAACACCCCCTGGGTAATTTATGAGGCTTCTCCAAAGCAGGCAAAACAGCAGGATGGTCTTTTTCTTTTTTGGGGGGTTTGTGGTATGAGTTTTGCTTTGTCAGGTGCAGGGGTTCTTCACAGTTGTCTTATTCATGGCATCTGAGAAATCAGGATCTTAATGTCACTTCTTGAGAGCATGGGATAAAAACCTATTTTCAGGATGAATTTGGAATTACAGAAAGGCTGAGGCTGGAAAGGCTTTTGGCTCAAGAAGGGCCACCCAGAGCTGGTTGTCCTGGACAAATATAAGTGTAAAGTTATGAAATGATTGCTGTGTTTTAGAGCCTTTTTAAGAGACCCACGTAATTCCTGCTGTGTAGGACATTGAAGAGACAGTAGATAAATATAATATTAAGTAGATATCATGAGAAGGGGTTTGTGTAGTGCATAAACCAATCAAACAACTGCCTCTGTTTAATATTGCCATGCATGGGTTTGATCCAGTGGTGATAATTCACACCACAAAATCATATGTTGGTTAAGAAAGGCCTAAACCTATTGCTACATATGTGTCTTGCCTCACAAAGCTCCAGCTCAGGCAGTTGCAGCCCCTAATTTCATAATCATGCAAATGAACTGGAGGAAAACTAGATTAAAATATCCTGTTGTCTTGGAAGGGGTCGATAGTCAGCACATTGTGCCACTGGGTATCACCTGCAGCATCTTCCCCTGGAAAGCAGGGGAGGAATCTGATCTTCAGCTCATCTTGCTGAGCTTTGTTCACTCTACAGCAAATTTCCTCTTAAAAGGGCTCTCTATTGTCGCTGCTGCTCAGGGAGCCCTTTATTAAGGCTCGCTGGGAACAAAATCTTTCATGCTCCTGCATATTCTGTAAGGTTTGGGGGTGTTTCGGGGCAGGTTTGTAATGAGACTGAAGTTAAAGGTCTGGAATTGCAGCTTTTCTGCTCTCAGGGCCTGACAGGTAGAACTGAGTGAGCAGAGAACCAGGTGCATGGAGGGCTCTCTGGCTCAGGAGGAACGGAGGGCACCAGGTTTTGTTAAGCCCTGGTGGATCATCATCCTATTTCATAGCACATCAGGCCACGGGAGGACAGCCCAGCCCCACTGTCTGGGGACAAGGAGGCACCAGAGAGCCAGAGGAGAAGGACAGCAGGTGCCTCAGCACCCCCACTTTGGACTCTCAGGGGTGACCTGGCTCACCTGGGCTGCTCCTTCCCTTCTCCCTGAACCACACTCTCCTCCCTGGCACCCAAATCTCACCTGGAGCAAAGGGGAGCAGAGGCTTTGATATGATTTTACACCTCCTTACGAGCCGGGGGAGGTGTGTGGTTGAGATCAAAGGCAGTAGGTGACATACCTGGCAGACTGAAAACACTTAGGGAAGAAACCACCCAGGAGGAGAAGCCGTGATTCCCATTAAAACAAAGTACCACTTGCAGGGCAATTATTTACCCGTGTTTTAGGGCCAATTACTGGTGGGGAGGGATGCCAAAGGGATTTGGGAACCTACACCAGCCATGCAAGAGATCAGCCCAGCCACGTCCTAGGAGCTTGCAGGGAGGGAGCCCCGTGATTTCTTTGAGAATCTTCTCCTCACATCCCCATCAGTGAAGATCCTTTTTCCCCCCTAAAATTTAAGCATTCATTTTTCTTCATCCCCCAAACGCTGTGTACCTCTCCTGTCCTTCAGTTTTGGCCCAGTATGGGTTGGCACTGGGCATGGACTGGGGTTTGCAGGTGATTCTTCAGTGACACTGAGAGTGATGCTGTGATTAAGAATGAGCTGCCTCTCCTAAAAATTCAATGTGATCTCATGTCTTGCTGTGGTGGAGTGTCCAGACCTGTTTTGAGTTATCCTTGGGGCTCTCAGGATAGATCTGGTGCCTCCAGAAGACCCTCAGACTGGCCTGTGAAAGGGCAAAATTTAAGTGCTCAGAAGAGCCTTTCGTGGGCATGAATGTCTTGGAAAGTCCTTGTTTAACTGACTGGCACAGACAGAGCCTGCAAACATTTGCATCAGGTTAGGAGTCCCCTAAAATAATCAAATGGTGGAAATTCCCTAAAATAATCAAGTGGTAAAGCAGGTTGTTGTGTTAAACTGTTAATGTAGTACCAAAAGAAAGATGCATTGGGGAAAAAAAACTACAAAAAGAAATGAAAGAGCTGGGGGGGCTCAGCCTGGAGAAAAGGAGGCTCAGGGGGGACCTTCTGGCTCTGCAAGTCCCTGCTGGATCCAGGGCAGGGTTGGGATCTTCTGCCAGGGCACAGGGCCAGGAGCAGAGGGAACGGGCTCAGGCTGGGCCAGGGCAGGGCCAGGGGGGACATGGGGAGGAATTTGTGCCTGCAAAGGGTGGTCAGGCCTTGGCAGGGGCTGCCCAGGGAGGGTTGGAGTGCCCAGCCCTGGAGGTGCCCAAGGCAGGACTGGCCGTGGCACTCAGTGCTCTGGGCTGGGGGACAAGGTGGGCATCGGGAACAGGGTGGGCTCCATGACCTTGGAGCTCTTTTCCAACCCCAGGGATCCTGGAATTCTGTGCCTTTCACTGCAACATCCCTTGATCCAACCAGGGATGGAGGAAGAAAACCATGCTCTGCACCACTAATGCATTCCCACAGCCACAGACAAAGCCACAAGTTAATCTCCTAAATTGTTTCTCCTCCACTTAACATCCCACCTGAGCCCGACTCTGCCTGTGCTTGGCAGGTCTGAGCCTGGGGATGCCAATGTCAGCCCTGTGCCAACCACCCTGTGCCCACAGGGAACAGCCTCCCTGGACTGGTTGGCTCATCCACTGTGGGATAATGTGTGGGACAGGAATTAGAAAAGCTTCAGGAAGACACAAAATCACAGAATGGTTTGGGTTGGAAGGGACCCTAAAGGTCCTCCAGTTGCAACCCTTGTCACAGGCAGGGACACCTTCCACCAGGTCAGGTTGTTCAGAGCTCCAACCAACATGTTGTCAGACTCTCTGGATAAAGACCTTAACAACAGCAATATTATTAACAATTGAAAAGTATTTGTATGGGTTTGATCTCAATTAATAATAAAATCTCCAGCTAAAAAGCCATTTATTTTTAAAGCAGAATGAGCACTTGCCACAGAGACACATCAAATCCTCTCCTGAGCTTCACCCATTAAGACACATTTCCAGTTTTAGGCTCAGCATGTGCATAGGAGACAAGAGCAGATGGACTAGAACTAGTCTTACCCCTGCCTACGGTTATAATTCTTCTTTTCCCTTGATAATAAGAATGAAGGAGAAATTTCTAGCACAAGTGTGTGTGATGGGCACAGATCCAGTGCTGGGAAACCTCCCTGTGTCAGGGATGCTTCAGTAGCAGCTGCCCAGGGCTGTGTGTGGGTGCTGAACCAGAGAATCCCAGACTGAGTTAGCTTGGAAAAGACCTGAGCAAGGAATCCCCTATGCAGAGGGAGAAAGGAAGGATTTTTTGGGATTTGACAACCTTTCTGCCTGAAAATTCCACTGTCTGAAATTTGAGCCAAACTCAGTAGTATTTTGTTTCTCTACGAAGTTTTGGTATCTCTTATGGATTTGTTGGGGGAAAAAAAGTTTATGTATAAAACTCCCCTGTGATTGAGGGTTTTTTTACTGGCACAGTGAGAGCTTCCCAGCCAAGAGGTCTGATGTCCCATCAGATGATGCTCCAGAACCTCCCAGGTCAGCAGTGAAGTGAAACAGGGATGCTCTAATGAAGGAGCTTTATCCCAAGAACACGCTGAGGCTTTAAATCTCCTGCTTTTGACATAGAAAATTTGTAATCAATTAACCAATCAACATGATCTGGCCATGGGCACTGGCACCCTAAAAACAGCAGTGCCCTGGGCTGGTCCCACAGCATGGGCAGCAGGTTGGGCAGGGGGATTGTTCCCCTCTGCTCCCCAGGTGAGACCCCTGAGAGCTGCAGAGCTGCCTCCAGCCCTGGGGCCAGCACAGCAAGGACATGGAGCTGCTGGAGAGAGGCCAGAGGAGGCACCAGCATGGGCAGAGGATGGAGCAGCTCTGCTGGGAGGGAAGGCTGGGAATTTGTCCAGCCTGGAGAGGAGAAGGTTGTGAGGAGACCTCACAGCACCTTCCAGTATCTGCAAGGAAGCTGGAGAGGGACTTTTTGTAAGGAACTGAACGGACAGGACAAGGAATAATGGGTTCAAACAGAAAGGGGGAGAAAATTAGTTCAGATATTAGGAATAAATTCTTGTCTGGGAGGGAGAGCAGGCCCTGGCACAGGTTGGGCAGAGAAGCTATGGCTGCCCCTGGATCCCTGGAAGTGTCCCAGGCCAGGTTGGATGGGGCTTGGAGCACCCTGGGCTGGTAGAAGGTGTCCCTGCCCATGGCAGGGGAGTGCAATGAGATGACCTTTAATGTCCCTCCCAAGCCAAACCATTCTATGATTGTCTCTATAATTCTCACTTAATTTAGGCTGAAAAGTGAGCAAGCCAATGCAGAGAAGGACAAACCCAGACCAAGTCACTTGGATCCACACAGTGAGAATGTCCCAGCTCCATTTTCCCCATCAGCACCACAGCTCCAGTGAATTCTTCCTCCTAGATTAAGTGCCCTGGATTTCTGTCTGGTCACTCACCACTCACTGCAGGACTTTTTTCCCTTTTATTCTATTTTTTCCCCCATTAGCTGGTACATCTGCAGTGATCCTACCAGAGCAGAAGATCAAAAGCCCAAATGTTACAATTAGGGCTGGTTCTGATCCCAACCTGAGTACATAAAATGCCACAGAAGCGCTAGGTGTGGGTGATGTTATCTGCATTAATCAAGGCATGTAATGAGCAGAGTATAATGGCTCACCATGTGTATTTTTAAGCCTCCAAACCATCAAGTGCTTATAGCAGATGGCAGCTTTTCAACAATTTTCATTCCCTTCTCCACCCCATACTCCCAACTATTTCAAGTAATTGGCTTCTCCTCTAGGGATTAGCCACAGTAAAATCACGTTAAATGATTAATTTTCCCTCCTTAGTCTTGCACACACACACTTTTAATTTTGAACTCTGAGGAGAAAGAAATCCAAATGCTCTGAGTGGTCTCGTTTGCCTCTGGAGTGGCCTTAAAATCCTCTGGGCTTCGAGGCTGTGCATCCCAGCATTTTTGGCTTTGCTTCTGCTCTTTCTTAAACTTTCCCCTCCAAGGTGCTTGTCACGCCCTGACTTGAAGAGTTCAAGTGATGTTGAATCCGCAGCTTCCCTGGGAGCAGATTCCCCTCCCTATTTGATCTCAGGATCAATGGTGGCCCTGCTCTTCAAACTGAACTCGTTTTACTTTAGTTGGCATCTGTTACTTCTTGTCTTATCATTTTTAGCTAATGAAAGCAGTCCCTCCCCTTCCTCTTCACACTTGTCTTTCATGTGCTTGCAAACCACAGTCACGCTGTCCCCTTGGCTTCCCTTTTGCCCCAAATTATATGGATGGGTTTAATTCCTTTAATCTCTCCTTATAGGTAGTTCCTTCCAGACCTTTAATCACTGTAGTTGCCCTTCTCTGTAATCTCTCTCATTCCCTGATAGTCTGTAACACCCTGGCCAGGACTGAAATTGTTGCTCTCCCTGGGAATTGAGTGCTGGGAAAATAAGATGGGATGTTCCCTTGGCTCTGGATGTGACCCTTCTGCTTCTGCACCTCCAGAGAGTCTATCCTACCTGGAATTCTGCATCCAGCCCTGGCTCCACAGCTTAGGAAGGACATGGGAGTGAATCCAGAGGAGGCAGCAGGATGGTCAGAGGATGGAACAGCTCTGCTGGGAGGAAAGGCTGGGACAGCTGGGATTGTCCAGCCTGGAGAGGAGGAGGCTCCAAGGAGACCTCAAAGTCCCTTCCAGTGCCCAAAGGGGGCTTACAGGAAGGCTGGAGAGGGACTTTGCACACAGGCATGTAGTGATAGGACAAGGGGGAATGGCTTTAAGCTGAAGGAGAGGATGGTTAGATTATTATTATGGAGAAATCCCTCCCTGTGTGGGTGGGCAGCCCTGGCACAGGTTGGGCAGAGAAGCTGTGGCTGCCCCTGGATCCCTGGAAGTGTCCCAGGCCAGGTTGGACAGGGCTTGGAGCAACCAGCTCTTCCACTTTGAGGAAGGCAAAATGCATCACATCCCAGCTGCAGGGTGATGCCTTCCACATCTCTGGTGCACAGGTGAGGAGACAAAGTACACTCAGGGCAAACCCCCTAAAGGTGTTTCTTGCAGAGGAAATTTAGCACAGTCTCTGCTCCTACCCAGGAGTTCATCAACAGCTGTGTAAGACCAAGGAGAAAACTCACTGGTGATGCTCTAGCAAGTATATTTAGAGCCAGGTTGAGATGATTTTTGTAAAGCAGAGAAGGGGAGAGCCACCTCCTGCCCTGTGCTGGTCCTGTGGTCACACAGCACACACCTGCAGCAGGTGAGCACCACAAGGAGCCCAGCCTTGGCTTTGGTCCTCAACAAACCTCCCAGCAAGGCTGAGCTGGCCTGACTAAGTGGGATTAGGGCTGTGGGATGAAATCCCACCTTGAGGAAACAGGGAGGAAAGATGCCACAGAGAAATGTCCCCAGGGGTGGTGGCACTTGGTGAGGTGCTGTATTGGTCACATGGCTGAGCACTGAGATTGCACCCATGGCCTAAGGAAGAGTCCAACAAAGAGCATTTCATCAGCCACCCTTTTGGGCTCTGCCCAGTCTGAGCTCTGCCTTTGGCTGTTGGTTGGACTCGTTCCCTCAGCCAGCAAAACCCTGGCAGGACCTGCAATGCTGACAGGGGTGCAGATGCACAATTTATCCTGTCCTGAAAATGGTCCTTCCCTGCCTGTACCTGCCCATTCTGCCACCAGCTGAGAGTTTTAGTCTAGAGAGAGGCAGTTTCTGAGTGAAGGAGAAGGTGAAATGGTAGGAGGAAGGTCCCTTCATGTGTAGGTCCATGTCTGTGCCACCCAGGTCTCTGCTATTCAGGCAAATCATTCCCCACATCCTCAAACAGGAGCCATGGCTACCTTCTGATATATTTGGAGTGACAAGAGCTTGGATTGTCCTGTGTGGAAAGAAAAAGCCTCTCAGCTTCCACCCAGGAGGAACGAGATGGGCTTTTCCCACCGTTATCACCTGGGGATGGAGAGGGATGATGGGAATAAAGGGGATGGAGAGGGATGATGGGGATAAAGGGGATGGAGAGCCCTTGAGAACTTCTTTCAGGGTCACAAGTAATTAGATGCCCAGGTTAAAAAATGAACACGTGTGTCATCTCATCTCACCTCATCTCTCCTCACCACCCCTCTGCTTTGCATAAAATGGGCTGCAGCCAATTCCCCTGCAGCCAAAGAGAACAACCTCGTATCAGTTAACAGAGATCAAAGCCAAGAGCCCTGCAGGGTTTTAGGCACTTCCTTCTCCCTCAAAGGGAGGGAAGTCACACACTATTCACCTGTGCAGCCCTGGCCACGATTCCCTGCATCGTGCTGACCACCTCACACCCCATCCTTGGTGGCATTTTGGATGAAAAATGTACATTTCATTGTGTGGGAGAGATCACTGCAGGAAATAAGGAGAAAGTTGTCTTTTTCTTGACCCGCCCCTGTTTTCCTCTGTGCAACGTTTCATTATTACAGTAGCCCCAAAATAATTTAATATGGCACTGCGATGGTTTTATTCAGGCCAGGCAGTGGGATCATGACAGCGATTGCTATGCAATAAATAATTACAGGGTTAATTAAGAAACCTGATAAAAGTATGTTTATATTGGTGTTTTCAGTGTGCCTTCCTTCTGCAAGGGATAAAGCAACGCCTGTGAATGAAATCTGTAGGATCAGGGATTTTTTTGGAGGGTCTTAATACAGCTATGAAATGAATTCAGGTGCAAGAGGTAGGTGAGATCCACTGAATAATTCCATTGACCCTTCAAGTTCCCAAGTAGCTGCATTCCCTGGCGAGATTTCCATGGCATTCCATGCTCAGACTGAGGTTGGACGTGTTTTTGGGTGTCCGTTCTTTGGCTTTTTGCTCATGTAACACCCATCCCACCTCTGTTCAGCTCTGCGTTTTTTCCCCCTTCAACAAAATGTTTGTTGCCTGCCCGATGCAAGTTCCCTCCTGCCCTGCACAAACCCAAACCCTGCCAAAAAAATGTCCAGGGCTCCTTGCTTGGCCAGAAAATATTTCCCTGTGCAGTGGGAACCTGCTGTACGTTCGGGCTCTTTGCAATTTAGGCTGTTTAAAATTCACCCCGAAATTGTTACTCCCTCTCTCCGAGGCTTTTGCTCGGCCGTGTTATGTAAAAAACTCGCTGCTTTGTGGTCGAGGAATCCCGTGCGACAGAGGTGAACAGAGATTCGCTTGCGTTTTGTTCACGGTTGTGATAAATTGGTGTCAAAATACAAATGTAAGGAGCGCTGAATGCGAATTGGTAAAACTATAGATAGAACCCGTTGCGATTCCCGCTTCAAAAGGGTTCAAAAGGACGGTCGGAGCGCAAGTCGGAGCTTTAGGGATGCTAAAAAAGTCTTATTATGTGAGAAAGAACATCAGTTTTGCGCCGTTTCCTTACTTTGTCTCGTTAATGATGCTCCTACAAGCTGCTTTAAGTCCTTAATTCCTATTTTTCCGGAGTACCTGCACAAGGGGACAGTAAATACCTGCGAGCGCCCAAAAATAAAATTATGGGGGAGACGATGAATTGAATTGGCTAAAGAAACTGAAAAAACAAAGAAACAAACCCCAAATCAACGCAATAAGCCGGGTGCAGTTTGTACTTATGGGGATGTAAAAGAAATCGCTCCGTCTGCATCCAAATATCCTCCCCACGGTGTTTTCTGTCTTACTCGGCTCCCCAACTTCCCTTGCAAAAGCTTCGGTGTAGTTAAAAATAAAATCGCGCCATTTGTCCACATTAAAGCCCTTCATCTCAGCACTGATAGCGCTGGGAAGTGACAAAAAACTGTATTTTCTGTATCTCTCTTGAATTGTGTGATTTGGTACCTTTTTGTGTCTCTCCACGTGCGTCAGGAGGGTTTATTTTGTGTTTACAACGAGAAGCTCAGATTAAGAGAGATGCAAAGTAGGGACTGAAATTCACCTCAGCATATTCGTTAATTTGCATATAAAATCCTCCCTGCCTCTCGACTAAAAGAAAAAATACCCAACCAACCCAACGCGGTGTTTTCACATTTTAGGAGTTGTATGCAGATGTGTGCACGTCAGGAAAATAATTCTTCTTATCTCTACCACGCCCGTAAAAAAGTGATTACTAATACACCCCAGATGGCTTTTAAGCTGTGGTTTATAACAGCCGTTTGCCTTTATATATATATATATATATTAGACACATATGAGTGTGTGTGCGTATTTCTCTTCAGAAAAATAATTTAAATTCGGGATAATTTCATGCAAGGAAGAAGCAGCCGTGAGAAGCATGGAATTAAAAAAAAAATTAAAGATTTAAAAAAAAAATGAAAGAAAACCACATACAAACTGCAGAAACTCGGCGCGAAAAAGAGCTTTCGCCCCAAATTCTTCTGCTTAAAACAGGGACCTGTTGCGAGCGCGGCGGGCGGAGGGGATGGCCCG
>WBMV01004077.1:91292-105153 GCA_013396655.1 Campylorhamphus procurvoides
GGGGTCTCCAGGGATGTCACAGGGGTGTCCTGGGGGTGTCCCCTCTGTCCCGGGGGTCTCTAGGGATGTCACAGGGGTGTCCCGGGGGTCTCCAGGGATGTCACAGGGGTGTCCCAGGGGTCTCTAGGGATGTCACAAGGGTGTCCCGGGGGTCTCTAGGAATGTCACAGGGGTGTCCCCTCTGTCCCGGGGGTCTCTAGGGATGTCACAGGGGTGTCCCGNGTTGGCCGTGCCGGCGGGGAGAGGAGGATGCGGGGAGAGAAGGAGGGGATGTGAGACTCGACGGAGGGAACCCCAAACGGCGGGGACGGGCGGAGGCTCCGCCGAGGCGGCGGGTCGGGATCGCCCCGTCCCCAGCCTGGGTTACGATCGCGACAGTCGCGACCAGCGCCTAAGAAAAAAAAATAAAAAGAAAATAAGAAAGGCACTAAAACAAACAAACAAACCCCAAACAACCCCTGCCCAGCCCGAAAGCACCGCCACGCCTCAACCCTCATTCTCACTACTGGATGCCCGTGTGGCTGTCCCCGTGGCCGGGGAGGGGGTGGGAGGGATGTCCCCCGGGTGGGAGCTCGGTCCCCGGCACACCGTGCGTGTCCGAGGGGGCGGGAAGCGGCGGGGACGCCCCCGTGGCGGTGGCAGAGCCGGGGGTCCCCCCCCATCCCGCGGGGAGCAAACCCTCGTGGGCTGCTCGGTGAGGTGCTTGGACGTGTGTCTGCGGCTCTGCGGTAACCCTGGGGGCACCTTGCGGGCCCCTTGCGGGCACCCTGCGGGCACCAGCCGCTCCTCGGGGGGCGGGGAGGGATCGGTGAGGGATGGGCAAGAGGGGCTCGCAGGCAGAGCCGGGAGTCGCGCTTGAACTCGCCCCACACCCCGAGAGGGTCCGGAGCCCCCCACGAGTGGCCGCGGTGCCCCGGGGTGGCAGTGGGGGTGCCCCGAGGTGGTGGTGGCAGTGTCCCGGAGTGGTGATCACGGTGACCAGAGGTGGCAGTGGGGGTGCCCCAAGGTGGCAGTGGGGTGCCCCGGGGTGGCGGTACCCCGAAGTGTCTGCAGCCGTGCCCTGAGGTCGCGGTGTCCCGGGGTCGCCGTGCCCCAGGGTGGAGATCACAGTGATCCGGGGTGGCAGTGGGGGTGCCCCGGGGTGGCTGTCGCAGTGTCCCGGGGTCGCCGTGCCCCGGGGAGGTGGTGGCGGCACCCAGAGGTGGCGGTGCCCCCGAGGTGGCGGTCGCCGTGCCCCGGGGTGCCCGTCGCGGTGTCCCGGGGTGTCTGTCCGGGTGCCCCGGAGTGCCCGTCGCCGTTCCCCGGGGTGTCCGTCCGGATGCCCCGAGGTGTCTGTCGCGGTGTCCCGCTCTCCCCGCGCCGATTCCCGATTCCCGGTCCCGCAGCCGCGCCCCGACCGCTCCCGGTGCGGGCCGTGATTGGCCGGTGCCCTCCCCGTATGCAAAGCAGGCGGGGGAATGACATTCCCCGCACTCCTCCCGCCCGCACCGACTCGCTCCCGGCCACCTCCATCCACCCCGGCCGCGCCGGGCGCCGGGCGGGCGGCGTGGGACAAGGGACACGGGACAAGGGACAAGGGACACGGCACACGGGACAAGGGAACAAGGGACACGGGACAAGGGACACGGCCCGGCTCACCCCGCGTTCCCCCACGCGTGAAGACCCGCCAGCTCTCCGCTGTGGAAATGCGCGTTCTCTGAGCACTCCCGTCTAACCCCGGCCGGCAACTTTGGGGTTGATCTTCCCCCCCGGTCTCCTCTCCTCGCCGGGGTCAGCGGCTCCTCCACCCCCCACCTCGTTTTGCGGAAGGAAAGCTTTCACGCCGTCAAAAGTAGTGATTTTGCTGGGTGGCGGTTTTTCTTGTCTTTTTTTTTTCTTTTTTTTTTTCTTTTTTTTTTAAATTGTCGCTGGTGGCTTTTGGTTTGCAGTGTGTGTGTGTGTGTGTGTGGGCTCTCGGCGCAGGCTGGTGGTTTCCATCCCGCTGGACGAGGGAAAAGCCATGCTTCCCAAGGCAGGCTTCCACCTGCTGCGGTTCAAACATTGTTAAGCAGCCGGTTCCTGTGGCCGAACTAGAGGAAGACTGTCTCAGATACTGAAAAAAAAAAAATAGAATTGGCAATGAGCGCCGAAGTTGTTGCAGACTGTTGGGTTGGCTGCTGAGGAGGACGTGAGTGGGAGAGAGAGAGCGCTGTTGCACACACAAAACCACAGAGCGAACCCACAATTTAACCAACATCCCCAAACCCAAGTTTTCAGCTGTGGACCTTTTAGCCTCAGAGCTTGTGATCTGCTGCGACCTTTCTTTAAATTCATGAAAGGCGTTATACCAAAGACAAGCACAAAGACAGAGGTTTGAGGCTTGAATGCCATGCACTGAGCTTTTCTTTTTCTTTCTTTCTTTTTTTCTTTTCTTTTTTTTCCTTTTTGCGCAAGAATGATTGAGAGCTCATTACACGAGTACTCTTAGAGCAACGCGAACCAAACTACTGAAGCTCATTTTCAAGGCTGCTTAAAAAAAAAACTCGCAGAGAACATTAATGGATTCCTGTTGTGTTTAAATTCTCTACAGATTATACTGTAAATATTTTATGAAGTCCGGTATATGTGTGTGTGTGTGTGTGCGTGCGTGTGTGAATATATATACACAGTTGTAGCCAGCTGACCTTTGATCAGAAAGTCTCGCTCTCGTACCGCCTTCTCTGAAGACAACCCCGAATTTCCCTCTCCAAAAGAGCCATTTCTGCCTACGGAACACGCGGTTGTATTTTCTTTTCCCTTGGGACTGTCGAGAAATCACCTGGAAGAAACCGAGAGGCGACTGAGCGGCAAGCCCAGCCTTCGCGTGTGTTTCTCGCATTGGGTCGCCTCCCTTTTTTTCTTCTTTTTTTTTATTTTCCGCGGTGCTCGGGCTTTTGGAATGAGCTTTCTCCCCGCTAACTTTTTGTGGCCCCGCGGACCCGATGCTCGGTAAAGCCCCGCACGGACGCCCCTTTGGTTTATCGGATTAACGCGATCTGTTCCGCCGCTCCAGGAAGCCAAGAGTTAAGCGGCGGCGTGCTCTCTATCTCAGCCGCCTTCAGCAAAAAATTAACTTCGGGGACTGGCGTAGAAACAAGTTTCCCCCGGGGTCCTCAGCCTGTATCCGTTTATGTTGGTCCCCAGAGAGCGGCCCGCCGAAGAGTTACGCTCCTTTCGCTGTTTTGTAAAAACTCGGTGGAGGTCCCTCACTCAAAAGGCTTGTTGTGATGCGTATCCCCGTAGATACCAGCACCAGCCGCCGCTTCACGCCGCCCTCCACCACGCTGAGCCCGGGGAAGATGAGCGAGCCGCTGCCGCTGCCCGGAGCAGAGCACAGCGGGGCTTTGCCGGGGAAGCTGCGCAGCGCCGACCGCAGCATGGTGGAGGTCCTGGCCGATCACCCCGGGGAGCTGGTGCGCACCGACAGCCCCAACTTCCTCTGCTCCGTGCTGCCCACCCACTGGCGCTGCAACAAGACGCTGCCCATCGCCTTCAAGGTACGTCTGCCCGGCTCCCCCAAAAGCCGCGCGTGGCGGGGCAGGGAGAAAGGGAGGGATGCGGGAGGGATGGGGGAAAGGGATATGAGCCCCGAGGATGAGGGGAACGGGTGCTGAGCCGCGGGCACGGACCCGCACCCGGACCGAGGTGGCTCGCTACTCTGGGGATGCCACGGCTCCTTCCATCCTTCTTTCTCTCCTTCCACCCTTCCATCCACCCTTCCATGCATCCTTCCACCCTTCCATCCATCCTTCCATCTATCCATCCTTCCGCGGCCGCGGGGGAAGGCTCTCGCCCGGGCAGCTGAGGAATGCGATGGGCTGGGGAAGCTCCTTCCAGCCGCTGCCTCCCTCTTCTCCCCATTCATAACTCTGCTAGTGAGAGGCGGCTCTGCTCAAGGGAAAGGGAAAAAAAAATAATAATAATTAAAAAAAAGCCAGACCCGAGGAGTTTGGCTGCCCTGGGGACCAGATGACACGACCCGGTGCGGAAGGATGCGGGCTGCTCGGAGCTGAAGGAGCCCTCGGAGCTGAAGGAGCCCCCGGAGCTGAAGGAGCTCCCCCAGAAGTCGCCCAGGGCGGTGGCGTGTCCCTCTGCCACCCACGGGGGACACCCGCTCGGGAGGCTCAGCGTTTCCCGCAGCCAGGGGCTCTTCGGGGATGGGGGGGAATAAACAACAAAACAACCCAACAGCCCAAAACAAGCATTTCCTTTTTTATTATTATTTTTTTAAAATTGGCTGGTTTTAATAATACCAAAAGCCGGGGCCTAACCAGGGCAGACCCTGCGGCCGGTTGGAATTCTCCAGTTTCCAGAGTTCTTTGCTAAATCCAAGGAAAACCGAGGGCAAAAGATGGGATGGAGGGAGGGGGAGAGAATATCCCGGGCCAGCAGGACCCTGCCGAGCCGTGCCCCCGGGGATGGTTGTTACCCTTTTCCTCCCCTCCCGTTCCCCGGGCTCAAGTAAAATTATCCTCCCCTCGGAGTAAAAATTATCCTTCCCTTGGTCCTGCTCTATTTTGGCTCGGGTCTGTCGCTAACTTCTTGACCACGCTGCTTTCTCGCTGCTGATGTAGATGCGCTTCAGAGCAAGGAAAGGAAAAGGTAATTATTCTCGTTATCCTTTTATCCGAGACGGGAGCCGCAGAGACATGCAGCTCCTGAGGAGCCCCGGGGTTAGATTTAGGATCGGGATTTGTCAAGTTGGTGCTTTCTTTTGCGGTCACTGCTAAACACCGGTGCCACTTTGTTTTGGAGGCGATCAGAGTCCCCTCTTTCCGATGGTTTTTTTTTTTTGGGGGGGGAGAGGAGAAAGGAGGGAGAAGAGAATCAGTTCAGCTCCCAGAACTTTGGGAAATCCCGCCGACGAGGCGGCTGCGGGGCGAAGTTTTATTATGTCTGGTCTCCCTGTTTTACGCAGATAGGAGTCTGGGGAAAAGGGAGGAACTAATCGGCAGGGTCACTTCCTAAATTCCCACATTTAGATTAATTATTACACTGTTCCCCACGCACTGAGGCAGCTCCTGCTAATTACCGGGGAAGTTGCGCTCCTGGAAGGCAGTGAAAAGCCGCTCCGCCCCGCCGGGACGGGAGATAAGCGGAGTCCCCGGGGTTTCTTTTATTCCCTGGGGCCAAGAGGACACGGTGGTGGCACCCCCGCGGGGACACGCGTGGATCGGTCCCCATCCTGCTCATCTCCGGCACGGAGAGGTGGCTTTTCCCGAGTCCGGAATCCTCTCCGGGAATAATGGGATGTTTTGACGGCAGGGACTGCCCTGGTGATGTGGAATTTGTGGGAAGGAAAGCCAGGGGGGTTCGAGAGATGCCCAAAACGCCGGGGCAGCATCCCATGTTCACCTCCAAATTCTCCAGGAGTTTGTAACACCGGCATAATTCCACCCAAAAGTAGTCGAGAGGAAAATAATAAATCAGTCCCCGCACCCAAAATTAGGAGAAGGTTTCATTATGAGCCCCTGGAACGGTGGGCTGGGAGGCACCTGCGTGCCAGGAGGCTCCTGGTCTTCAGCACCCAAATTCTTTTTCCGTGGATTGCTGGGGAATGAATCCCGAAATAATTTGCCACGTGTAAAACAAGCTCATTGCGTTTATACGAAATACTGAATATTCAGTTTTTAAAAGTCGTGGGTTTTCGGATGGTTGGGACCAGGAAGTAGAAAATTCAGTTCAGATCGTTCCTTTGCATCTGACATTAAAAAAGGGCCGAGTTTTATCAAGTATTTGTTAACAACCATTGCACGAATAAAAAGAGAGATGGAGAGTTTTCTCCTCACGTTTCTTTAGAAAATCCATTTCTGTTGTTTGACGAGGGTGTTGTTTCAAACCAAAAATATAATTTCCAGGCTTTTTTTTCCCCCTTTATTAATGATTTTGAGAAATTTAGAAAATAATATAAAATAACTTCCAAGGTGCCATAACAATTCATTGTCCAAGTGCTGTTAAGAAAGAATCTAAATCTTAATTTAAAAGGCCAATTTGGTCTGATTGATGCGGGAGAAGTAGGTAATTTAGATACCCGACAGCACTGCAACCCTGATACTCTTCTTGCTTCTCGGGAAATACATATTTTTAAGAGGTAAAGAGTGCAACAAAGTCCTTGATAACTCCAGTCAGCAAGTCCCAACTTATCTGTTTAGTCTTTTTGCTAATGTAAATGTTTGTATTTCTGTTTCTATTGTCTGTGCCTTTTAACTCCGGTTTCTTTTCTGGGCTCTGTCAGTTTTACACTTGTTTCTAATTTTTTTCCTCACGTGTCTTATCGTCGAGGTTGCCTTCGGTGTGATTTGGAAACGGTGCTTTAAAATATTTGTTCTCTGAGAGCCTTCTGACCCTGAATTCACGACAAGCTCTCGTGAATGCTTAAATTTCGGGTGTATATTCCCTTAAATGAACACTCAAACATTTGCATTGCTGGGTAATGCCCTGATTTCCCCCTTTCCCTTTCTCCTGCCTGTGATATGAGTGCTTGAATTGAGGTTTTAAGATGATTTTTAAGACCTGGGTGCGTTGGGTTGGCAGATCGTGTGACCCTGAGCCGTGCAAGGAGAAGACTCTGAGCTTAAACATTCCAAGCAGGGACTGATTTATGCCAAGATCAGGGAAATTTGAAAAGCCCAACACTGAGCACAGCACACAGGCCCCAGAAATATGTTATGGAACACGGAGGAGAACCCAAAACCAAAAGCTTGGGCTGCGGAGGAACAGGGAAGAGGAAGCTGAACTGGAGACGTAAAGAGGGAATTTTTAGGCTGTGATTTTAAATTCTCATGTGGAAGTGAAAATAAGGGTTCTTGGTGACAAAAGGGAGAGCACAG
This sequence comes from Campylorhamphus procurvoides, assembly GCA_013396655.1. NCBI lineage: Eukaryota > Metazoa > Chordata > Aves > Passeriformes > Dendrocolaptidae > Campylorhamphus > Campylorhamphus procurvoides. Next base: position 98,141 of record WBMV01004077.1, read on the forward strand.
GAGTGAGAAAAACAACCTTCTGTGGAAGGAAAGGCTGGGAAATACCTGAGGCTGGAGGCTCCTCTTAAATTCTGGGAAGTTGCTGTGGCTGGGGGATTAGAATCAAGGACAGATCAAATAAAGGAGCTGCTGATCCCGTTTGGAAAGGACAAGTGGGATTAGAAAGGAAGAGAAATAAAAAACCAGGCCGTGACGAGCTTTGGCCGACTGTAACTGCTGGATATAAGCTCGAAATGCTAAGAGGAAGGGGAAATATCAAGCTGCAACTCAGAGGACACAGTGAAGGGCTGCTTCCTCTTAGAGATGTGCAAAAGAGGAATTAAAAACTAACTAGATTCTTTTTTTTTCTCCTTTTCTTTATTTTTATTTTAATAAGAGTCATGTAGACTTAATTGGGAGAACGGCAATGGGATGTAAATAATTATATATAGGATGAAATTCCAGCTCTTATTTCTGCCAGAGTAAATGGAGAGACACCCCAAATATCCATTTGATTGCAGGAGGGTAAAACTGTCAGGAGAATTCCATCCTGCTCAAGAAGATGCAATAAAAAATAGGTTTTTTCAATGTTTAATCAGTGTGAACAGAGTAGATACAGGTCAGAACATTTGGGTTTGGAAATATTTATATCTCTAGGGTTGCTGCATCAAAAACATGGTGAATCCCGTGTTCCTAAATGTTTGTTTGAGATGTGTTGGCACCAAACATTTTGGGCCAGGCTGAAACATTTGACTGAAGCCTGAATTTCAATGGATTTATCCTGAATTTATGCTGGGACAGCTCCGTTAACAGCTACTGCTGTCAACGAGACCAGCAGTGGGTCCTGCTCATTGAATTTATTTATTGAAAATGACAGATACATATTTTGGAAAGCCAGTTTCACGTGTTTTTCATCTCAGAGAGGGCACCAATGTAAAACTTTCCAGTCCAATTGTTAAGAAAAATAAGGTTTGAAATGACAGAAATCCACAATGAGGAGTAAAAAAGATGCACCTTAAATAATATGTGTTATGGTAATATAATAGATGCAACAATATAAAATAAAAATCACTTTCTTAGGTCCTTCAGTTCCTCAGGAAATGTGAGGAAGAACATTGGAAAAGAATTGGGGAGCATTTTAGTGCAGTGATATATCCACTACCAGCATTATTGATGCTGTTCAGCAGTGAGCCTACACATAATTTGTCTTCTCAGCTAAAATTCTATACCTAAAATTACAAAATCACCATCCCTGCTTAAAGAATAATGACAGGGCCAAGGTTTTGGAGAAGAAGAGGATTCCCATTCCTCCAAACTAAGAAGGGAAGCAATTCCCATTTCCCCAAAACACCTTCTTAGCCCACACAGATTTGACCCCGTTCCTTGGTGACCCCCAATCCCAAGGAAGCTGAGGGATCTGCCCCTTTGCTCTTGCAGGTGGTGGCCTTGGGGGACGTGCCTGATGGGACCCTGGTGACGGTGATGGCTGGGAATGACGAGAACTATTCGGCCGAGCTCCGGAACGCCACGGCTGCCATGAAGAACCAGGTGGCACGGTTCAACGACCTCCGCTTCGTGGGCAGGAGTGGCAGAGGTACCTCTTCATCCTCCCACCTATGCCAAGCTCTGGCTACAGGCAGGGAATTCCAGGAGTTTCCTCCTGCAGGTTGCTTCCAAAGGCATGGAATTTTCCAGGGGGTTTTATTTGTGTCCTAGCCCCTTCTCTGCGCTGCTTCGGTTTTTAAAGAGTGAAATACCAGTGGAAAAAAACCAAAACCAGCATAGCAAGTGACACTTTGAGTCTGCCAGCTGCCCCTACTGGTTTAGAACAGCACAGTGTCACCCGTGGTTGAGTTTAAGTGGCGTATTTTCAGTTTAAAATGAGAATTTTCAGCTTGTGTAGGGACTCACCATGGGGCTCCCCAGCACTCTCTGCAAAAAACTGGTTTCTGCAACAGGGCAAGTCAACCTAAAAGTACAAATATTTCCTGCCCGGATCTAAAAGCTCTGCAGGTTCCTCCTGACCTGCTGAAGGTGCAGGGCACTTTTTGTGGCCTGTCTTTGCTTTGAGATGCACCAGTGCTGTTAGTTCATGTCTCCTGCAAAGTGGGTGGGAGAGACCAGGCAGAACAGAGGGCTTTGAGACCTGCCTGGCTGTATCTTTGCCATAACCAGGGATTACTAACATGTAAATAGAAAGGCCTTTGGAGCATAACAACAAACAGGGTTTGAAGTTAACTTAGGCTGGGACTGCATAAAACTGCTGTTGGGAGGCTGCAAATAGAACCTGGCGCACGTCGCCCGTGGGTGGGAGGGTGCACAAAGCTCGAGCCAAAACAAAAAAATCAACATCAAGACCCTTTGCAACTTCACTTCTTGGCTCCAGGCCACAATCTTAAACCCCATAAATTCCAAGCAGCCGTGTTTACCATCCTATTCGTTTATTTTAAGGGTTTCCCTTGTGTTAGTGCCCGTAAAGGGAAGTTTGGGGAGGTTCAGTCAAAGCCACAGAGGAGAATTCAGTGAGCTGTTGGTCAGGAAAGCCACAGAAGAAAGGTCAGCCTCGCTCTTTTAAGGTCAGGGATGGAAACCCGTCACATCTCCCGTGTGACTTCATGCGATATTTACTCTCGTGTTTTTCTTTTGTTTTGTTAGTCTTTAAGTAAAACGCGCAGGTTTTTGTGGTGTCCCAAACACTTCAGTGCCATTCCAGGGTGATCGGGTGCTGTAACGCTCACAAATTCGAGTGGCAGCAGCTACAGAACTTCAGCAGGTTTCCTTTTGGGAAAAATTTGTGCCCTGGTGTCTCTCAGAACGAGCCTGAACGTTGAGGGATTGCTGATCTTTCCTCACCGTGTTCCCTTCCCTCTGTCCCCGTGTGAGCATCGGGGCCCTTCAGGAGAGTTGCAAAGCTGACCCACTTCTGCTCGCTCACTCCCCAAAGGTTTTATTCCAAATGGGAGATGGGTCAGGCTTCAGAGCAAGGAAGTGATGCTGATTATACACAGCATTTCCCTTTGAAGTGAAATGCATCTCTAGATACCCTTCCAATGTAAATACAGGCACGACGGTGGCAGAGCGTGGCCCTGCCGAAACGTAAATGCATCATAAGGATAAAACACCAGTCCGGTTCCTCTGTCTCCTGCAGCATTTTTAGCTGAGGATACAGGGGCAGATGTCTTTCAAATTGTGTTGTTTGGGCCGTCTTCAAATGCACTTGGTGGAAAACACCCGCAGCTGAGAACGTAGCTTCATAATGCTAGCAAAGAATAATAATAGGGTAATGCAGAGAAAATTATATCCATTTACTGAAAACATGGGAGATGCTGTAATGTCTAAAAGTATCAGTCATTAAACATGCTCATTTGTTATATTAAAGGTACCACCTTTTCAGTAAATGGAATTTGCATTATGATTCAGAGATGACTGTTTAGAAGATTCAAATGAATAGCTGGCAGAGTGGCGGAGAAGCTAATAAAAACAAACCTGTCGTTCAGTTCCTGGCCGTGGTAATGAAGCTGGAAATCATAACAGTGGACTGTGTGAGCCTCAAGGTCAAAATCCAGCAGCTGAGGGGAAAACAGGCCCTATTCATCCCAAAAAGCTTGGCAGGGAGAGCTGGGGAGCCCCTCAACCTGCTCTCAATAGCTGGTCCCGCACCCCCAAGTTAACCTTGCCTGGGGTGGGACATCCAGGTGCTCCAGGTCCTTTACGCAGTGATTTGGGAATGCTGCGTGCTCTTAGTCAGCCTTGGAGGTTCAATCCCATCCCGTCCATCTTTGGAGAGGGTGACTAATGTATGCTTTTGTTTACTCCTCCGACACGGGGATTGTTTTCCAAAGGTGGGGATTGTTTGCCTTCGTCCGGCCTTTCTCAGGTGCTGTTCTGTTGAATTTGTATAAAGCCTAAAGCAGAAGGTGGCTGCTTCAAAGGGCATTGCTTCCTTTGAGACTTCACTGGAGGAAAATTAACCCACACTTTGTTTGCCGTGTAATATTTGAGCTTGAAATAAGTTCAGCTGCCACCAGTGACGGCAGGAACATTATGTGAGCAGGGATGGAGATTTCCCGTGGGTTCTGGGCACAGTGGGGGCTCCTTGTGTCCATCAGGTGATTTTAGATCCGTGATGGAGAATTAGGGATGGAGATTTCTCATCAGGTAATTTTAGATCCGTGATGGAGAATTAGGGATGGAGATTTCTGGGCACAGTGGGGGCTCCTTGTGTCCATCAGGTGATTTTAGATCCGTGATGGAGAATTAGGGATGGAGATTTCCCATGGGTCCTGGGCACAGTGGAGGCTCCTTGTGTCCATCAGGGGATTTTAGATCCATGATGGAGAATTAGGGATGGAGATTTCTGGGCACAGTGGGGGCTCCTTGTGTCCATCAAGTGATTTTAGATCCATGATGGAGAATTAGGGACGGAGATTTCCTGTGGGTTCTGGGCACAGTGGAGGCTCCTTGTGTCCATCAGGTGATTTTAGATCCATGATGGAGAATTAGGGATGGCTTTGAGTGGTGACAGTTCCCTCTTCTTCACGATTGCCAACTGCTCTCACTAAAATCCCATCAGAACCAACAGCTCTCTCCCTTCCGAGTGGGAAATTCTCATTCTTGACACCCTTAATAAATAGTTTCCACCTCCTTCCAGCATTTAAGTGGAATCTTGCAGGACAGTCTGTGTCCAAGAGTAGGACATCATCCACCTTTTCCTCCTGGCTGTGGGAGGGTCACAGCAAGTCCCCCTGACTGGAGGAGGGTTAATTTCTCCACATCAATATTTGGCACCAGCCAAAACTTAAAGACCCAAAGGGCATTTTGGCCTCATTTTGTGTCCAACAGCGAGCAGTTGCCCCATGTTTTCCATCCTGTTGCTTAGAATTAAAAAAGCAAAGCCCTTGATTTTCCTGACACCCCGAATGGCAGCTGAGATTATCACAGGGCGCCCGAAACCTCGAGGTGTTGGATAAAAGCAATTTGGCTCCTTTTCCTGAACAAAACAGATTTACACTGGACTTGGCCGGGCTCCAGTTTTACTATTCCTCACCCTTGTTTGAGAATGCTCCTGGGCAAACCTGCCTGTCTGCCTTGGAAGCAATTTCTGAAAGAAAAATGTGGGTTTAAAGCTTGAGCCAATCTCAGTCTCCCCCCTTTCCTGATTGCCTGGTTAAACCAAAATTAATCTTGATTTTTCGCCCTCCATTCATAAACATTTCCAACTTCAGCTCTTGATGTGATGTATCCTGTTTTCTTAGTGTACAATGAACTGGTTTAGGTTGCTGTGATGAAATATATCTGATGCAAACAGCCTGACACCATAGAAATTCATTGGGAAAAATTAAAAATAAATAGTTATTTTGGAGAGGGGAAAGCTCCGTGGCTTGGTGAGCATGACATATTTTCCTCATGGAATCATTAATCCCAGTTACTATCTTCATTGTAGGACGTAACATTCCAGAAATCCCAACAAATAAACATGTTTTCCAGATGAAAATGATTATTAATAGGTTATCATAATAGTAGCTAATGGGGAAGTGTCTTGGCTTGCTGCAGGAGATCTCAATCTCAAACTGAGTGCTGGAGCCTCGTCGTTCAGCAAGGCCTTTTTAAAGCTACATCTTGGAAAGGACTGGAAGTTAAACCTACTCATGTATTTCCTACTGTCCCTCAGGATTAGAGCAGTGAGTAAGTTTTGTGGCACTTTCCAATTTCCACAGAGCCAGAGGAGAAGGTGTAGCTGGTAGGACAACACCAGGGAGAGACATCCCCGGGCATAATCAGAAGCATCTGCCATCAGGACTTTTCCTTCTGGATGCAATTTTTTTGGGAGAAAAAAATTCAATTTAAGCTGGAATCTCAAAAATACATAAACCCCAGAAACTACCAGCCTGGGTTCCGAGTCCAATTCTTTTTATTGGTCTGCTGAAGTCAGAATTTTGCTCCTTCTGTGCAGCTTCTCGTCGTGGCTGCGTTATTCGAGCACTCACTGAAAAATTTGGGGGGTTTTTTGGTGGTTTGTTTTTTATTTTGCTTCAAGGCATTCAGAATTGTAAAAGTATGTGCAAAACAGAGGAAGATGCTATTCAACAGGGTTGTAAAATCAGTATTAAGCAGGCGTCCGGGTTCTGGTCCAAGCCTTTGGAATGTTTCAGGGGATGTGGGATCAGATACCGGATCAACGACGGGCAATGCTCGCCAGGAGGGAGGGAAAGAGAAGAAATCCAAGGGCCATCAACTGAAAAGAAAAAAAAGAGTCAATTTATCGATAGAGTTTCCAAACAGTCACTTATTTATATGTTGGATTGATAAGGATGTGGTGTCGGCAGGATGATGAGTGGGAATGGGGTTTGGCCACAGGGAGATGGGCAGTTCCTTTGGATATTGGGAAGGAATTGGTGGCTGGGAGGGTGGGCAGGCCCTGGCACAGGGTGGGCAGAGAAGCTGTGGCTGCCCCTGGATCCCTGGAAGTGTCCAAGGCCAGGTTGGACGGGGTTTGGAGCACCCTGGGCTAGTGGAATGTGTCCCTGCCCATGGCAGGGAGTGGAATGAGATGACTTTTAATGTCCCTTCCAACCCAAACCATCCTGGGATTTTATGATTAAAGGAGTCATGCTCTTGGCCCTCACCCCAGGCATGTGTTAGAGGGTCAAAATTAACCACAAGGACTCTTCTCCCTCCCATCTGCTCTGAATGGTGATTTTTTTTTCTCTAAAAGACAACCTAGAAGCAATAATTTTGTTTTTAAGTGACTTAAGGTTGCTTAGTTGTGTCATTAATTTGAAACAAGATTTCTGTGTAATCCGAATGGCCATGGAAGAATTCAGGGAGCAGATCCTGATAATGGGGAAGAATTCGGGGAGCAGATTCTCATAATGGGGAAGAATTCAGGGAGCAGATCCTCATAATGAGGAAGAATTCAGGGAGCAGATTCTGGTCCAGGGAAGAATTTAAGGAGTAGATTCTGGTACAAAGAAGAATTCAGGGAGCAGATTCTGGTACAAAGAAGAATTCAGGGAGCAGATTCTGGTCCAGGG
>WBMV01004077.1:105230-162235 GCA_013396655.1 Campylorhamphus procurvoides
GAAGAATTCAGGGAGCAGATTCTGGTCCAGGGAAGAATTTAAGGAGTAGATTCTGGTACAAAGAAGAATTCAGGGAGCAGATTCTGGTACGAAGAAGAATTCAGGGAGCAGATTCTGGTCCAGGGGAAGAATTCAGGGAGCAGATTCTGGTACAAAGGAAGAATTCAGGGAGCAGATTCGGGCATGGAGCATCCAATGCCTGCCAAAAGCTCAGTTCCCTTGGTCAGCTTGAGGTTGGTCATCAAACCCATCCCTCTCAAGGTGATGACTCCCTCAAGCACTGGGTTATAGTGGGAGAAAAGGAGAGGAGAGGAGAGGAGAGGAGAGGAGAGGAGACTCTCCCACTGCCCAAGTCTTTGTGTGAACCGCCGATTGTGTAAGAAAACACACGTATGATGCAGCTCCACGAGGGGTTGGACTCCAAAAACATCATGTGGCCCCTGAGGCTGAGCATGACCGTGGCTGCCTCTGCCAGCTCCCAAACACTCTCTGCTGGGTCACTTAAAATTTCGTCTGGGAGAAAAAACTCCCGCTCCCGAAAAGCGTCAACAGGAGAAAAATAATGGCAGGGTGATTTGGAGAACTTCCTGTCTCCGGGAGCATTACTGCTGTAAACAGAGGCCATGCCAAGTGCTGAACCACTGCCCTCAGTCCAATAACAATAAATCTATTTTTTGGGTCTGCACAGCCCCGCTCGTAAGGGTTTTGAAGCGGCGAGGATGAGGCAGGCGCCGTCCTCGGAGCGCTTTCTGCCTCTCTTATTTTGCAGTGACAAAAGGAGTTTGGCTTCCTAGGATGCTGTTTAGGGCAAAACAAAGTACCTCTCGACATGAAAAGGTTGCATAGTTTCAAGAGATCTGTTTGCCCTTCAGCTTTACTTTTATTTATTTATATATATATTATTTTTTTAATTTGTTTTTATTTTATTTTTTTGTGCCGCCCCTTCAGAACTCCTGGAGTTCTGGTAAAAGAAAAAATGTGTTTATTTTGGTATGTGGCTCTGCGTGTGTGTGCCCACATTACAACTCCAATGACAGCTGCTATTTTGTCATCAGAATAAAATCATTCTGGGAGATAAATTAGGGCCTTGGCTGCAGGGCTGGCTAGAGAACTTGAGCAGAAGTGAGGATGCTGCAAATCAGTGCCTCGCAATTGCTGTCAAGAGTCTTTTCCAGCACAGTCATGTGCAAAACCCTCCTCAGGCTGAATCAGTCTCTGTTCCCTTCTAGAAACCCTTTAGCAGCAGTGAAAAAATAGGCATTTTTTTTCTAATACCTTAATGCTGTGTGGCTCTCCCCCACCTCTTGTGCTCCCATCCTGCATCCCCACTGGTTTTCCCATTGTTTCCACACAGTTTTCTCAGCCTCTCCAAATTATTCCCTTTGTCCCTGTCCCCTTCCCTCCTCCCTCTGCTGATGACATTCCTGCCTCTCAGCACAGGTTGGGATCCCTCTGGGAGCTTTTAGCACCAGGTTTGGGTCTCAAAACAAGGGCACGAGGAACTATCCTAAATGCCTTTTGCCTTTTCCTAAGACTCCCTCTGAGGATGGGGAGATACCTGCTGTGTGATGTGGGGAGGGAGCTGGAGGGGCTGTAGGATGAGGAGAGGAGGAGGAGGAGGAGGAGGAGGAGGAGGGAAGCAGCTGCTTGGAAGGCTGGATGCCATCAGAGCTCTTCAGCAGGGCGGTGCTTGGAGCACATCAGTTCCCTGAAGTTTCGGGAGGAACTGAAGGAAAGGCTTTGGCAAAGCCCCAGAGTTTCCACAGGCTGGACTTTATGCACCACAGCTCGAAGCAAGCCACGTCCATGTCTGAGGCCACGGAGGCTGCTCTGCCTCTGAAGGCTGTCTCTGGTGGAACTGGGCAGGATCCAGGCTGGTAATGGCACTGTTGTCTCACTGGCTGCTTGGATATCCATCGGGTGACCCTGGACCTCTCCTGACTTGGAAATCAATGCACATTCCATTAGTGCAAGGACAGAACAGAGGAGTCTTTCCTCCAGGAAAATGAACTCGGAGGAAACACTCCCAGGGCACACTCACAGGGCTGCTGGAGAAGCAAGCTCTGAGGTTGTCCTCTGGTGCCCACCTGCTTTAGGGCCACTGCAGGTGGAAGCCCCTCAGTGCTAAAATGTCCCTGATGTTCATAAAGTGCTCCTTGGCTTTCCTGGTCAGAGCAGGGCGTTGTTCTTCCAGTGTCCCCACCCCTTCCCTGCTCCCTGTACCTGGAGCCTCTGGCACAGCTCTGCTGAGGGGTCACCATCTCCATCGCTCCATAGGGAATGGAGATATTCGTTCCCAGCTTCCAAACTCCTGCCCTGTGCCAGGGGACTGAGGTGTAGAATCACAGAATGGTTTGGATTGACTTCCCTTTCCCTAGATCAGGTTGCTCCAAGCCTTGTCCAACCTGGCCTTGGACACTTCCAGGGATCCAGGGGCAGCCACAGCTTCTCTGCCCACCTTGTGCCAGGCCCTCTCACAGGGAACAATTTCTTCCCAATATCCCATCTAACCTACTCTCTGTCACTCTGAAGCCATTCCCTCTTGTCCTGTCTCTACATGGCCTTGCAAATGTTCTCCCTCTAGTCCCTGGAGGAAACAGTGGGACAAAATTCTCCTTTCACCCCAATCCCTGCAGCCACAGTGCTGGTTCTCCCAGAGGATCTCCAGCTGCTGGGGCCACCAACTCTGGGGGCTCTGTCACCTCACCATGGTCATCTGGCCATAGTACCCTTTGGGGAGGTGTAGGCAGAATCTCCTTGATGTTCAAAGCAGGAGCAGGGACCACCACGAGAGGCTGTCAGAGGGTGAGGGAACCCTGAGCAGCTGCTCCCAAACCAAACCACCCCAAGGAGAGGGGGACAGAGGGCTCAGGCTGTGGGTTGGGGCTAATTGACCACGCTGAGATGCTGAGCTTGTGGCCTCGAGGGCTTGGAGAAGCCCCCTCAGATATCCACCAGGCACCACATGGACTGGGGGAGTGGAAGGGGTGTAATTTTGGACTTAATCCCACTTCAGACAGCTAAATCCTCTCGTGAATCTGGGCCTTAACCTTTTCATGTCTCTGTCATCCCTATAAAGTCTGGCTGATAATTTCTACCTCAAAAAGCTTATGAATGGTCTGAAATTATAGCTGGGCTCAGGACTATTATTAGGCTTAAGGATCCCAAGGCATCTCCTGTGAGAAGGTGGGAGCTCTGCACTGAGGTGGTTTCATTCAGAGCTGTCCTTTCTCTCTGGTGTTCCTGTCACAGTTTTTCCCTTTCCCTGAACCCTTGAGCAGTGACACAGCAGTTTGTTCAAGGTTGGTTCCTTCATTCCACTCATAGAGCTGGATGTGGAGGCCAAACAATTTCACAAGCAGCCCAAGCTCTGGTACAGACGAGCTCTTCATTTAAAACAAAAACCATTTCCCACTGAGAAAAAAAAAAAGGCAAAATTCTCTCATAATTAATATACCACAGCTTGGAAGCAGAGGCTCAGCTTTTGGGCTGAGCCCACTCCTAGAGATTTCCACCAGAGTCATCTTTGGGCAAAAAAATAATTCCACCCTCTCAAAAGCGGTGTTAAAACATCAGTGACCCATATTGAATATATATGTATTTCAAGCCTTAAAAATATTTTAAAAATAAGGACTCAAAGAGATCTCCTTGTGTTGCCACCCTGTGCAGGGCCAGGCACCCCCAGCCTCTCATTCCTCCTGTGCTGTAATTATTGTCTCCACCCAAGTTCATAAGAATTTTATAGTGGTTGCTGCAGCAGCTCCACTCGGAGTTAGAGGCTGCTTGGCTTTTCCATTAAAAGGTTTTCCTTCCCCCCACACCTGCCTTTTAATGCTTTAATCCATTTTGCAAGCTTGGTCTGGAGGCTTTCAGTCTAAGAAGGCATCCCACCCCAAAAATGCAGTGCAAACTGGTCACTTGGGTTGTCTGTCAGGACAGAAAGGAGAACCATTCAACAAATGCTTCTGTAACTCTTATACACAAACCACCTCCACCACAAAGCTGGTATTTACACAGGACTTAGACCTTCAGATGCTGAAGAACAAATAATGTTCCTGGCAGCCAAATCCCTGCCACAGCTCGAAATAGTCTCCCTTCTGAAACAGGACATCCCACCACAGGGGGATTCCAGGTGGTTTGGTGTTTTGTGGGTTGTTGGTGTTGGCAGACAAAGTGACTCATGCCTGTGTCACCTACTGGGTGTCACCCGAAGATGACAATTCTGTCCCTCTGCTCAGGTGAGACCCCTGAGACCTGCAGAGCTGCCCCAGCCCTGGGGCCAGCACAGCAGGGACATGGAGCTGCTGGAGAGAGGCCAGAGGAGGCACCAGGATGGGCAGAGGATGGAGCAGCTCTGCTGGGAGGGAAGGCTGGCACAGCTGGGATTGTCCAGCCTGGAGAGGAGAAGCTTTGGGGGGACCTCAGTGTGGACTTGCAGGAGCTGAAGGAGCTCCAAGAAAGATGGAGAGAGACAATTTCCAAGGGATGGAGGGACAGGACAAGGGGAATGGCTTCCCACTGAGAGAGATCAGGATTAGGTGTGATATTGGGCAGGAATTGGTGGCTGGGAGGGTGGGCAGGCCCTGGCCCAGGTTGGGCAGAGAAGCTGTGGCTGCCCCTGGATCCCTGGAAGTGTCCCAGGCCAGGTTGGACGGGGCTTGGAGCACCCTGGGCTGGTGGAAGGTGTCCCTGCCCATGACAGGGGGTGGAATGAGATGATTTTTAATGTCCCTTCCAACACAAATCGTTCTGTGGTTCTGTGATTCTCTTGTAGGACATCCCGTCTTCAGAGACCTCCTTCTTGTCCCCTCCATCCCAAATCTCTTCTTCTCCTCAATTAGCTGACTTTATGTCATTTCCCAGATTCTCAGGGTTAACTCAGGGTTATCCTTTCCTACCTCTCTTCTGCTGCAGCTCCTTCCTGGTGAACGTCATGACCAGTTACTCCCCACCCTCTGCATCTTCTCCTGCTGCCACTGCCACATTTTCCTTTACTCTAAACAGAATAAATGGTGGTTTTAGGCACATCCACAGGAAAAATTACACAGAGCAACAAACAACAACCTGAGGAAGGGAACAACCCCAAGGGGGAACGATGCCCTGTGTTATAGACATGACCATTGCCCAGGAACGCCTTTCAAATCCAAGTTTCTCAAGGAGAAAAGGACCACCAGTGCCTGGCAGTGGCAGCAACTGCACTTTTACCCACTTGGTCAGGCTGGCAGGGCTCAGCACAGAGGTTCCTGCAGGCTCGGTGCTGTCCTGCCCCAGGATGGGGAAGCGAAACCTCTCCTTGGAGCAGAAGTGAAACTGGCTGCACACGAACCCTTGTCAAATTAAGTTGTAAACATCTGTCCCCCCCTAAAAAAAATAACCCACAGGGAGAAGAATTGTGGCTGTTTGAGTGAGCTGAGTCCCACCCTTGCAACTACTGTTGTGCAAGGGGTGGTGGCTCCTCTGAGGGCTTCAGGTGAAGTGCTGACGGTGTTAGTTGCTACAGGAATGGGTAAAAAGCAGCATTCCAGCAAAAGTGTGGGTGTTTAAATTATCAGTGGCACGTTTTGGGGATGCTGGGTGCTGGCATTCTGTGTTTAGTCCATCAGGAAGGTGATCTGTTTTCCCAAGGAAAGGCATTTGAATGTTGGTGCCACTGCAGTCCAGCAAAAGTGAGGGCAAGTGGCTTTAGAACCTCCTTCACATCTCCTCATGGACCTGAGATCCCAGGGAGCACTCCCAGACTCCTCCAGAGAAGCTTCCCAAGATGTTTTTGCTCTTCTTGTAGCATTTCTCTGTTCTGGGATCCTCTTGAGGCTCCTCTGAGGATCTCCCAGAGTCTTTTCATCTCTTGATTTAGGCACTTGATATCCTGGGCAGCAGCTCCAGACTCTTACATGAAGCTGCCTGTGATGATTTTTCTCTTCCAGGATGTACCTGAGACTCCTCCCAGGCATCTTCTTGGAGTCTTTCCACATCTCCCCTAAGGAGCTGAGATCCCAGGTAGCATCCCCAGACAGCCCCAAGGGAGCCATGCATGGGAATTCTCCAGCACAAAGGGAAGCCTGTGGTGACAGGGACAGATTTTCAGCATCCCTGGGTGCCTGATGACAAGGGACAGCACGAAACTCTCTGTGCATCACCAGCACGTGTCTGCTGAGGGCCTGAGTCAGCTTGATTTTGGCAGCTCTAAGTTACCCCAAGTGTAAAAGCAGCTTCTGCATCTGCTGGTGACAACATTTCATGTCTGCAGGTTCCAGGCTCAGGGCTTTTGGCTTCTGAAACAAGCAGATTGCCAGGGGAAATGACAAGGGACTGTCCTTATCACCCAGGTAAGGGTAAAACTCGATTTCAGTGCCTGCTTAGGTTGAAAGTGGCTCTATTAATGCTGCTTGATTTCAGTGCTGTAATTTTGGCTGCTTAATGTAGCTCCTGTGTTGCCTCAGGTTAAAAGTATCTAAATAATCGGAACGTTTTGGCTAAGTATGATCATTTTGCCTCCACCAAAATAATTCCACCCCTAGACAAAACCTTCTTCTGGCCTTCTAGCACTGGGGATCCCGCAGCAGGAGAGGCTCTCCACCACAGCTTTTGAGTTGTTAGCCTGAAAAAAAAGCTTGGAGAAGGTACAGGGAGGAAAGGAGTGTGAAGTGCAAGTCTTGGATAAGCACTGAGCAGTCTGCAGGGAGCTGGGAAGGCAAGGGAAGGGGGAAAGCCAGCACCAGCCATGTTCCTGCAAAATCAAGCTGCTTTCCCACTCTTATTGCAAAAAAAAAGATCAGTATTTCCTAGCTGGGTCCAAGTTTGCTGCAGGGCCACTTTCAGCCCCATATAAACCCAGAACAAAACCCCTATTGATTTAGCGTGCTGGAGATTTCATTCTGGGTAAGTAGATGCTGTGTAAACACAGATATAAGAACTTCCTGGAGTGAGACACTCAACAGAAATGTTCAGAAGTGCACCTTTCTGCTGAGCCAGGTTGCTTTGGCAGGAGGTGAGTGGGTGTATTTCCCAAAACTCCAACTCGACACGCGCTGACACCTGCAAAACATCCCTAAAAATACACACTCAGCTCTGCTGCCCCTGCAGCTGATTTTACATGGGCAGCTCTTTGATTCCCAGAATGGTTTGGGTTGGAAGGACCTCAAAGCTCATCCAGTGCCCCCCCCTGCCATGGGCAGGGACACCTCCCACCAGCCCAGGGTGCTCCAAGCCCCATCCAGCCTGGCCTGGGACACTTCCAGGGATCCAGGGGCAGCCACAGCTTCTCTGCCCAACCTGTGCCAGGGCCTGCCCACCCTCCCAGGGCAGGAATTCTTTCCCAATATCCCATCTATCCCTGCCCTCTGGCACTTTGAATCCATTCCCCTTGTCTTGTCCCTCCATCCCTTGGAAATAATCCCTCTCCAGCCCTCCTGGAGCCCCTTTAAGTACTGGGAGGGGCTCCAGGGTCTCTCTTGAAACCCCCCCCAATTTGCTGCCATCTCGCCACATTCACATTTGCCTGTTTGGACTGTTGGGTCTGTGGTGTTCACAGTTCCTAAACCATTTCCAGCGTGGTGGCAGCTGAGGTGAATAACAGGCTCATTTCATATTTAAATTCAGTGGTGTCTGTGGTGCTGATGGTAAACAAATCATGTTATTTTTTTGGATGCTTCTTAGTCCAGCTGCAGCTTCTCTTTTTTCTTTCTGATGAAACAGCCACTGGACCAAAGGCAGCAGGCAAAGTTTTATTCTGACTGTTCAAAACCATCTGCAGGGACAGGATGAAAAAGGCACCACCTGAGCACAGAATTTGGACTCCTTCAGGCTTTTTGCGGCTCGAACACCTGCAGAAATCTTTCACTCGTGTGATGAGCAGCAGTTAACTAATGAAGGGTCACATTATGTTGGCCCTTCTCATCTTATTGATTAGATTTGGAGTGCTCAGGGGCTTAAGAGATAAGGACAGCACAGGTTGGCCCCAGTGCTTGGGAATTGCTGTTTGAGAATGGATATTCAAGTGTGTGTGTGTTCCATCCTGCCCAGGGATGCAGAGAGAGGTGGTTTTAAAATGCAGTGGATACCCTGACTTTGGCAGATACCCAGGAAGATGCTGTGAGAAACTGCAAAGATGGATCAAATTGGTCGTTTAGCGTGGTTTACTACAAGTACATGAGCACTAAAATGTAGAGGCTGGAAAAAAAAATAGAAATCCTAATCTTTCTTAGCAGAAGCTGGAATTCTGTCCCTAATATAATAGAAAAGTCTGTAATGTTATTTGTGTTGCATTTGTGCATTACATTTCATAGATTTCCACCTCTATCTTTTGTCCTTGTCAGCACAGACATTCTTGGCTCCTTTCCTTTCCTTTCTTCTTCTTTTTATCTAATAATTTACTGTAACAATTTAAAAAAAAAGCAACAGCAAAAGCAAAAACCATTGAACAATTCTAATGACACTTCTGTGATCAGCAGAACAAATCCAAAAAGCAAACGGGAGTGATTGCAACAACCTCATCCTTTGGCCTGAATCCCCTCTCCTCCCTCCAGTGCCAAACTTCTGAAGCTTTAACTCCTTTTTTCCTGTCCTCATTTGGATGAACCTTCACCAATGAAATCAATCAATGGCTCTTTTTGCCTGAGAAAAACGTGGATTAAAATGAAATGGAAGGTTGAAGTTGTGGCCTCTCTTCCCTACACTCTGCTCTCAATTTCCTTTGCATCTTCCCAATGCAGTCACTTATATTTTAAGCGTTCCTTCCTCCCCAGCCCCAGCTGATCCTGACACTGCCCAGGGATGACTAAAGCAACGCACAGGAGCTTCATGTGACCATGTTGTCACTTGGGAGTCATTTTTGGTTTCTTTCCCCCTTGGTTCCTCTCAAACATTCCTGGGGGCTCAGCTCACAAGCCTATTGCTCCCTCTAGAGCCCTTCAGAGCTGCTCTGGAGGACCACTGGAATGGTGTGAGGTGTGAACCCACTGCTCCTCCTGCTTCCAACCTCTGGCAGGTGGGATGGGCATGGAAGGTGGGCTTTAAGCTCCTGAATTTCAGTGCAGAGCACAGGCAGAACAGTGGCAGAGGCTCTTTCTTGGAGGCTGATCATGAAGTCATGGATTGGGTTGGGTTGGGAAGAACCTTAATACTCCTCTGCCTGCCATGGATGGGGGCACCTCCCTCTAGACCTGGTTGGTCATTTACTACATCAGCTTGATATTCACCTGCTGGTGGTCCAGGAATAATATTGCTGAGCTGGTCCTGGCAGGCAATATTACAGAATCCCAGGATCACTGAGGGTGGCAAAGCCCTGCCAGCCCAGGGAGCCCACCCTGTGCCCGATGCCCACCTTGTCCCCCAGCCCAGAGCACTGAGTGCCACGGCCAGTCCTGCCTTGGGCACCTCCAGGGCTGGGCACTCCAACCCTCCCTGGGCAGCCCCTGCCAAGGCCTGACCACCCTTTGCAGGCACAAATTCCTCCTGCTGTCCCACCTGAGCCTCCCCTGGCACAGCCTGAGGTCGTCCCCTCTTGTTCTGTCACTTGTTTCCTGAAAGAAGAGGCCAAACCCCACCTTTTCCCACCCTCCTGTCAGGCAGAAGAACATTTTGCTTTGTGCTTCCTCTGAAGCTCTTGCAGCTTTGCAGAGTGTCAGGGGATCTCATGAGGAATCCTGCAAAGTCACGTGGGGACAACTGGTTTAATCTGTCTGAAGTGGTGGAGTGCCCAGCCCTGGAGGTGCCCAAGGCAGGACTGGCCGTGGCACTCAGTGCTCTGGGCTGGGGGACAAGGTGGGCATCGGGCACAGGGTGGGCTCTGGGGGCTGGCAGGGCTTTGCCACCCTCAGGGATCCTGGGATTGTGTGACTTCAGCTGTCAAATCAACAGTGACACTTGAGAGCACTTTTGATAGTTCAGTCTCTACCCAACCCACCAACAGCGTCCAGATAACATTTCAAAAGTCACTATTGTATCCTGGCCAGAAACGCTACTGCTTCCATTACTTTTTCTGGAAAGGTTCTGACCTTAAAGCTCTTGCAAAAACAAACATTACCAAGCAATTTTTCCTACTGTGCTTGTGAGGGAAGGGTTGATGGAAGCAGTGAGTCTTGTGCTCTGCCCTTACACAGGTCTTGATGTCTGTGGGGTTTCCAAAGGCACAGCCCAGCCCCACCTCTGGACAATTTAATCCTTGTGCTCAGGAGATTAGGAACACATGCCTGATATTAGGAACTGCCAGGGGTAGCACAGAAAGGGGAATGGTGTCTGAAGTTACTCTTGCACCCCAGCAAGGCACAGCTTGACACTGAGGTCACCCATCAGCCACTTTGCCATCAGCAGAGAGTCCCAAGATGACACAGCAATGATTGGCTTCAGCTTCCTGAGGAATGGATCATGGATCCATAGGTTTATGGGAATGTGCAACCCAAGGAGTCTCAGATTTTGGTGTTAGCTGTCACTGCTGGGACATCATCAAATTGTCATCGTGACTAGTGGAGGAATCCAAGCAATGCCAGAGTTTCAGAATGACTTGTTGGGGTGTTTGGTCCCTCTTTACAAACTCCAGAGAGGTCAGTCCCTCGCCTGGGCTGTCTGACTCAGTTTGGGGCAGTCTGTATGTGCACACACACGTGTGGAAGTGCATTATGCAAGGGCAGGTTGAAAATAAAAGTCTGTTTCATTGTTGTCTCATAATACTTAAAAGCAAGGAGGAGGCTTTTATGGTTCTGCTGTCATCCCAAACCAGGTATATCCATAAAACACAGATTTCCCTGACAATACCTCCAGTCTAAATGTACCTTTTCAACCAGACCCATAAAGGATGAATAATGCAGTAGCAATAAAACCACTTAATAAAGCTGAATGTAAATGAAACAGAGCAACCAGAATTAAAAAAAAAACCCAAGCAGAATTATTGGTAAGAGCAGTGAGTGACACGGAGGTTTATGGTTATATAGGCCTGTGGTTAACCAGTATGTGGTTAATGAATAGGCTTCTGTCAACAAGAAATAAGTTCAGTGTCTTCCTGCTTTGGCCAGCTTGTGTCACAGCCTCACATGGGCTCGGAGATCGTCTGTGCTGCAGCAAATCCTGAAAGTTGCTTCACCTCCCTTTTCTTCTTTATTCTGCTCTTGGAGACTGGCAACATGGCTGTGTTTTACTGCCTTTCACTATGGTTGCCTTTTTTTTTTCCTGCCTTTATTTCATGTATAGAAATTTCTCAAGAGCCTTCTAAAGAAAGAAATCCAGTGTGTGTCCTGGCAGATGAGCAGTTGTGAAAATAAAACCCACCCAAACTGGAAGCAAGATAGAAATACTGCAGATTAGTAAAAAGAAGGAAATATGTTTTCAAAGTCTCCTTCAGTCTTGGTGGTCTAAGTGTTGTATGTAATGAAACAGAGAAATCATATTTTGGAAAGAAGGGAGATCTACAGGTGCTTCTCTGATATTTGTCAAGTCTGATGAGATGGGTGATGAGTTTTTTTGGGAGAATTTTATCAAAATGTACTGCTGAGGCCTCACAGAATGAGCTGCTGTGCTGGCAAGGAATGATAATAAAGCTGTAAGGCTTTATCATGACATTTGGTATCTAAAGAATGTCAAGAGCCATCCTTGCTCAGGGTAGATGGAGGACCCAAGAGCTGAGACAGGGATCTGAGATGATTTTGCTTCCTGCTATGATTATTTTCATCCCCAGGACTGCTTTCTAGCGAGGATGTGGAGGTGGGAAGACACTGGCCTGGGATTTGCAAGGCTCCTGTTGCAGCCTCTGGTTTGTGGTTCAGGATTAGGGGCGGATTTAGTGGATTCACCTCAGTGGCCACAGGTTGGCACTTCACCTCCTCCCTCATGTGTAGGGTGTGGGGAACACATCCCGAATTCCCAGGGCTGTGCTGAGGACAGTTTCCAGGAACCCTGTGTGTGTGTGTGCTCGCCCTGATGTCGCTGCAGACCATTAGCACCAGAGCAGGAGCTGCATTAGCAGCAGTATTGAATTGCAAGTGAATGCACATGGGGAGAGTGGGGGGGATAATGTTGCTGCTAGAGGCAGGCATTTATGTTCACATTTTGTATTTACATTTATATTTAAATTTGCCCTTATTTATACAGCTCAATGAAGCAAACAATAAAACCAGGGAGGTTTGGAAGGGAAGAAACTCAGCGCTCAGGAGGGCTGGGGCCAAGTGGTGAAATGAAGGAGGCAGATCTTTTGAGCCCAGAGGAGGAGAACCTCAATTTTCTTGCACCAGTCCCTGGTTATCTAACTCGGGGTGATGTCCCCTGATGTCTCTGGCTGATAACAAAGATTCCTGGCAGTGTCTGAGCCCTCTGTGATGTTGAGATAACTGTGCTGAACCTGCTGACAGGCAATGTTTTTATGGTTACCCAGGCCAACACCATCCTGAACGCAGAGATGAGGTCTCAGCAAAGATGCAGAATGTTATTTTGGTTATTTAAAAAATGCCAGGAGTAAATCCAGGGGCACCAGTGCTTTCTCCAATTTGGAAAAGGCCTTCCCTGTTTTCTTGCTGAATAATAGAGAAACTGAGCATTACAGTCTGCTGTGCCTTCGTAAAATGTTTTAATTCTCTGTGGACAAGCTGGAGGGATTTTTTTTTTATTTTTTCTATTCCCTTGTTTCTTGGCATTGCAGCAGCAGATGATTTTTAAAGGGTTCTGGGTCACAATATGGAATTGATCTCCTGGTAGCCTCCACCACAAAGCGTGGGATTTTACGATCTGAGCACCCAGCTCTCTTTAATTTTAACAAGTGCTGCTGATCAGATTCCCGTGGCTGTTTTGGAAGAGTCAGCCACAGTTCCTAAAGCTCTCTGAGCTACCACCCTTTAGAAAGTACAGATAAAGTCCCAGCAGTCATGCATATCAGATAAACTCCAACTGTTCGAGGTAACCCCCTTTTAATACATAAACAGAGCACAGATCATTTAAATATAAATTAATATTTTTTTTTTCCCAAAAGCTTTGAGCAGTTGCCACGGAGGGAACGAATCCAGCAGTAGGATTATACACCCCACTCTCTGGGCACAGCTTTACCTTCAGCTGAAATGTTCCAGAGCCCTTTGGGGTGTTCGAGTGCTACCAGAAATGAGTTTTTCTTTCTCAACTAAAATGCTCAGTGACCTCTTTCCTTTTCCTCTTGCAGGGAAGAGCTTCACGCTGACCATCACGGTCTTCACCAACCCCCCCCAAGTGGCCACATACCACAGAGCCATCAAGATAACAGTGGATGGACCTCGGGAACCTCGAAGTAAGTGAGCTCAGGACAGCATTTTCAGAGGGCTGAACTCATGGTTTAGTGCAGGGGTTCGTGATATCCAGGGAGCAGGTGAGATGTTTTAAGCTGTGCTACAAATGGGCTTTAATAGTCCCTCCCAGAAGTTTTATTTTTCATGAGTGTCCAGCTGATCCAGTCCATGACTTGCATTTCTAAAGGACCTACCCAGGGCTCCCTTGGATCCTCCCCAAGGGCTGGCAGAAAGGATGCTGGTAAAAGGTGGCCAGAGGATACCTGGCACATCATTTCTTGCTGCTCTTGCCTTTCAGAAGTTAAGAGGATTCTAAAGCATTGGAAACCAATATGTCATTGATCCAAATCTTCAAGCTCAGCCACCCTGCAAACATAAATAAATGCCTAAGAAGGGACACGTAGGTTTTGCCTCGTGGAGCTCCCTGTGCCTCACGCTGTGGTCCAGCTTGGGAGAACTCATTTGCACAGACAGGCAACCTTCCCTCCTTTCTCTTTTCCATTTTTAAAAGGAATGAGGTGTAAGGAGGAGATGGAGGGTTTGATATCCCCGGGGAATACCCGTGCCTTTCACATGGGTGGTTGTTTTGTTCAGGTGGTGAGGGCAGGGTGTGCTGTCTGTGGGGAGAGGTGAAGGGAGGGTGGAGCAGAAGGGCAGGGAGGGATCACTGAATCACAGAACCACAGAATGCTTTGGGTTGGAAGGTTCATTAAAGATTATCCAGTTCCAAACCTCTGCCATGGGCAGGGACACCTTCCANTCTAAACTTCTGTAATGGGCAGGGACACCTTCCACCAGCCCAGGGTGCTCCAAGCCCCGTCCAACCTGGCCTTGGACACTTCCAGGGATCCAGGGGCAGCCACAGCTTCTCTGCCCAACCTGTGCCAGGGCCTCATAGTCATTCACAAGGAATGATTTCTGCCTAACATCTAATCTAATCCCACTCTCTGTCAGTTTGAAGCCATTCCCTTGTCCTGTCCCTCCATCCCTTGGAAATTGTGTCTCTCCATCTTTCTTGGAGCTCCTTCAGCTCCTGCAAGGCCACAGTGAGGTCCCCCCAAAGCTTCTCCTCTCCAGGCTGGACAATCCCAGCTGTGCCAGCCTTCCCTCCCAGCAGAGCTGCTCCATCCTCTGCCCATCCTGGTGCCTCCTCTGGCCTCTCTCCAGCAGCTCCATGTCCTTGCTGTGCTGTCCCCCAGAGCTTGTACCTGTGACCAGAGGCATTTGTTGGCCTCAGTCACAAACCCAGATGGGGCATTTCCATATTTTTATCAAATGCAAATTGAGGTTTGTGGTTGGTTCCTTGTGTTCCTCCTGCCCCCTTGGCAGAAGTTTTAAAACCGTGGTTGTCCCAGGAGAACAGAACAGAAGGACTTGAACACCCACTAGAGAATGAGACTTGCAGCTCAGGGCTGCTTGACTAGAAAAGAAAGGTTTGAAACTTCAACGAAACTAGCTTAGAAAACTCATGTTTTCTTCTCAAGCCTTCATTTGCCTGAGTTGCATCATGATGCTTCATGTGCTTAGTGGAAAAATCTGACCTATATTTTTTTGGACTTGAGGACAGACTTTAAAACAAATACCACTGGCAGGGTAAGGCTTCTTATTTAGTTCGGTTTGTTGTTTTGGTTTTTTTTTAAAACCGTGGTTGAATCGTCCCTGAAAAACATCCCCAGTGACCAGGCAGCTGTGCACATAAATAAGATGTGTGTATATGCAAATTGCAGATTTGCATATGCAATTACCTGGGCATGCTCATCGTTTGCAGCCAACAAATAAACTTCAGTTCTTTGAATATGCATCTGCAGGAAGGGTAAGGAAGCAAATCATCCTGCAGGCATAGCTTCTGTTTGAAATCAATTCTTCGGTTGGTGTAATAGTTAATATTTAATAAGAGGCTACATTTTCTAAAGGAAGTAGAGATATGATACATGGAGAAGGAACATGCCTATCTTCCCCACTCAAATGTATGCAAAAGCTTCCTTGTAATTCATTTGGGTTGCTGTAAGCAAATTAGCTGCTCACTGGAGGAGGGTTTGTGCATGTCATGGAGAAGGGTCAGAGGAGCCCCCAGCAGGACCCCCTGCAGGGATGCCCAGCTTTTTGTTGTGAAATCACTCATGACACAGCACAGAAGGGATTATGGAATTGTAGAATCACAGGTTTGGGTTGGAAGAGACCTCAAAGCCCACCCAGTGCCACCCCCTGTCATGGGCAGGGACACCTTCCACCAGCCCAGGGTGCTCCAAGCCCCGTCCAACCTGGCCTGGGACACTTCCAGGGATCCAGGGGCAGCCACAGCTTCTCTGGGCATTCTATCCCAGCCCCTGCCCACCCTCCCAGCCACCAATTCCTTCCCAATATCCCATCTAACCCTGCCCTCTGGCAGTTTGAAGCCATCCCCCCTTGTCCTGTCCCTCCATCCCTTGGAAATTGTCTCTCTCCATCTTTCTTGGAGCTCCTTCAGGTCCTGCAAGGCCACAATGAGGTCCCCCCAAAGCTTCTCTTCTCTAGGCTGGACAATCCCAGCTCTCCCAGCCTTTCCAAAGGTATTGACTGCAAAGAGTCTGTGAGGACATTCCCTGACCCCTCCTGTGTTTTGTCACAGGGGCAGCATCTCCAGCTCCAAAAATGTCACTTTTATGCCACCTGCTTGGGGACCTTCTTGCAGAGCAGTGGATGTCATCATCCCTCCTTTTCCCCCAAACACAGCCCCCTTCTGCAGGCTGGATTTGTCTCAGGAAATCATCTGCCTCGTGAATCTTTGTGCCGGGTCCTCACCACCCTCTGAGTAAAGAACTTCTTCCTAATCTCTAAACTGACCCTGCCCTCTGCCATCTTAAAACCATTGCCCCTTGTCCTGTCACTCTGTGCCTGCATAAAAAGTCCCTCTCCCTCCTTTTTATAACCCTATTTAGGCACTGGAAGGGACTCTCAGATCTCCCAGGAGCTTCCTCTTCTCCAGGCTGAACAATCCCAGCTCTCCCAGCCTGTCAGATTATTGAATCATTCTGTCTTCATTTCAAGTGGGCTTCTAAGTCTTTGAGTTTGACTTCTTCCCAAGGGTTTCTAAATCCCATTGCCACCAGTCCAGTGTCTCTTGTCTCTCTGTATTTGATGGAGATATGGATTGGTCTGACTCCCACACAGCATCTTGTTGTGGTGAGGTGTATCAAACCATGCTGTGCTGAAGGGATGGGGGATTATATTGGTCTTCTTGTACAGGGATCAAAAGAAAACTGCTGGATTAGGGTGTTTGCAGTTTCAACAGTCGATATTTGGGGTCCTCACAGGTCCCTGAGTCACTCACTGGAGATGAAGGAACTACAGAAAGACCTTGAGGTCTTTTCTAAGAGATCTGTGGAAGTAACAGGAGCAAAATTAGGTACTGGTGTCTTACAGAGAGCTCGAAAAAAACATGCTGAGGTCCAAACCCAACTCCAGCAGGGGTTTTATTCATTTCCTTTATGTTTATGGTGGTTCTCAGACAGCCTGCATTCCCTGTGGAGAATGATGGAAGGTAACAGGCCAGGGCAAGAGCAGACCAGGGATTAGAAGCAATTTTTCCCTGCCAGAGTGGTCAAACACTGGAATAAATGTCCCAGGGAGGTGGTGGAGTCACTGTCTCTGGAAGTGTTTAGGACACATCTGGATGTGGCCCTTGGGGACATGGTGATCGTGGTGCTGCTGGAAATTGGATGGTCCTGGAGGTCTCAGCCAGCCTTGGTGATTCTGTGACTTTTGGGCTCACTGGGATGTGTGGAGATGGCACAGTAGGTGACAATAACAAAGTGCCACCTTTATCTGCACGAAGACCTGTAGATATCAAGTTGTTCCACATCCCATGGTACATCTGGTCGAGGTCGCTGTGATGGCCAAGTCTTTGCCCAGCAGCAAATTTGCATATGCAAATTTGCATTTACAGCTGTGATACATTTTCCTGTGTGGGATTCTCACCATTGTCCTTTTCCTGCCATTGAATTGCCTGCCCAGACAATACTCCCCTTCAAATTGTCACGGCTCGTTAGGAGAGCCAAGGTACTTAAGAACCTGGCTCTTCCTCCACTGCTTTCATGATGTATTTTTAAAATCTCTTTTGAACTTAGCATTTTTATTCTCCACTTCTGAATAAATGCTTATTTTCAAAATGTGTTTTTTTTTTTTGTGAAAAGAAAT
This sequence comes from Campylorhamphus procurvoides, assembly GCA_013396655.1. NCBI lineage: Eukaryota > Metazoa > Chordata > Aves > Passeriformes > Dendrocolaptidae > Campylorhamphus > Campylorhamphus procurvoides. The sequence goes on from WBMV01004077.1 coordinate 122,645, forward strand.
CCGACTGCACTGTCAGGGAGAAGGGCAAGATGACCTAAGCCATCATTTTCTTCTCCAACTTCTATGATTCTATGATTCATAAAGCAATTTCTGTTTTTATGAGCTAAGTCCATGGGGAAAATCATTAGCAGTAACCAGATCAAGAGTAGTGCTCCTGATGAAAATACTTTTGGTTAGGAAACTTGGTAGAAATAGTATGACTCTTAAATTAAATATTTCCCTTAGGCCATTTGACCTACTGTGTACGTCTGCTGAAAAATTAGGTTTTTCTTCTTTTTGACTGCTTCTTTCTGTTTCCCTCATTGAATTGTTTGAACCTGCATAGCTCTGAAAAATCCACTAATGCACCAGGTGCCTGAAAATGATACAAAAGGAAAAGGCTACATGGATTTAGCCCCGGTCCAAGGTCGAGCTGGGCATTAAAGGTGATCATTTTGGATATGTAGTTTTCCCAAATATTTCTTTGACACCCTTATATCGAAGGGCAGGATGCTGAGGGAGCAGAGAGACAGGATATATTGCTGAGCAGGATCTGAGAAGGAGCTCAAAAAACTGGGCAAGAAGGAATGAAGATTTTTAGGAAGGAAGATTTCCTTTTGCCTCCTGGCAAAGCCATCTGGGGTGGGACATAGGGACAGGTCAACCAGAATTAAGGACCTCCCCAGACCTTGATCTGAGGTGATCCTGTCTCACCTGTGAGGGCAAGGAAAGCCCATGGCCTGTGGAATATCTGAAGGAAATCTCCAGTCACCTCCTTACCCACCCGAGGTCATTTTTAGGGAGTCCCCAAGGGCTGATGGTGTTAAGTGCACCAGATCTGCTCATCTTTTCCCCTTCCCAGTCCAATCTTTGCCAGCAGATTTGGACTCCCAGAGCAGCCTCTGGGAGGAGGCAGCAGAGCCTGTGACGTGCTGGAATCCCCCGTGGAAGAAACAGGGAAGACTCTTCCTGCACGTCCCAGGCTGGGGTTTCCCAGGATTGCACTGAGGGTTTCACCACTTCCACCTTCAGCCTTTCCACACAAGGAAAATCACAGAATCATGGAATATCCAGAGATGGAGACACGCCCAGGGATCACCCAGTGCCACCCCAGGACACCCCAACAATCCCCCTGTCCCTATCCCAGTGTCCAAAGGCTCCTGGAGCTCTGGCAGCTTTGGGGCCGTGCCCACTGCCCTGGGCAGCCTGGGCAGTGCCCACCACCCTCTGGGGGAAGAGCCTTTCCCCAATATAATAAAAATAATAATAATAATAATAATAATAATAATAATAATAATAATAATAAAAGCCAAACTGCTCTCCATAAAACCTTCTCATCCCAACTGGCTGAAATAATACTAAAGGCCTTAATTTCTTGCTCACTTTCTGCTGCAAGTGCCTCCCTGTGTTGGGAACAGCCTGACATGTACCAGCTAACAGCTTAGAAACCATCACAGAGTGAATCATCATGTCATTGGAAGAGTCCCACCATACAAATTTATATGAGGTGTTAGGAAGGAATTGCTGGCTGGGAGGGTGGGCAGGCCCTGGCACAGGTTGGGCAGAGAAGCTGTGGCTGCCCCTGGATCCCTGGGGTCACAGTTTGTGTGTTTGTGACATTGGTGTGGGTGGACTGGTGCTTAAATGATGGGGGTGCACTCTGGGGACTTTCGTGGTTGGCTTGTGGAAGGGTGATGGGCAAGCTTGAGGTGGCTGGGAGGATTTACAACACATCAGGTGTTTTGCAAAGCGTTTTGTGTCCAGAGAAGGGCAGCGATGCTGGGGAAGGGTTCAGAAAACACGTCCTGTGAGGAGCAGCTGAGGGGGCTGGGGGGGTTGGTGTGGAGAAGAGGAGGCTCAGGGGGGACCTCATTGCTCTGCACAACTCCCTGACAGGAGGGGGCAGTGAGGGGGGTCGGGCTCTTCTGCCATGGCCAAGGGACAGGGGGACAGGAGATGGCCTCAAACTGCACCAGGGCAGGGGCAGAGCAGAGATTAGAATTTATTTTATCCCTTTTGGAGTGTCCAGCCCTTGGAATGAGTGTCCCAGGGAGGTGGTGGAGTCCCTGTCTGGGGGAGCGTCCCAGAGGTGTCTGGATGTGGCCCGTGGGGATATAATTTAGATGTGATTGTGGTGGTGACAGTGGGACTGGATGATCCTGAAGGTCTCTGCCATCCTTGGTGATTCTGGGATTCTGTGACCACTGCCTCAAATCCACAGTGTGACTCCATGTGGTGCTGGCTCCAAATGGGGATTGCTGTTGGTTTCCTTTCCCTGTGCATGTGTCCACCAAAGGGTGGGAAAAGAGGAATTGAATCCATTCCAATCAAATAAAGCAGTCTATTATTGCAAGGACGTGCTTGCAGAGCTGTTTCTGAACAGGCAGGACAGTCCTATCAGACCCCCAGAACAACAAAGGAACAACAGCCCAAAATGTGTCCTGTGCTTGGGCACATCTCCTTCCATAGCTGTGTGTGCCACCAGCCCTTCTCTCATGGTGAAAGCGCCAAAGAGTGAAAGCAGAGAGAAACTGGTGCCTTTGGGATTTGTGTTTTCTAAAGAAAAGTGAGGGGAAATCAGCCCATTTCCATTCTGCATGAACTTCCAGCTGGAATTCCTCCAGTTCTCCGGAGAGGTTGTGGATTCCCCATCCCTGGAAGTGTTAAAGGCCAGGTTGGATGGAGCAGAAAGAATTCCAGGGATCCAGGGGCAGCCACAGCTTCTCTGCCCAACCTGTGCCAGGGCCTGCCCACCCTCCCAGACAGGAATTCCTTCCCAATATCCCATCCAACCCTGCCCTGCTTCAGCTCAAGGCCATTCCCACTTTTCCTGTCCCTCCATGCCCTTGTGGAATTCCCTCTTCAGCTCTCCTGGAGCCCCTTTGGGTACTGCCAGGACTTTATGGACTATAACTGGTTGGCAGTGCAAAGGACTTTTATATGAATACCTGGCACTTCCTGGCAGAGCAGTGATGGTGGGAATCCTTTTTGTCCTACTCAATAGGCAAAACCTCTGTAGGTTTTCAAGAGTCCCATCCTTGAGGTTTCATGATGCAAACACTCTTTTTCCACATGGAAAAGATGGGATGGGATTATTTCCCCTGCCATTTATCAGCCTCACTGCCGAGTCAGTGGATGGCGGGCGATGAGAGGGGGGGAATTTGTCATTTATTTCAGTTCAATAAAATCATCAGAAACGAGGAACAGGAAATCTCGTGACAGCAAAGCTTTGCTGGGAGGGTGGGAGCTCATTTATATTCGCTTGCTGAGTTCTTTGGCTGATATTTTAAAGATACACAGAAGTGTTGACAGGACAAGCTCCTTCCTCGTGGAAAGCAGAGACAGAGGAACCAGAGCTGCTGCTCTCTGGGTTGGGAATGATGGTAAGAGTGGCCCAGTCCTGGAGAAATGATTTCAACTCCTTTTTTGAGTCACTTCATTCCACACAGCTCTTTTTTCACCCCTCTTGAATGAGTGTGATTCTAAATTCAGAACAGGGACTTATTTTTAATCCCTTTTTTTTTTATTTTTAACACTGAATATCTGTTCTTTTATTGCCTGGTGGTTGAACAGCTACAAACACTGTGGTGAATATTTTTAAGTGTTTACCTCAATATTCATTATGGGATTTTCAAGTGACACACACCCTCATGGAATCATGGAATGGTTGGGGCTGGAAGGGACCTCAAAGCCCACCCAGTGCCACCCCCTGTCATGGGCAGGGACACCTTCCACCAGCCCAAGTTGCTCCAAGCCCTGTCCAACCTGGCCTGGGACACTTCCAGGGATCCAGGGGCAGCCACAGTTTCTCTGCCCAACCTGGGCCAGGGCCTGCCCACCCTCCCAGCCACCAATTCCTTCCCAATATCCCACTTATCCCTGCCCTCTGGCAGTTTGAGAACATTCCTTCTTATCCTGTCACTCCATCCCTTGGAAATTGTCTCTCTCCATCTTTCTTGGAGCTCCTTCAGGTCCTGCAAGACCACAATGAGGTCCCCCCAAAGCTTCTCCTCTCCAGGCTGGTCAATCCCAGTTCTCCCAGCCTTTCCTCCCAGCAGAGCTGCTCCAGCTCTGACCATCTTGATGACCCTCCTCCGTCTGTCTCTGCTGAAATCAGTGGGTGAATGCTGTGACAACAGCAGAATTAGGTGAATTTGTGTTATTTCTGAAGAAGTTTCCTAAGCTGTCCTTTGGTCTGACGTTTTCCTGTCAACTTCACTTACCCACAAACAATTTGTAGCTGTTAAGCTCGGCGAACAAGACTGAGATCTTTTGTGGGGGAGCATTTTCTATAGAAATAGGAAATAGAAATAGGGCAAAAAGGTTGCTGGGGCTTTACTTGAGCTGGGGAAGGAGAGACTTGGAGCTGGAACCCTGCAGTGGAGTTGTCTAGTGTGGATTTAAGGGTGTCACATTGCCTTCATCCTTCCTAGAAGGAGGTTTCCTAGCAATGCTGGGCTGTTGGAGTATCAATCCCACTGTCCCTCCAGCTCTGACCACCACATTTCTGGCAGAGGACAAATTTTCCTTCAGAGATGTGCTGGAGGGTGGCAGGACCTGACTGCACACAGGTTGTGACCTGATTCCTTCACCCTGCTATCCACAGGGGGTGGGAGAGAGGGTCTTCTCTTCCTCAAGACCTCCTCTTCCTCAAGGTCTCTTCCTCAGGACCTCCTCTTCTTCAGGGTCCTCCTCTTGCTCAGGATCTCCTCTTACTCAAGGTCTCCTCTTCCTTAGGGCCTCCTCTTCCTCAGGGTCTCCTCTTCCTCAGGATCTCCTCTTTCTCGAGGTCTCTTCTTCCTCAGGATCTCCTCTTCCTCAGGATCTCCTCTTCCTCAGGGTCTCCTCTTCCTCAGGACCTCCTGTTCCTCAAGGTCTCGTCTTCCTCAGGGTCTCCTCTTCCTCAGGACCTCTTGTTCCTCAAGGTCTCCTCTTCCTCAGTGTCTCCTCTTCCTCAGGGTCTTCTCTTCCTCAGGATCTCCTCTTCCTCAGGGTCCCCTCTTCCTCAGAATATCCTCTTCCTCAGACTCCTAAGGGGACTGGGAGAAGAGACAGAGGGAAACCTTCACCCCACATGGAGTGATCAGATGCTCCTGTTCACTGAACCAGGTTTTGGCAGTGGCAGGACCTTTCCTGAAGCCCCTGGTTTTGAGGAGTTGCCTGACTCAGGGGTTCCCCAAAACTCCACAAGTCCAAGAGAAAGGCTGGGTGCAGCTGTACAGCCCTTCCAGGGACAGCCCTACTCTCTTCTTTGGAATATAACTGGAAGGATGAAAATCCACCTGCATTGCAGTCCCTCCCAGCTCTGCCTGGTCTGGACCATCAGGAGGAGCAGCATTCCCTTCCTCCACAAAAACTCTGCAGGCTTTTGCTTCATCCTCTCCTATGGGTGGTGACCAGTGCAAAAAGGACTTTGTTTTTGCCCTACATCTCCATTTGTGCTCTTGCTCTTTGCTGCAACTGGGAATTGTAAGGAGCAAATGCATTTTCTATCAGTGTTAATGATAAATCGTGGTCAGGCTGCTGCTGTGCCAGGGCTGGGCAGCTCCAAAATGCTTGGGAGAGCATCGTGTCCTCCCAGTGCCTGAAGGGGCTCCAAGAGAGATGGAGAGGGAATTTCACAAGGGCATGGAGGGACAGGACAAGGGGGAATGGCCTTGAGCTGAAGGAGGGGCAGGGTTAGATGGGATATTGGGACAGAATTCCTTCCCTGGGAGGGTGGGCAGGCCCTGGTACAGGTTGGGCAGAGAAGTTGTGGCTGCCCCTGGATCCCTGGAAGTGTCCCAGGCCAGGTTGGATGGGACATGGAGAATCCTGGGCTAGTGGAAGGTGTCCCTGCCCATGGGACTGGATGGTATTTAAGGTCCCTTCCACCCAAACCATTTCATGAGTCCATGAGAGACCATTTTGTCTCTGCCCCTGAATCATGGGAGCAGGAGCAGGACTTGTCTGTCCTTCGAGGACACGATGTGCTTGCAAATAACTTAAACACATCCTAAAGAGACAGAAGGATGGAAACATCTTCCTCGCCTTCTTTAATCATGGAACAGATAAGGAACAGCCTGTAAATATGGGAGGAGACAGGAAAAAGAATTTAATGAGCCATAAACAAAAGGCAATGCATTTTCTTTATATTTTAGTGATGCCTGACCTTTATTCTTCCTTTGAGTCTTCAGCTTGAGTCCATCAAGCACCAGGGCCACCTTCTCCAGGTTGACCAGCCAGAAAAGCCAGGCTGTGTCACACCAAGCTGCAGAAAACCTTTGTGCCACGGTGTTGATTTAATTCTTGAGGCTTCTGTTTGCCTGCCTGGCTCTGCCTCTCCTCCCTGCACCCCTCGTTCCGGGCTGGTCCTCGTTACCTGCCCCTCGTATCTCCCCAATCTCGCCGCAAACAGTTTGGGTTGACCACACCACTTCCCTCTTGAAAGTTAATCCTGCTTGACTCACTCGGCGCTGCTCAGGCCAAGCCAAAGAAAACAAGCCAAAGAATAACCTGCTTGTGTGCAGTTTGGAAAGTTCTCAGAGGCCCTGCTTTCAGAAGGCTCCACAGTAGCTTTACTATATCTCTCTGCAGCTGCAAAGAAAATGAGGAAGGCGAGAAAATGGCTCGAGAACTTAAAATAAAGCCTGGGCAGAGCCACACGAGATTTACGGGCTCTCAATGAACTGGGGGCCTGTGTAGGCACAATGGAGTGTTAGTCCAGAGGAGGGACTGCTTAGGAACTTACAGATTAAAATATCCAAATTATTTTTTTTGGAGAAACAGGCATTTTCCACTATTGTGTGGCAAGACCAGCCCCTGGATTTGGTCAAAGCAGAGGTCTTTAGCTCAAGGGAAGTCTGCAGCCCTGGCTATACAATCTGTTTGTACAGGAGCAAAGCTACAAGTCATCAAAGTCCACAGAGAGTAAATTTATTTTTGGGTAGTCAAATTCCCCTTCTTTACATAAACTCTGAGCCACAGGACTTGACCTTTAAGTTGCAGGTCCCTTGTTCAACCTTGTCTGAGGCTGAGGGATGGGGACCTTTCACTGCCTGGAGATATTGGTGATGAAATGTTTCAGTCTGAGCTGTTTCTCTGACCTCCAAAACCACCGTGTTTGTGCAACTCACTTTCCTGTTTGCTCATCCCCTCGGAGGCACCGCAGAGGTGACAGATCTTCTCATCCATTGCTTTTCCCACTCAGGCTGAGGGAGCTCCATCTCTGCTCCCTGTGACAGGGACAGCACCCAGGAAGGGCTGGGGCTGTGCCAGGGCAGGCTCAGGGGGCATCTCAGCCAAAGGCTCTTCCCCCAGAGAGTGGTGGGCACTCCCCAGGCTGCCCAGGGCAGTGGGCACGGCCCCAAGGCTGCCAGAGCTCCAGGAGCCTTTGGACACCGGGACAAGGACAGGGGGATTGTTGGGGTGTCCTGGACAGAGCTGGGGTGGCACTGGATGATCCTTGGGGATCCCTTCCCACTCAGCATATTCTGTGGCTCCATAATTGTGTTTCTGCAGCTTCTCTTTGGGCAGAGGTGTCTTTTTGTGCCTGTCATTTCCTTGGTTGCTTCCCGAGCTGTTGGATGGCTGGTTGAGCCTCATTCTGCACCTACTCTTTCATACACATCTCCAACTCTGATGTCTCAGCCCAGGGCTGGAGGGGATTCCTACGGCGCTTTGGACGTGTGGGGAGATGCAAACTATAAAGAAACAAAAGAGGCTTTTGGCAACGTGATGCTCGAGTTGGGAGTCAGTCAAATGTTGTCAAGGGCTCGGGATTTTAAAAGGATATACACTGAGGTGGGGGAAAGGGAAAAGAAAGCAAAGGGTGTAATTTTGCAGACTAATTTAACTTTCATGAACAACTCCTTCCCTCCAAACTCCCAACGCTCGGTTCCACGACTTTTACTTGGCTGCCATGACCTAATTCCTGGGGTGAACCCAGGGAATAATTGCACTTCCCCAGCAGAACGAGAGGGCACACGTGTGTCAGAGTCAGCAGGAGTTTTGCTGGATCCATGGCGAGCAGAATGCCTGTGGTTTAGGTGGAAATACCCTTGTGCATCCCTGTTTGTTTGCCCCGCACGGCGGAGCCTGGCAGGGGGAGGAAGAACATTTCCTGCCTCGCAAAAATTGTCGGGATTGCTTTTTCTGGCTGTGGGAGCTCAGAGTGGACGTGAGGCTTTTCATATGTTCATGAGGAGGCAGGGAAAGAGCTGGAGAGACCCAGCCTGGAGGAGCATGGGGCCTCACAGTGTGTCAGCTGCAGCAAGGGAAGGCAGAGCTTCTCCATGTCCTTCTCCCTGGGGACATTCCCCACTGGAGCTCTCCCAGCTCCCTATGGGTGAGGGTCTCAGTGACCCAAAGGGCTCTCAGCCTGCACTTAGGGCAGAAAACAAGAAACTGGATGCACAGGGAGGTCGTGGAGTCTCTCCCTCCACAGACATTCCAAACCCACCTGAAGGTGTTCCTGTGTCCCCTTGCTCTGGGTGACCCTGCCTTGGACTGGATGGTCTCCAGAGGTCCCCTCCAACCCCACCTGCTCTGTGGTTCTGTGAACTGAAGTTCATTTTCTACTCTATATCAGGCAAGAGGGGCTTGATCCTCTTTCTCCCACCTGCTCTGGTTCATTCTGGGGCAGAATTTCCTCTTTTTGCACTTTTTACTCTACTTACAGTGTCTGTGAATTTTTTTGATAAAGAAGAGGTAAGCAAAATAAACCATCAAAATGTTTAATTGCTGTCAAAACACGCAGCAAAAAAAAAGGCACCAACTGCTCAAGGTGCAAGAACACCCAACAAAAGTGCCAAAACCTACCTGAGGATTCCCCCAGGCAAAGCAGGGAGTCACTGAAGAGCAGGAAACCTGCTGTGTAAACCTTTTTGATCCCCTGGCTGGTGTCACTTGTTCAACACACAGCGAAATTGGAGGAACCGGTGGAAAACTTCAGTGCTCAGCAAAGAACTGTACCTTAAACATGTGTTTTGTCTGCAGTTACTCCGAGCAAGAAGCAGAATTTTTCCAGACAGGGCGAGGTTTGCCAGGGAATTGATAGGAGAAGCACATGTGGAAGGGTTTCCCAGGGTGGCTGGATGTCAGCCTGGCATATCCATGGCATCCCCAGCCTCATTCACACCCTTCCAGCTCCTCGTGCCTGCAGTCAGGTCGGCTCTGATGACCAACACTTGTTCTGCTGGTAATTACAGGCATGGCATGAAAATGCTGGGGATAATATCCTGTCTGCCACGGTGTTCCTTCTGTCTGGAAATGAGGCTTGTGCTGTCCAGTCCTCAAGAAAAACAGCACCAAAAAATATGTAATTGCTGATGGGTCTACTTGAAACTCGACTTACCTTATTCGTCCTCACCACAGCACTAATATTTTTCATTGAGGAAATAGAAAATATCCTACAGTTTGTCTAATTCCTTCTTTAGGGACTTTTTGCATTATATTTTTGACACTGGACAAAGGGTTGGAGAGCTCTGACACTGCCCCATACTGATCCTTCTAAGGTGCAGATAGGAAATCAGGGGAAAAGGGTGTGTAAAGTATTTTATATCTGGGACATCTGCACAGAGGGGAAAAAACACTGATTTATGCACTGAAGGCACTGCTTCTCTTGTTAGCAAAATAAGTATGCCCTTTTTTGAGAGGAGTATAGTTTATTTTCAAGCATTTTTCAGTTTGGTAGTAATTTAGAAACATTATGCTCTAATTCATAAAATCATAGAATGGTTTGGGTTGGAAGGGACTGTAAAGATCATCCAGTGCCACCCTCTGCCATGGGCAGGGACACCTCCCACTAGCCCAGTTTGCCCCAAGCCCCGTCCAACCTGGCCTTGGATACTTCCAGGGATGGGGCATTCCTTTTTTTAAACTAGAATATATCTCTTCTTGCACAAAACATGCTGTCCTCACTGCCTAGACTAAAATGAAAAGGTATATTTTCTTCTCATCCTTCACTATGTACCAAATAATTGCCTTAATTTTACCTCCATGGCACAAAACAATGTGTAGCACTTTATTACCTGGACACAATGAAATATGGGTTATTTTCTACCCCACTAGAGCTGGAGCCAAACCAAAGGCCTGAACACAAATGGCCCTGCAAAGAGGAGATGTTTGGAACCAGGTCCAAAGTGCTTCCAAAGCATTTTCCTTAAATTAAACCATCGGATCTCATCACTCAGCCCCTACTTGGGCAAAGTCTGGCCAGATGTTGTATTTTCCTGTGTGTAATCCCCTTTTTGGGTGTGAAAAGTTTCCATTTCCACACGGAAAAAGGAGGGGAGGGGGGGAAGAGGAGAGAGGGGAGGTATTGACAGAGAAAGGGCTCTGCTTAATTCGACTCCCCTGTTGTGGTTTAACCCCAGGCGGCGACTAAACCACGCTGAACCCTGGTGGGATGGGGAGGGAAAGTGGAAAAGAAAAAGCCAGGGGTTGAGATAAGAGCAGTGTAATAAATGAAATAATGAAAAGGAAAAAAAAAAAAAGAGAGAGAGATAAAAAGAGAGAAATAAACCCCAAGAGAAACAATTGCTCAGCTGACCGATCCCTGTCCCTGAGAGCTGAAATCAGGATTATTCCCCTTATTATCTTCATGCAAGTGCAACCTGATGATTAGGGGCAATAAAGATGTGGAAAATACACAAGAAAACCTGTGGTTCTTCTGCTCAGGAGCCTCTGGCTGGGATGCTCAGCAGCCTTGAGCCACTGAGTCCCTGCCAGACCCCTGGTCCCCCAGGTTTGTAGCTCTGATTCACCAGCTCCAAAGAGAATCAAAGAATATCCTGAGATGGGAGAGACCCCCAGGGACCATCCAGTGCCACCCCAGCCCTGCCCAGGACACCCCAACGCTCCCCCTGTCCCTGTCCCGGTGTCCAAAGGCTCCTGGAGCTCTGGCAGCCTTGGGGCTGTGCCCACTGCCCTGGGCAGCCTGGGCAGTGCCCACCACCCTCTGGGGGAAGAGCCTTTGGCTGAGATGCCCCCTGAGCCTGCCCTGGCACAGCCCCAGCCATTTCCTCAGGTCAGACTTGTGAGTGGATGAGAGCAAGATACAGATGATTTAACTCACCCTGTGATGACTAAAAGAGAAAAAATCCATAGAATCATAGAATGGTTTACGTTGGAAGGGACCTTAAAGATCATTTAGTTCCAATGCCCTGCCATGGGTGGAGATGTCCATTAATCCATCCCAGCAGTGTTTGCCTGTAAAATGGTCCTGGGCTCCCAGAACTTCATTGGCTTCAGGTGGCAGAATGAGAATAGTGATGCCTTTCCTTCACCCACTTCTCCCCCCCTGAATCTGAAAGGCATCTGATGACACTTTGAAAAAGCAGGTTAAAAGGAAGGTAATGGGAGACCTGTTTCCTTTCCTGTGCCTGGAGCACTGCTGTCATCCTTGTGGGGCCAGCCATGGTGTGAATCCCAGACTGAGCCACCCTTCCCTACAAGTTCCCCATGGGCACCAACCCAGGGGCTGCCAAGGCACTTTGTCCCTGTCCTTCCCACTTCCAGAGCCCCGAGCAGTGGGCTGTGGGCCAAGCCGAGCACTCCACGGTCTCCTGAAGTCCATAAAACTGCATTTCCCTCCCATTAAAGAGGGAAAGCACTTTCATGTTGCGTTGCTGTAAAAGTCTCGGCGAAGCTAATGTTTTCTCTGCCCTCCTTGTGTAATATTCCGTGTAAAAGAACCCGCCTGACCTCACTGAGGCAGCATTTGAAAGGGATAAGGCAGAAAAGAAAAGCCCCAAAGCCCCCAAACCCTGTGGTTTAGCCACGCTGGATGGATATCCTGTTTATTCCAGCGTCTCAAACACTGACCCTGCAAGCCAAGGGGGAAAAAAATGTTGCCTTTCCTTTAACCTGTTAGTCCCTGCAAACTGATTCTTGGCAAAAGCCCCATGGGGACATGGGGAGGGTAAGAGGGCAGCGGTGATGTCTCCTGGAAACTCTGGGCCAAGCCCTTCGTTCGACAGCTGGAAGTTTGACTGACTTCCATAAACTCCTGTCTGCTTTGTGGCAGCTCCTCGTGGCCAAGCTGCAGGCTCAGCAGAGCCAAAAAGCAGCTTCCAAGCACATTCCTGCTGCTCTTTTTCATCCTGGAAAAGGGAAGTCTGGGCTCGTGGTCACCACGTTGGGTTGGGAGACGAGCGTCGGCCACAGGGTCACTACCCAATCCCTCTGTCATTTGGTTTTCCACCTATAAAAGGGGGATAATAACAGTCCTGGCCTCTCCAGGGGTGAGCTGAGGATAGCAGGCCTGTGTTTAAGAGAGGTGTTTAGAGGGGAACTTCAAAGTAAAGCTAACAAACACAAAAATGCAAGTCACCCTCCCAAAGCTCTGCCTGTGCATTTAGAGTGGCTTGGGAGAACGATTTGGGGTTGGGACATTTTTCTGACACAGCTCTTCGCTTTCCTCCTGCAGCCCTTGGTGCCAGACAGGTGGTTTTGGTGTTACCTGGAGCTGCCAGAGTGGGAGCAAAGTTTAAAAAGCTTTTCTGACTGGGGCTGGTGGGGTGGGAAATGCCACTCTTGGAGCTACATCTTAAAGTGACCATTGCCTGCCATTGATTCTAAGTATTTCCCACCCAAAATTGCCCCAAAACAAGAGTTCCCCTAGGAAGGGACCTGTTGGTGCTGGTCTTTCTTCCCTGAGTGCATTGACATGAGCGGAATTTCCACAAGCCCAAGGGATGAGACAGGTCTTGGCTGTGCTGGTGCACCACTGGTACCCCCAGGCTATGGAGGAGGCTCCATGCAGGAGGCTGAAGGCTGAAATACCCCCTTCAGTGCCCAAAATTCAGGCGGATTCTCTGGGGCAGGTTGGCAGGGAGGGGGCAGGAATTTCACTGGGTGGAAGCGGAGTACAGAGACTTCTCGGGCATCAGGAGCAATCTTGGACATCAGAGGGAATTTCTTCATGGAAAAGGTTGTTAAACATTAAAATGGGCTGCCCAGGGAGGGTTGGAGTGCCCAACCCTGGAGGTGCCCAAGGCAGGGCTGGCTGTGGCACTCAGTGCTCAAGGTGGGCATCGGGCACAGGGTGGGCTCCCTGGGCTGGCAGGGCTTTTCCACCATAAATGATTCTGTGAAACAGGCACAGATTGTCCCATCAGCCTGGAGGGATCCATCCTGGGAATGGGATGCCCTGTGGTGACCTGGGGAGGATGCTGAGCCTGGCTTAATTTGCCCTTCTCACACAGAGCAAGCTGGGCTTTGTCTGCCCTGCCCAGCATTGTGTGCCAGCCTGACACAAATTTAGCTCCTGAGCTAGACTCAGAGCAGAGAAGTTAATTCCTGCCTCAGCAGCCCCTGTCCTGATGGCTTCAGAGGAGCTGGTCACCTCCATGTGAGGCTCCTGGCACAGGGGCTGGCACTGCCAGGATGCAGGAAGGGAAGGAAAGGTAGCAGGGGGTCAAACTTGGCGTTGGTGCCCTCACTTAAAAGCAGGAGATGTCTGAGGAGCATTTGAAATTAGGAATAAATGACATCAAGGGGATGGATTTGGAAGGCCCCGGCTCTTGGCTCTGCAAGGCTTGGGTTGAGCCTGCTGAGGCTTAAAATAATCCAAATGTATGAGGTATTTTACACATCTTGTATGACTCTGCATGTTGGCGTTGGAGCCCAGGGTCAGGAGCCCAGGGCTTGAGGCAGCTCCCAGCTCTGCACTGCTGACAAATGAGGCCTTTGCTCTTGACCAACCAGAATGGCAGATAAAAGTCCTTTTCATCTGTCTTTCCTTCTCCCCTCCCTTTTTTTTTTCTTTTCCTTTTTATTCTTTTTTTCAAGCCCTAATGGGTCTCTTTAATGACGAAACCACTACCATATAATATGTCTTTTTATATTTTAATTCCTCCCCCCTTCCCCTTGGGATAATTTACAGCGCAGTGTGGAATCTGAGACAGTTCAAGCTGTGCCAAAGGGCCCTGGCAACGGGAGGAAATGCCGAGCCGCTGCGATTTGGAACCATAAGACAAGTTATAAAATTTAATTTTAGCAATGCAGCTACTGGGAACTGCTTTTAAATGCACATTTTCCTTTCGGTGCATAAAACGGGCCTGTGTCTTGATGGAGCTGCTCGGGTGGCTTGAAAGAGGGTTCTGTGGAGGAAGGGACCTGGAGGGCTCCCCAGGGAATTCTCTGCCCATTCACTGGTGCCCACCGTTGGAAACTGGGATTTTGGGAATGTTTATGGGCTCAGTGCTATGGGGATGGGTGGAAATAGGGCACAGTGGGTTTTTTTTAGGAGCTTTGTGCCCCGTCTTTCATTGCTGTGGTTGGGAGTTGAGAGGGGGAGAGCCTTGCAGGGAGGATGGAGGCGCAAAGGAAGATGGAGAAGTCAACTCTTTCAAAGAGGAAAGGAAAATCAGGAGCAGATAGACATTAAATCATGGTGTTCCACTGAAAACAAGGATAATACCACCTTCTCATAGAATCACAGAATGGTTTGGGTTGGAAGGGACATCAAAGATCATCCATTCCCATCCCCTGCCATGGGCTGGGACACCTTCCACCAGCACAGGGTGCTCCAAGCCTCATCCAAACTGGCCTTGGACACTTCCAGGGATCCAGGGGCAGCCACAGTTTCTCTGCCCAACCTGTGCCAGGGGCCTGCCCACCCTCCCAGGGAAGGATTCCTTCCTAACACCTAATCTTAACCCGCCCTCCTTCAGTTTAAAGCCATTCCCCTTGTCCTGCCACAAGTTCCCTTGTTTCTTCAAGGGAACAAGTAGGAAAAACAGATGTTTGACCTCCAGGCTGGAGATCTGACGTGCATTCCTGAGACAGGGTAACAGTGCCCAAGGGGAAGAAGGGGAAGGGAAAAGGCACCAATTTTCCCAAGGCAGATGATTTCCTGAGGAAAATCCAACATGCAGAAATGGGCTGAGTTTGGGGGAAAAGAAGGGACGATGACATCCACTGCTCTGCAAGAAGGTCCCCAAGCAGGTGGCATAAAAGTGACATTTTTGGAGCTGGAGATGCTGCCCCTGTGACAAAACAGGTGGAGTCAGGGAATGTCCTCACAGACTCTTTGCAGTCAGTACCTTTGGAAAGGCTGGGATAGCTGGGATTGTCCAGCCTGGAGAGGAGAAGCTTTGGGGGGACCTCATTGTGGCCTTGCAGGACCTGAAGGAGCCACAAGAAAGATGGAGAGAGACAATTTCCAAGGGATGGAGGAACAGGACAAGGGGAATGGTTTCCCACTGCCAGAGGGCAAGGATGGATGGGATATTGGGAAGGAATTGCTGGCTGGGAGGGTGGGCAAGGGCTGGGATAGAATGCCCAGAGAAGCTGTGGCTGTCCCTGGATCCCTGGAAGTGTCCAAGGCCAGGTTGGATGGGGCTTGGAGCACCCTGGGCTGGTGGAAGGTGTCCCTGCCCATGGCAGGGGGTGGGAATGGATGGGCTTTGAGGTCCCTTCCAATTCAAACTATTCTGGGATTCTTTAATCCTGCTCTTCATTTGGAGAGAGCACCTCTGCAAGGACATCTTGTGTCCCAGAACCCACCTGCTCTGGGGCTTTGGGCTGAAGGGCTCTTTCCTGTGACCCATCAGAAGGACAAAGCCTGTTTGGGAATGGGGCTGACCCACCCTGTTGCCAACACCTCCCCAACACCAGCCTGCCACGGGAGGTTTCCATTTCTACCCCAAAGCCTGGTGTCACAGACATCCAGGACAAGGTGCCCACTTTTGGAGGATATCTCACAAGGCAGGAAAGGAACAGGCCATGACCAAGTCCCCTCTGCACTGGCTGACGCTGTAAATTCAGCATTTCTACAAGCTGGATGTCTGGTGGGACCTCTTGTTTCTGAAGCTCCTGATGCCACCAAGAGAAAATCCATGACTCCAGTTTCAGTTCTTCCAGCTTCTGGTTTTTATTTCCTATTCCTGTCAGTAAAGCCACTGCAAAATAATCCAAAAATAGGATTTGCTTGGGTTTGTTATTTTATAGCCCCACTGCACTTGGCTAATTATGGTGCCTTATGGCAATCTGGGATTAAATTTTTGAGGGGTTATTCCAGTGCAGGTTTAGCACGGAGGGTCACTTGACATTTCCTCCTTTTAGAAACCACTTCTCTCCTTGTGGGAGGTGCATGAAGGCACTGGAATTTTCAGTGGATCTGGTTCTTCAGGGCAGGCCATGTCTCAGGCTGCCCCACAGTACAGTCACAATGCATAATTTGTTCCTGCAGAGAAGTGATCTCAGTTTAGCTTCAGCTTAGGGATTTAACCAGTGTGGGCCAGGGCTTAAAAAATAAGGGGAAAAATAATAATAATAATAAAAAAAATTAAAAAATCAAATAAATCAAAAGACCTCATGTACTGGCGAGATTTTCTGACCTTTTTCCCCCCCCCCATTCCCACAATAGGACATCGTCAGAAAATAGATGAGCAGACAAAGCCCGGCAGTTTGTCCTTTTCCGAGCGCCTGAGCGAGCTGGAGCAGTTGCGTCGCACGGCCATGAGGGTCAGCCCACACCACCCTGCCCCTACACCCAACCCACGAGCCTCCTTGAACCACACCACTGCTTTTAACCCTCAGCCTCAGAGTCAGATTCAGGGTAAGTACCCGAAATCCTCCCCCCTGCTCGCCGACCGCTCAGCCCCTGCCCCTCCACCTCTTCTGCACCCTCCTTGGATGCCTTTTACAAGGGAGAGCCTTTCAGGAGGGAAAGAAGACCCTTCCTAACACATGTGTGTATTTTGAAAAGCCTGATGTGTTTTGAGGGGTCCTTCCCTTTGTCTTCCCTCCCAGCTCAGTAAAGCTCACGGGGTTTGTTACCCTCACCCGTGTCAGAACCTTAAAAACCATTGTTTGCTTGCAAAGAAACATTATGCCAAGTCTTGTTCCATGGGTAGGTGCATTTCCCAATGGATATTTGTCAATTGGTGTGCTTGGCTGAGAGAAAAATAATGTCAATGCCTCGCTTTGACCTTTCCCAGGAAGGGGGAGCAGCAAAGGGAGCTTTGCAAAGTGCTTCATCCCCCAGAAACCACCTCTTGGTGTGAGACATTCTTAGGGCAGGCTGCTTGGGATGTATTTCTGGGGCTGGTGGTTTGCCAGTGGGTTTTATTTGAATGAAAACGTGCAAAGCGGTGACTCAGGAGTCTGATTTCCTCAGTGATGTCAGTGAAAGCGAGTCATGCTGCCTGGAGTGTCATCTGCCATCCCTGGAGCTGAGCCTGGCCCTGCTAAAACCAGCTGTGTCCCTGGGATGAGCTGGAACTCCGAGACCAGCGAGTCAGGTCACTCAGCAGCAGCTGTTACTCCCAAAATGCAGATTTATGGGGAGATGCACCCAAAAAATAGGGTGTTACTTTCAGCAGGTGCTGTTCCTAATGGGGTTTTCCTCTCTTCTTCCACCCAGAGTGAAATGGTCTCAGTCAAGTTTCCTTGTTGGGGTTTTGGAAGGAAATAGTCACTGTGAATCGGAAAAAGTTCTTATTTTGGCATTTGTTTTTAAAAGACCAGTGTGCTCTTTCCTGCAGGCAGAAAAGGTTATCACTTACCTAAGGCAGCACTTGTTACAGTCTTTTATTCCTGAGTCTTGGAAGGTCTTTGGTTTAGTAAAAACTATGGCAAATCTTCTGGTTTTCAGGTATTTTTGAGAAGCAAATAAATCATCACAGAATCCCAGAATGGTTTGGGTTGGAAGGGGTCTTTAAGCCCATCAATTCCCATCCCTGCCATGGGCAGGGACACCTTCCACCAGCCCAGGGTGCTCCAAACCCCATCCAACCTGGCTTTGGACACTTCCAGGGATCCAGGGGCAGCCACAGATTCTCTGTACATTCTATCCCAGCCCCTGCCCACCCTCCCAGCCAGCAATTCCTTCCCAATACCCCATCTAACCCTCCTAAACCCTACTGATTTTTACTACTAAAAATCAACACGTTGTCACGTGCTGTGCAAAGCAAAAAGACAAGCTGGAAGGACCACGCAGCTCCTTCCCTGCCTGGATCCAAGGTCAGCTCAGGTGAAGGATCCAACCCAACCCTCCCAATCTCACCATTTACTCCCCAAACCATGCTGGGTCTCTCCTGTGCTGCCATAAAAGAGAACACCCATATTATTGTGGCTGCTCAGCAGCCAGACACGACGTGGGTGGAGGTATCGGTGGCAGACTCACATTCTTGAGCTTCTTGGGAACTCGAGATGCTTAGCAGGGTATCGGGTTCAGCAATGAGTGTCCCTCTTCCCTGCTCCCTGTGAAAGTGCCTCCCCTGCCCCACAGAGCAGGAATGGCTTTTCATGCTGGCCCAGCTGCTCTCCCCAGAAATAGCTGCTCTTTTTTGCTCTGCTTTGCTCTTTGCCAACAAGATTTAATGCGTTTCACCCGCGCTCGTAGCTCAGGAAGCGATGGAAGCATGAAGGTTTCCTCATGGGATTCTTCTCTTGGTTGTCCCCTCTGCCTCCAAAATGTGTGTTGTCCACTGAGCAGCTTGAGGCTTGTGGTCACTTGGCTTGTGAACTGGTCAACCCAGTCAAACAAACCCCAAAGTGGAGCTCTCTCCTTTGGGACAATCTCCTTTTAACATCCAGAGCTCATCTTTCCAGGGTCTTACAGAGGGGGAAAAGGGATAGGGTGGGAAAGAGCTCCAGGAACATCATTCTTTCCTCAGTGTTCCAAGTATGATTGGGTTTTAGGGCTGGTCTTCTGTGTGACCTCTAGGGAGTTGGCATATTTATTTTTTTTTTTCTTCTTTGTTTATTAAATTTCAGAGCAGAGAGCTACAAAATAAGCAGGGTCATCAGGTCCATGCAGAGAGAGGAGAGGGAGGGGACAACTGGGATTGTTCAACCTGGACAAGAGAAGCTCTGGGATGAGCTAATTGTGACCTTCCAGGACCTGAAGGGGCCAAAAAGAAAGATGGAGAGAGACAATTTCTAAGGGCCTGGAGGGACAGGACAAGGGGGAATGGTTTCCCACTGCCAGAGGGCAGGGCTAGATGGGATATTGGGAAGGAATTGGTGGCTGGGAGGGTGGGCAGGCCCTGGCACAGGGTGGGCAGAGAAGCTGTGGCTGCCCCTGGATCCCTGGAAGTGTCCAAGGCCAGGTTGGACGGGGCTTGGAGCACCCTGGGCTGGTGGCAGGTGTCCCTGCCCGTGGCAGGGGGTGGCACTGGGTGGACTTTGGGGTCCCTTCCAACCCAAATCACTCTGGAATTCTGTGATTCCACAAGAACTTCTGAATGCCACATTGCCATGACTGCCTGGCCACCTTTGCATCCTGAAACACTTCTAGAAACAAGTGGAAAGTTTCTAATGAAACTTTCTCACTGAAGGGAGCACAAAGTGCTTTTTATGCAGGCATGAAATAAGGCATAAAACCCCCATACATTGGAGAATTTCAAGCAGTAGCCTTAAACGTTGCTTTAACTCACACCAGCAGGAATCACTCCTCCATTCATCCAAGTGCAATTATCTTCTTTTAAAAAAACAAAACTAACTCAAAATAGACATCTCAGGGTAGTTCTTGGATTTAAAGGGGAAGGTTGCCATGCCACTAAACCACTGTTTATTTGTTGAGGTTTTCATCTCTGAAAGGCTTGAGGTTAATTTTAACTTCCTATTTTACCAAGTCCTGAACGTGAGCAGAAAGCCTCTTGTGTCATGGATACAAGTCCCAGCAAGTCAAAGAGACCATAAATCGCCTTAATCGAGTTTTCTGCTTCTTTCATATCACAAGGAGGGAGAAAGTCCACCTGTTCCCTTGAAAGATTTAACCATGGCCAATTCACAGAGCAAAGGGGAACAGAAGGGGAGGAAAAGCTGCCACCACATCACACACGGCTTAAGTTGAAAGATGACTTTGTGCCAGGACCAAGCATATCATGGCAAAGGCTTTGACCTCCATGCACAGAACGAGGAGATTCAGTTCAAGCTCCGACCTCAACTCACCCCATCCTTTGTGCAGAGGGGAAAAGAAAACAGGCAGAGCCAGGAGAGCTGTGCTGAGGTGTTGCTTAGACCCTTCCTAACCACCTAAATCTCATATATAATAAAGATAAATATATCTGTATATTGGTTATAGTTGAGCTTCTCTTAACATCGGCCTGAACCAGACTCTAAAACCAAAATTACTAATTTTACAGTGGTTAATGTTAACCAGAGTAGGTCGACCTGAAACTCAGGAGTTTTGCATGAATATGAATTCCTTTACAGCAGAATTTTTTTCAGGGCCAACAGACCCTGTTTAAATGTCACCAAGGCCAAGAATAGTCTTTTAGAGGCCTTGAAGTTGACTAAATAAATTGCATTAAAAATTATCTTTTTCTTTTCAAATTAGACCAAATAATGTTTATAGAATCACAATAGTTTGGGTTGGGAGGGACCTTAAAGCCCACCTAGTGCCACCCCCTGCCATGGGCAGGGACACCTTCCCCTAGCCCAGGTTTCACCAAACCCCGTCCAACCTGGCTTTGAATGTTTTCAACAATTTTTCACCTGTTTGGATGTTTTTCAACTCTTGATTTATTAATTACCCATAGATTTAAGAAATAAATACAATAAAGCTATTCCTCTGCCTGGGGAAAGCAAACAGTCTGCAATCACTACACGCTTCTGGTTCTTTTTAGAGCTTTTACAGCCTTAAAAATATCCGAATTCGCTTTTTTTTTTCCCTGGACTTTTGTAACCTTATATGTTAAGTTTCAGCTGGGACCACACTTTTATGGCCAAACCTAAACTCCCTGGAAACGAGAGGCTGTAATAAAATTGCTGACAGATCTTGAAGGGAAGCGACAGCAAAGCAAGAGAGACCATTTCAAGCTCAGCCCTTTGAATTAACCCGAAACACAACGACTGAGGGATTATTTTGTTACATGCCGGCCTTTTGTCTTCCTCCAGGTGCAACAGGCTTTGTTTAAGAGACATTTCAAGGTCCTTGCTATCGTAATCTTGTTCCACCAAAACCAGCCCGAGTTTATCAAGGTTCCCAGGAACGGGTGAGAGGCAGAAGGGGAGTCAAGGGCAGCATTTCAACCCAGGGCATTAAAATGGATTTCTTCCTTTCCTCTGGCCATATCCTGCCCCAATTTTTGGTATTTCCACTTTGAAATCAGCCTAATAGGCTGTGGGTTAATAGAGCCAGAAGTGTCTGCAGCGTTTCAAAGGGGCTTTGACGGGGTTGTGGCTCCACCCCTGTGTTTTGCTGCTGCAAAAAATGCAGTTTTGGGGCACTTTTGAGAACGTGGATTAACGTGTTCTCAGCTCCCTGCCAAGACACACCAACAGCCCCTCACGACCAGGGGTTTGCCAGCTCTTCCTGTTGTGCAATATGTTAAATGCTGATATATTTATGTTCCCTTTGGACACAGCTCTCTCTCTTTGGGGAGACCTCACTGCAGTTACAGCTCCCTGGGGACAGGGACAGGAGGGACAGACAGTGACCTCTGCTTTGTGGCACCAGGGACAGGACCAAGGCAATGGCCTGAAGTTGTGTCAGGGCAGGCTCAGGGGGCATCTCAGCCAAAGGCTCTTCCCCCAGAGGGTGGTGGGCACTGCCCAGGCTGCCCAGGGCAGTGGGCATGGCCCCAAGGCTGCCAGAGCTCCAGGAGCCTTTGGACACCGGGACAGGGGGGATTGTTGGGGTGTCCTGGGCAGGGCTGGGGTGGCACTGGATGGTCCTTGGGGGTCCCTTCCAACTCAGCATATTCTGTGATTCAGTGATCATCCCTTTTCCATTTGATTAACCACCTCTCCATCCCAAAATACCCTCCCCAGCATGTTGAGCCTGTGCTGCCTGAGCTGGGCACCTTCCCTGCCAGCCCTGCTCCCCTGGCCATGCAGTTCCAGTGGCACTGGCAGCCAGCATGGCATTGCCAGTCAGCACAGACAGTGCTGCCAACCTCCTGGATCCAGCATTTTTGAATGTGCAGGAGCCCTTATCTCCACCCCCACCACGAGCCAGGCCATGCCCATTCTACTCCTGGTCAGGGAAGACCCCCTTTAATGGATCTCCATCTCCTGGATTGGGCAGTCCATGTGGGAATGCGCTCCAGGAGCCTGCTCTGAGTCACAGAGGGGGATGTTCTTTCTCCTTTCCCCTCCCTTCAATACCAGTAGCCACCAAAGGGCCCCTGTGTGAGGCAAAGGCAGGAGGTGAAGCCACCCTGGAGGTGTGGATGGAGAGCTCCAGTGCCACGGCCACCAGGAGGTCGCAGGAAGCTTGTGGAAATTGTGATGCTCCCCCAAAATATTTTGCAAACAGAATCCGTCGAGTTGGGAGGGATCCAACTGGCTCTGTCAGAAAGGAATTTTTATAGAGAGAAATATCTTTTTACTGAGAGCGCAGGATGTTTCTTGGATTCTCAGCTATTGCTCAGCAGATAATAATTTTATGTAACACCATGAGTAAAGCTTTCCTTTTTAAGGAGCACAGTGTCAGTAGCTGCAGACTCATCCTGGGGTCTATTTGTCATGTCATGAACCCGTTTGCATCACAGAGATGAGCACATGAGCATGTGAACTGGATCAGCCTTCACAAAACAATTCTTCTGGCAGTCAGAGACTCACCCTGAGGAAAAACCCTTCCCTCCTCACATCCCCTGCTAAGGAACATACACACACACACATATATATATGTATAAACCCCCTGTTCCAGAGAAGCTTAGAATCATAGGGTGGTTTGGGTTAGAAGGGACCTTAAAGGTCATCCAACCCTGGACACTTTTCCACTAGAGAGGTTGTGGACTCCACATCCCAGGAGGTGTCCAAGGCCAGCCTGGATGGGGCTTGGAGCAACCTGGGCTGGTGGAAGGTGTCCCTGCTCATGGCTGGGGGTGGCACTGAGTGGGCTTTAAGGTCCCTTCCAACCCCAACCATTCCATGATTCTGTAATCCTATGAGATAAAGATGTGCATAATAGAACTAAATAACTTTCAGTCATTATATAGTTATTATATGTGGCATATATTGTCTGTTCTTCCTTGGCTCTGACCCTCCACATTGTCTTTCACTCAGTCATTTCATCATCCTGAGTGGAAATGGGCTCCTTCCAGCAAGAGGCCTGTCTTCCATTTGATTTGGAAAGTCTGTAGTGCCATTTGGGTCCTCTCCAAAGACTCCTTTTGACAGGGATAAAATTCTCATAGAGTGACACATTGCCTCTGCCAAGACCTTGCCTTATCTGCAGGGCTGGCTGTGCTGCTTGGGGTGCTGAGACCCAGGGGCAGCTCAGGAACGGGAGCAGCCTTAGGAATTCCTTCTGCCTGGCATCCAAAATCTCTCTTCCCTGGGAGATTTCCCTGGGAGGAACTGCCAATCCCATAGGTGGGATACTGTAGACAGAGGAATCAAGACCTTAATTTAAAGGAGGGGTTGGCAGAGCTGGATTTGTTCAGTTTGCCGAGGCAGAGGGGAAGGATAATTACAGTCAATAAGCACAGCAGAGATTCAGCAGCAGGGAGGGAGCACAACCCTTTGTGCTGAAGGACAGTGTTGGCTCAACAGCAAGTTGTTATCCTGTAAACTGACCATCAATGAGTTCAGGCTGCAAATTAGAGGATGGTTCCTCAGCATCAGAGCAGCCCTGGTTGTTTTCCAGGGGCCTCTCAGAGAGAAAAGGATGCAATTCAAGATGGATCTTGCTCTGTAAATGCAGAGCACAAGGTGTGGCTGGGCCATGTTTTCTTCCATTCAATCAATTCTCTGCACCACTGGCTTCATCAAGGGACATCTAATTCTGCAGGACAGGCAGGAGAATGTTTGGAATGTTCTCCCTAGAGTCCAGAGGAGAGCTGTAAAGTTGATCTGAAGGCTGGAGCAGCTCTGCTCTGGAGACAGGCTGAGGGACTTGGGGTTAGTGAGCCTGGAAAAGGAACCAGCGTGACCTCAGAGCCCCTTTCAGTGTCTCAAGGGGCTCCAAGAGAGCTGGAGAGGGACTGGGGACAAGGGATGGAAGGTCAAGACAAGAGGAATGGTTTTAAGCTCAAAGGTGGCAGGTTTAAAAGAGATATTAGGCAGGAATCGTTCCCTGGGAGGGTGAGCAGGCCCTGGCACAGGTTGGGCAGAGAAGCTGTGGCTGCCCCTGGATCCCTGGAAGTGTCCCAGGCCAGGTTGGATGGAGCTTGGAGCACCCTGGGCTAGTGCAAGGTGTCCCTGCCCATGGCAGGGGGGACACTGGATGATCTTTCCGGTCCCTTCCAACCCAAACCATTCTGTGAGTCTCAGCTTTTTGCTCTGTTTTGACTCAGGGACAAGTTAAACCTTTCCCTGCAAACTCCCAGTGCACTCTTTATTCCCACGTGGAGCACCAGCCCTTCAGCCTTTCCCTGGATCAGTCCCACCCCTGGTGCAGCCTCCAGTGCCTCCAGCCCCAGGATCTGTCCTGCTGTTCCCTCCATGCAGAATTCATCAAAGATTCATTCCCTTCAGCCACACATTCGTGTTCCCACTGGGGGCAGAGCGAGGTGAGGAAGGCAATTCCTCAACACCTGCCCACACTGCAGGGAGCACTCCCAGCTCCGGGGCCTCAGCCTTGCTCAAGAGCCTCCCCTGGCTCCTCACCTTCATAAAAGAAAAAAAAAAAAAGGCTTGAAATTGTTTAGCTTTTTCATCAACTGAAGGCACTAATGGAAAGAGTTATGTCATGGTGGTAAACCCACAAGATTTCCAAGTGTCGATATATTTAAAAGATACCAATCTTCATATTCCAAATCCCTGGCACTTCCTGAGATTAAAAAAAGAAGTAGACAAGGCAACAAATACGTTCTCAGTCCCCAAGGAACATCCTCACTCGCACAAATTTTTCTTCTGCCTTTTTTCCCCCATGCAGAGCATCCTCAAGGGTCACTTGAAATAAAGAAAATGCAGTCTTGGTTTTCAAGCAAAAATTGAGAAGCTGAAAGATTCGTATTTTGCTCTAAGTTTTGCCAAGGTCATTCTGTGATTCTTTTGGGAAGCTATTGGAGAGTTTGATTTTTGCCAGAGCATTTAGGAAAACCTAGAACAGCAAGAGGGTGTCTTAGCAAGATTTCTGACAGTGCCCAAGCACCTCAGCCACGGCAAAATCGTTGACAACCTCTTGGAAATCCCTTTAGCTGTCTCACTGAATGTTTGGGCAGCTATAAAATTTGGCAGCTCATGCCCAGGCACAGTTTTATTTTTCATTAATCAGTCCATTTAGCACCCGAGCTGATGGATGCTGCTGAGAGGAGCAGAGCTGGCAGGCAGGGACAAGTATCCCCCGTTCGGATTTTAACTTGCACAGAGATCCTCTCGGGTTGTTTTGTTTGATCATCCCCCACTCCGTGTGCCAAAGTCCCTTCTCTGTTACGTGGTTGTGAAAGTGGAGCTGCTCCCTGACCCAGTGCAGGAATTCTGTGCCTGCCATGGTGCTGCCAGCCCTGGCAGGAGATGCCTAAAGCAAATATCCAGAGAAAATGTGGCTGTCCCATCCCTGGCAGTGTCCAAGGCCAGGCTAGATGGGGCTTGGAGCAACCTGGGCTGGTGGAAGGTCTCAGGGTAACACTGGGTGAGCTTTAAGATCCCTCCCAACCCAAACCATGCTGGGATTCTGTGATCCTGAGCTTCAGCTGGCAATGTTTGGTCATCTGTTTGACAGCATTTTAGCATCAGAGGCAGCTGCTCCTTAGTTTTTTGGTTGTTCCCACTGGCCCTCAAAGCATATTCTCAGCCTGTGAATGTCCCAGTTGTGAGGAAGATTAAAAGCACTGATTGCAAAACTCCAGTAAATGAAATCTCTCTGAGCTCTTTCCTGACAAACCCAGTTTCTTTCCATAGCATTCTCCTCTTTAATCCCCTCTTGGCAGAACATGACATGTTTTGATACCAGAGCTCCAATTACCTTCCATGGTAAATAAAACAAACAAAAAATAAATAAGGGCTCCTTACCCTAAAAACAAACACCCACTGAAACCAGCTTATTATTCATCTGCTGCTGCCCAGGTGCCAGAAGATGCCACTTTGATTTTGTAATTGAAGGTGTTCTCTTCCCTCCAATCCTGAACTGAGCATCTCCAAACTTGGAATGCTGAGAGGTTAGAGCAGCGTGACCACAGACACACGAGCTGTTTGCCTTCTAGAACACAAAGGAGGAGGAAAAGGGGAGACTGGAAGCTTATTCCAGTGTTTGTTGGTGAGGTGAAAACCCACCTCAATGTGCAGAGCCTGCAGGGACTGGGTTGGTGCAGACAGATTTGGATGGGGTGGAATCAACCCCTCTGGATCTGCTGGAGGCTCCCAATGCTGTCCATGCTCGTGGGAGCCAAGAAGGGATGGCACAGCCTCTGCTTTCATCCCCAGGGTGGTTTCCTGGAGAAAAGGAGGCTCAGGGGGGACCTTCTGGCTCTGCAAGTCCCTGCTGGATCCAGGGCAGAGTTGGGATTTTCTACCAGGGCACAGGGCCAAGAGCAGAGGGAACGGGCTCAGGCTGGGCCAGGGCAGGGCCAGGGGGGACATGGGGAGGAATTTGTGCCTGCAAAGGGTGGTCAGGCCTTGGCAGGGGCTGCCCAGGGAGGGGTGGAGTGCCCAGCCCTGGAGGTGCCCAAGGCAGGACTGGCCGTGGCTCTCAGTGCTCTGGGCTGGGGGACAAGGTGGGCATCGGGCACAGGGTGGGCTCCATGACCTTGGAAGCTTTTCCAGCCTCAGGGATCCTGTGAGTCTGGGATTTACCCACAGGGTGGAGGGCTCCTCTCAGACCTGCCCCATTCCCTCCCCTCTCCCACCGTCGTGCCTTTAACAAGACATTTCATCAAGCAGATCTTCCCTGCTGATCCCACGTGGCTGGAGGGCTCACAGGGCTCCTTTTATACCACTGAGTACACACTACACCCTTGGCAAACTTATTTAGGGGTTTTCCCTGTGTATTCAGTATATGATGACCCCAGCAAGCAGAGGTTGTTCACAGGCAGAGAACAATGGGCTGGGATGTGCTCGGTGAGGCAATCAGTGACCTGGGGAAGTGCACATTAGAGATCCAAACAGGCCATGGGCTCCATCTCACCATTTTCATCCTATTGATACAATTCTCCTCTTAAAAGCCTTGAAAAACAAAGGCATATGAAATAGGTCCATTAAAAAATCGTGGGTTTGCTCTCAGGCTGGGCTTATCTTCCAGCAGTGAATGTGTTTCAGAGGCTTCTTTTATTTATCTGGTACCCAGGTCAACAGCAGAGGTTCTGAGAGCTTCCAGGACGTGGTGCTCAACTTCAGGCACTTCCAGGGAGCCTGAAAGATCTGCAGACAGAGATGTTCTGAATGTCTTTGATTAGACACCCCAAAATGGGACTGGGTCACTAGGCAGGGTTTTAGAATATAAACCATTGGAGTTTTCATTCTATGTATAGAATCACAGAATGGTTTGGATTGGGAGGGACCTGAAAGGTCATCTATTTTCATCCCCTGCCTTGGGCAGGGACATCTTCCACCAGCCCAGGGTGCTCCAAGCCCCGTCCAACCTGGCCTGGGACACTTCCAGGGATCCAGGGGCAGCCACAGCTTCTCTGCCCAACCTGTGCCAGGGCCTGCCCGTCCTCACAGCCAAAAATTCCATCCCAATATCCCATCTAACCCTATTCTCTGTCAGTTTGAAGCCATTCCCCTTGTCCTGTCACTCCATCCCTTAGAAATTGTCTCTCTCCACCTTTCTTGGAGCTCCTTCAGATCCTGGAATGCCACAATGAGGTCACCTTGGAGCTTTCCCTTCTCCAGGCTGAACAATCCCAAGTTTTCTAAGCCTTCTGCATGTTTAATCACAATTATCAGAGCTTTTCAGTATGACTTGGTGGGTTTAGGCTCCCTCAGCTTCCTCCAGATCAAATTCAGGTGATCAGCATCAACAAAACCCAATGAAACCAAAATTCCTTTACATAGCAAGTTGCTGTAAATGTCTCCATCCTTTGGCCTGGAGGAAAGACAAAGTTTTTCAAAAAGCAATTCTTCATTTTATGAATGCAGTGATGATTTCCAACTGGCTGAGCCACGG
This sequence comes from Campylorhamphus procurvoides, assembly GCA_013396655.1. Classification (NCBI taxonomy): domain Eukaryota; kingdom Metazoa; phylum Chordata; class Aves; order Passeriformes; family Dendrocolaptidae; genus Campylorhamphus; species Campylorhamphus procurvoides. The sequence continues at coordinate 150,558 of WBMV01004077.1, forward strand.
TAGCACTTGTGCTGGTTTCTGTTCTCACTGCATAAGGTGTATTTCATTTTCAAAGTCCCAAGCCCAAACAATGATCCTCATTCTGCAACAAAGCCTGTGAATAACTGCTCAAAAGAACAGGCTCTTTGATATCCGTGGGCCCTACATAAACATGAGCAATCTGCCATGCAAAACCATTTGCAAATTGGAGCTCAGGATTAATTACTTCATGGGGAAGGTACCCACACATCACAGAAGTGAACACTTGTGTCAGCTTGGAAAGGAACGCTGGGAAAGTGGCCTGGAGGGAAAGGCCCTGGGGGTGCTGGTCAAACAGCACCTGAACATGAGCCCAGGTGTGCCCAGGTGGGCAAGAGGCCAAGGACACCTGGCCTGGATCAAAAATAGTGGGGGCACAAGAGGGAATGGCCTCTGGCTGGGCCAGGGGAGGCTCAGGTTGGACAGCAGGAGGAATTTGTGCCTGCAAAGGGTGGTCAGACCTTGGCAGGGGCTGCCCAGGGAGGGTTGGAGTGCCCAGCCCTGGAGGTGCCCAAGGCAGGACTGGCCGTGGCACTCAGTGCTCAAGGTGGGCATTGGGCACAGGGTGGGCTCCATGACCTTGGGGCTCTTTTCCAACCTCAGGGATTCTATGAAGAGGGAAGGAGACACTCCAAGTGAGTGTAACCCATGATTTGCCCACTAACACTCTCCTAGATACAAACAGATCCCGGTGTATTGTCCTTTTTATCCCTCCTCCACAAACATTCTCTGGAAAAAGCTCTCCCTCAGCTCCCTGCAGCTTTGAAGGTGTACCTGGATGTTTGTGCCAGGCTCCTGTGCCAAGGGTGGGCTCCAGCATCCCCCTCCCCAACCCTTGCCCCCTGCCTTGGCCAGCAGGGAAGAGCTGCAGGTGGATGTGGATGGGGACCAGGCTGGGACCCATAGGACTCACCCCACCAGTGCCCCTGTGGGTCACCAAGCCCGAGGTGGTGGAGAAATGCCCACGTGGGATGTCTCCTTGCCCATGGCAGAGCCTGGAGAAGGAGCAGGAAGCCACCAGAACTCCCTCTCTTGGCCTCACTGGGGTGACCAACCTGTCCAGATGGAGAGCAGGGGCTAAGCTGAAGCAGGTGAGAGAAGTAAAGGCAGAGAGGAGAGAGTGTGGAAAGAGGTTTTCCTGGAGAAGGGAAGAAAAAATATCCACGGGGAAAATAGAAAGACAAAAAGACAGANCCAGCTGTGCTCATCCCTGTGCTTGTTTGATCATGTTCAGAGCCTCCCAAACTCCCATGGCAGGGAAGGTTTTGTTTCAGGAGGGTGGTGCATCCTGAGTGCCCGTCCATGTGATTTTTGTATTTGTACATTAAACATTTCCCCGAGATGTAATTCCTTCCCTCCTGCACTTGGAATAAAGTGCCTTTACGAGACGGGCTGCCTCCAAACAGCGAGCAAAGGAGGGCTGTCGGGGCAAGATGGGGCAACTGGCAATGTGTCTGAGCCGGCTGCTCCACCCAGTCTCTCATCTTTATAGGAGAAATAAAGAAAGAAAGAGAGAAAAGTTCCCAAAGAGCCAGAGAGGCCAGGTCTGATGTGCACAGACGGTCTGCAGGCACCTGCCCAAGAGGCTGACGGCTGGCTGGTACATCCTCCCCTGATTTATGTTGTGTGTGTGTCTTAAGCCTGAAATTGTTGAGTCTCTGGCTGGCTGCAGTGCTGTGGCTGGATGGCTGGGGTGTATTTTCGGCTCCCAGAGCTGGCTCTGATACCGGGGCTGCTGGCGCTGAAGCAATTCCAATCTCACACCTGTCGGAGACAATGAGGGCCTTGTTGCACACATCCCCACCAAAGGCTGTCACGCCACTTATTTTTCATATTTCAAGAAGGAAAAAAAAAGGGAAAGGGAGCGCTGAGGAGACGCTGCCACATTCCTCGTGCTGGGATGCAGCGTGTCCCTCTTTTCTTTATGGGGAAATAGGTTTGAAACCATGAAGGGAGCTTGTAAGAAAGATGGACAGGTATCTGCAAGAGCCTGGCGTGACAGGACAAGGGGATTGGCTTCAGTCTGAGAGTACTTTAGATTAAATATTAGATATTTGCCTTGGTTGCTCAGCTTTGCCCTCATGGTCTCCCTCCATCCACCGTTCCTCCTCCAGCCCTGCTGCACAGATGTCTTAGATGTGCATCCTCTGGAAACTGTAATGCTTAATAACCTTTTCCTGCCCTTCTTATTGTGCCATTCTTCCTGCTGAGAGTGGGTGGCAGAGGGAGGCAGGGGCTGCAGACCTGTCCTGTGCAGGTGTTTTTCCATTTTCTGTGTCAATGTGGTGGATTTACGTATTAATGGTGAGGCTGGGGAAGGGTTTGAAGCACAGCTCTGATGAGGAGAGGCTGAAGGAGCTGGGGGGGCTCAGCCTGGAGAGAAGGAGGCTCAATGGGGACCTTCTGGCTGGGGGACAAGGTGGGCATGGGGCACAGGCTGGGCTCAATGGGCTTTTCCAACCTCAATTATTCTGTGGCTCCTCCTGCAGCCCCCAGTCTTTGCTCCAAACATCTTTTTGGAGCAGGAAAGCAGGAAGGGCAAAAGGAGAACATAAACTGCTCGTGCCTGGATCCAGAAGGTTCAGAATCAGACCAAAACACAGCTTTTTGGCCAACACAAGTTGACCTTGCTCTGCTAGCTAAGCCAGCTGAGGCTCTGCCCTTGCACCTTGTTGGGGTGGTCTTGAGCATGAAAATAAATGATTAACTCAGCCATGAGCGAAGGCAAAGACAGATGGCAAAGGATTCCTCTGTTGGTACTTGCACACCTTTGTTTAAGAAGCCAGAAAAAGGCCCCGGGGTGATGAAATGCAGACGGGAGCACGATGTTATCTCCACTTCCAAACCTTCTCCCAGGCCAGTGGTGGCCACTCTCCAGCTCTGCTGGGCTCAGACACGAGGGTTTGTGTGCAGGAGAATGGGGTTTCAGCCTTCAGTAAACACCATTTTCGCCTGGGGGCCCAAATCCTTCAAACATGTGCCTGGGTAATTGTCTGGGTTTGCCTCATAGTGTGTCTCATCATCAGCTTATCTGTAAGTTCAGACTAAATGAGGGTGTGAGGATGGGGGAAGAGCTGCTGGAGGACAGGGGAATAAACCCTTTCATATTTAATTCACTGGCAGGAGGGCCCGATGCGAGCGCAGCTAAACGATCATTTTCGGATCACGGCGGGGGAAAAAATGACTAATGCAGCATCTTAATTTAAACAGATTAAAGAGCTGAGCAAATAAATGAAGGGGGTTTGCTGTTTGGTTTCTCCAGCAGCCTCAAAATATCAACAACTGTAAAGCAACAACAGCGAGTACGTCATTATTGAATTGTTTCAAAACGTTGTCCTTTTTTTTAAATTGTGAAAAGGTAGATGAGAAAAATATTTCAATTATGGCAATTTTGGGATTTTTTCCCCCTGATCAAACAATCCATAATCTACATCAGCCTTGTTTCTTTGCTGTGGCATTGGATTTTCACATTAAACCTATGGATGGTTGGGCTTACCTTTATTTAAATAATTATTTAACATTTGCCTGCATATCATGTTTAGCTTTGGGACAGTTTCTTAAATGGGAAAAGGTTCCTTTTGCTTGTGAGGATGATTTGTGACTCTGTGTGGCACAGCTGTTGAGAAGGGCTCAGCTCAGCCCATCCAGGGAAGCTCAGCCATGTTTGGCTGACCTTCCAAAAACTTCCTGATGTTCCAGAATTTCAGAACTGCTAACAGAGAACAGTCATTTTACAGGGTATTTCTGAGCAGACAGGCTGGTCATGGGGTGGGATCTCAAAAGGATTTAGAGCAAGATGGACTTTTCATGCCACTCAAAAGTGTTTGGTACCCCAAGGTCAGTTTTGAGGTTGTAAAACACCACCCATTTCCCACCCCAAAAAGAAATCTCCCTTGGCCTGGCAACACAACAGCAGTTTGTTGGTTAATAGTGGGAATTGCTTTATTTCTTCCACACCGGGACATTTTGCAACATTTGACATGTGTTGACACTCCTTTTCTGTACAGGATTACAGATTTCCTTCAACGCTGTTGTTCCTCACTCCACCCAGTGTGGGCACACCTACCAGCACATAAACCAGAAAGCAGGGTCGGGACTGGGTACATGGAATTTGGGGCAGCAGCACAGGTTTACAAGGTCTCTTTGAGCAGGGCAGGGCCTGTCCCCTGTGCTGGCACTGCTGGGGCACCTCCAGGGCTGGGGACACTTCTGGGACCCTCAAAGAGAGACCCTGAGGGGCTGGAGGGTGTGCAGGGAAGGGAAGGGAGCTGGGGAAGGGGCTGGAGCAGCAGGAGGGGCTGAGGGAGCTGGGGGGGCTCAGCCTGGAGAAAAGGAGGCTCAGGGGGGACCTTCTGGCTCTGCAAGTCCCTGCTGGATCCAGGGCAGGGTTGGGATCTTCTGCCAGGGCACAGGGCCAGGAGCAGAGGGAACGGGCTCAGGCTGGGCCAGGGCAGGGCCAGGGGGGACATGGGGAGGAATTTGTGCCTGCAAAGGGTGGTCAGGCCTTGGCAGGGGCTGCCCAGGGAGGGTTGGAGTGCCCAGCCCTGGAGGTGCCCAAGGCAGGACTGGCCGTGGCACTCAGTGCTCTGGGCTGGGGGACAAGGTGGGCATCGGGCACAGGGTGGGCTCCCTGGGCTGGCAGGGCTTTTCCAGCCTCAGGGATCCTGGGATTCTGTAATATTGCCTGATTATCCTGGATCCCCCTAAGCAAAAGGTCCAGGAGAAGGGGCAGGAACATGTCCAGCAGTTGGGGCATCACCAGGCTCCCCCTGCTCTCCTGCTTGGCATCACTGCCCTCACAGGTAGCACAGCTGTATCCCCCTTTTCAGAACCAGAGTGTGTGTCCATGGCATTACTGACAGGGCCCTGCCTGTTCCAAACCCTGCACCTACTTCTTCAGGGCTCTCACTTCTGGCACTTTGCTTTGGAAGGACCACCAAAGGGTCAGATTTAGAATCAGCTAGTTCTGAGCAGGGACAGCACCCAGGAAGGGCTGGGGCTGTGCCAGGGCAGGCTCAGGGGGCATCTCAGCCAAAGGCTCTTCCCCCAGAGGGTGGTGGGCACTGCCCAGGCTGCCCAGGGCAGTGGGCACGGCCCCAAGGCTGCCAGAGCTCCAGGAGCCTTTGGACACCGGGACAGGGACAGGGGGATTGTTGGGGTGTCCTGGGCAGGGCTGGGCTGGCCCTGGATGGTCCTGGTGGGTCTCTCCCATCTCAGGACATTCCATGATTCTGGGAAATCAAGCAGAACAGCATTTCAATATGGGCAGCAGGGCCAACATGCAAGTCAAGGTGGACCAAATGTGTGTCTTGAGCCTTTCCCATGACTGTGGTTCAAAGGGTTGAACACAGAGATGGATCTTTGCTTTCCTTCTAATCCTTCCTCCTCTGGCTGTCCTCCTGCAGCCTCTCTGGTTCAGGGGGGATCAGCAGAGGTGTCCTGCTGACCTCCTGAGGAGCAGCAGGTCTGGTGGAGCAGCGGGATGTGCATTCCTGAGCCACACAGCCAGTGCCAAGGGATGTCGCAAAGGAAGCAAGGTCTTTCTCAAATGGCATTTTAAATGTATTTCTGGACTGAGCGCCCCTGACAAGCCACTGAGTTGTGGGTTTTCAGCACATACTTCAGGGCTTGGCTCATTTTCCATTTGGGTTTTGCAGATCTCCTCAGAAGCAGCTCGGCAGTTTAGGGGAGCAGGTCATTTCACAGAGTTTTCAACAGGTCTGGTTTAGTTTAGTGCCATAATGAGCAACAGTTCCTCAGTTACCTCCTTTTTAAAAAGAAATCCGTGCATCATTCTAAGTCAAACTGACTTTACAAATACATGTTCACATGAAGAAGACCTTACTTCACCTTGTAAATCAAAGCTGCACTCTGGAGAGAGGTTTCATACCACTGGGCTCAGTATCATTTTTCTCAAGGTGACCTCAGCTGTTAAAGTATGAAGGTTGCATTTGATATGTCTCTTACTTCCTCTAAGTCAATAAAATGAACCAGTGTGTCTTTAGATCATCAGAGATCTGCTTATTACCAAAAGTTGTTTGAATCCTGATCTGTGATGGAATTTAAAAGAATCCAAGCAGATTTCATTTACCAGCCTGAATAAGGGTTTGGAGGGTGACACTGTGTGCAGAGAGTGCCCCTGGATGAATTCTACTTTATTAGTTTATAGGCTTTCTTCTGAGCACTTGGGATGAGATCATGAAAGTGTAAATGGCTGTTATCTTCAAAGGCCTCTTTTATACTGACAAAACTCCACCTTACCCACTCGTATTAATAATCTATTGCAATCCTAATTAGTTCACATCAAGGTCAGTGTTTTGTGAGGGATAAAATGACTGTAAGCTCCAGAGAGCAAGTTTTTTTCTTCCACTCCTTTCATGTTGAAAAAGAGGACGGGGCAGTGAAAGTGTAACAGAAGAGATTGATGAGGACTTTTTGTTTATCTCTAGGCTAAAGAACTTGAATATGGAGTAATTAGTTCACATCATCAGGAGCAACCCGTAGAATACCTGAGGCCACGGTGTAGTCATCCCTTTATCACCTTGGCTCCCAGTGGATTGCAAAAACTTCCTTATCCAACTCTGTTGCCTTCTTTTTTTTTTTTTTCTTGGAAGGCATTAGTTTTCCAGTGGGAATAACCCATCCAAGGAACTTTCAGCCTCATATCCAACTGTGTTGAAATGAAGGCACAAAGCTAGGAAACGTTTCACTGTGATATGAACTCATGACTGCCCAGAGAAGCTGTGGCTGCCCCTGGATCCCTGGAAGTGTCCCAGGCTAGGTTGGACATGGCTTGGAGCAACCTGGGCTGGTGGAAGGTGTCCTTGCCATGACAGGGGTGGCACTGGGTGGGCTTTAAGGTCTGGGACTGAGCACCAGGGAATGAGCAATGAGCAACCCCCTCCCAGGACCAGCAGGGTCAGGTCCAGTCCATGGGCCTGGAGTCTTTGCCTTAGAGAGAAAGGTGCAGGTGATGCTGCACCTCTGTGCTGCTTGGGTTCCATAATAAGGATATAAATAGGATAATAATAATAATAAGGATATAAAGCTATTAGAGGGCATTCAGAAAGGGCTACAAGGATGGTGAAGGGCATGGAGGGACCATGGAGGAGCAGCTGAGGGCACTTGGCTGGTGCAGCTGGAGCAGAAGGCACTGAGGGCAGAGCTCAGCAGGGGCTGCAGCTCCATCTCTGCTCCCTGTGAGCAGGGACAGCACCCAGGAAGGGCTGGGGCTGTGCCAGGGCAGGCTCAGGGGGCATCTCAGCCAAAGGCTCTTCCCCCAGAGGGTGGTGGGCACTGCCCAGGCTGCCCAGGGCAGTGGGCACTGCCCCAAGGCTGCCAGAGCTCCAGGAGCCTTTGGACACCGGGACAGGGACAGGGGGAGTGTTGGGGTGTCCTGGGCAGGGCTGGGCTGGCACTGGATGATCCTGGTGGGTCCCTTCCCACTCGGCATATTCTGTGATTCATTGATTTAATGCAATGTCTGCAAATAGTGACTCAGTGTGACTTCCAGGTCCTGGCCCCGGAAATATCTCCGCATTTCCTTAGTCTTGCTTCACCCCATGAAAGAGAAACTTTGGAGGTGTAAGCAGACTGGGATCCATTTCACCTCACTTCAGACATCTGTATGTTGTGTGTCTGAGTCTGGCACAGTCATCTGGTATCTCTGTGATCCAGGAGGAAAACAGCTGTTCTGGGCTGTGATTCACCCTCCTGGCTTGGCTTAGATGCCTCCCTTAAGGTGAAACCACTTGCACCCCACAAGTACCTGCTTTATCCTGCTGGCAATAAAGTCTGGAGTCTAGACAGGTAGCTCAGAGGCACAGACCTGCACTGTGCATCTCCGGGGTGGGATGGATCCTCCCCCAGGAGTTAGGACAGCAGGAGACACCATCACACTGTGCACCATTAACAACTCGGAGGAGTGTCTGTGTTTGCAGGGCATGAGTGACCTGCCCAGGGCAGGGTGAAAGCAGCTCAGGGATGGGCTGATTTCCTGCTTCTCCATGAGCTCTGTACCCCACCTGGGCCCAGCACTCCAGGCAGGCTGCTTTCAGGGCGTGAGCTAAGCAGCACAAAGGAGGTACGTCTCCCCCGAGCTGGTTTTGCAGGTGAACTTTCCCTGCTGGGGTGAAGCAGGTTAATTCTCACGTGCTCTGACTCAGCTGAGCGCTGAGCTCTGTGCCCTGAGAGCTCTGCTGAACCAAAGCCTTCCCTCCTGCAGCCACCAGCTCTCCCTGCTGAGGTGGGGATTGCAGGAATACCCTTCCTCAGGGGGCAATGGGAGGATCAAGGAGGGAATTTGCACAGCTGGAGTGGGTGAGGGAAAGGGGAAGAGGAGAGCAGTGTGTGGGACCCACAGGAGGCTGGGGAGGGCATGGGTGGCACAGGAGCAGAGGTGCTCTGTCACCTGGCAGAATTTGTCACAGGCAGCAGCTCCAGGGATGCTCCCACAAGACCTTTCCCTCTGGACTCAGGAATATTTGATATCTAGGTGTGGATTTTACCCCCCCATCAGGTCCCTGTGTGGGTGCCCATGGATTGTACACCCTCCCAGCAGCAGCAGCAGCACACAAGCTGTTCCCTCCTTGCATGAGGAACCCACAGAGTCTGTGTGTTTGCAGGTGTGCAGGCACATGTACACACCTGTACCCACTTGTACGGGCATCCTTCTCATGCCACCTCCCAGGCTGGGCACAGCGGGACAAAGGGTGGCATCTGCTCCCCCTGACATCCCTGCGGTGTCTGTCCCTGAATTCCTGCTATTCCATCTTGTGCTTCAGCACAGACTTGGAAATTGGGCAGAGCAGGGTCTGGCCTCTCCTCCAGGGCAGCCCAAGCAGTGGAAGCACAAGGTTGAATTCCTTTACTTCGTCCCTGGTCGGTGCTGAGCGGGAGGGACGAGCAGGATGGGTGGTGGAACGGAGTCTCCCTCTTGAACAAATAAACGCAGCTCTCCGGGGTTGACTCACACCTCCAGAGACAAAGAACAATGCACCCTTAATTCGCAGAACGCAGCTTTCCAAACCCGTGCTGTCACTGGCACCCAGAGACTCTGCAGCTTGCCCATCATGCCATCACGCTCTTCAAAGCAGCAGTGACGCCAGCCCAGGAGGAGGGTGCTTACTCAGGAGCAGACACGGGTTGTGTTTCATGGGAGCAGCTTCTGCACCAACCTGCTGGGGCAGCACACGCCGGGATTGTGAAATCCGAGCGCTCGCAGCCCGGTTTTTGGAGCTGACTGCACTTCCTGCTGCTGGCACCACGTTGGCAGCGAGACCTGAGAGGGCTTCAGGGGACCACACAGCCCCTAGCCATTCTTAAAATGCTCTTTGTTTCTAGGCAGCTCTTTCAGGTAGTGTTAGAACTCGAGGGATTCACATTCTCCTCCTTCTGGCCCCAAAATATCCACAGCTACAATAGGTGCTTTCTCCTGCTGCCTTTGGTATCATGTCATTGGAGCACTGATTTCCTTGACATGGAAGAGAAGAGAGCAAAGGAATTCAAACAAACCACTGGGATGCACTCATTTGGTTTCCTCCCTCCCCTGCCAGCTCGTTCTAAAAGAAAAGCTGGCAAAAACAATCTTCTTATAAGTACCACCACAGGTAGAGCAAGAAGCCTCAGCAGCCTGTTTTTGGAAAGGGTTCTGCTTGAGGCTGATATTTTTCTTCTTTATTCTCAGGAGTGTGGTGCCTTAGTGTGGAGAAACTCCCCCACTCTCCTATCCCACAGGTTTTTTAGAGGCTCAAATGCTTCTAGAACTTTTCCAGCCTTTGCAAAGCCCCACAAAACCATCGTAGTATGGAAATAAAACGAAAGCAAATGCTGAGATAAGAGGTCACTGCCAAAGTGACCTAACCCTCTGCAGAGAATAGCTGCTTATTGGGGTGGCTCTTCCACCCCCCTCACCCTAAAAACTTACAGACACCCGACATATCTGTCACTGTCGTTCTCCTCCAGAATAACCCCTGTCACCTGTCAGCAACCTAAAAGGGGCTTCCCGAGGCCACGGGGAGAGGAGGGAACACTCATCTCCTATAAATTTCCAGTGGAAATTAGAAGGCTTTGAGAAAATAAAAAAACTTCCCCTTGGGGGCAAATCAGAGCTCGCAGCCACCTCTGGGAGGTGGCTCCGTGGGGTGACACTGGTTTCCACAGCCTGGCACACGGAGGGAAACCACCCTGCGGGGCGAAGGAGCCGCTGGTGGAATTTTACAGTTTGCTCTGTAATTTTCCAGCTCCTCCGTGTTCCAGCGCTGAGAGGCATGAGAATGCCAGCCTTGTGCGGCCGCTGCCACCGCCGGGGATGAGCCTGTCCTTTGGAAAGTCCCCCTTATTTAAGCTCCTGACTAATTCTTTCAGCTGCCGGCAGATGACACACCTTTCCGCGGCGCTGTATTAGGCGGAGGATTTGCCGGGTGCCGAGGGAGGGAGAGGGATTGAGTCATTTTGGATGCCTCTCTCCTCGGGGAGAGGAGGTCGGGCTCCTGCCAGAGCTTCCCCATCTCTTGTGCTTCCCATCCCTTCACCTGGAGCTGCTCGGAGGTCACGCAAGGGGGAGGAGAGGCAGAGACAGGCACGTAGGAGACTTTGGCAAGGAGGGGAAGGAGGAAACACCAAGCCGAAGTTTTGAGGCATCGTTTCTTCCAAGCACAAAAGCACACGGAGTGTTGCTGCGCTCGCACAGTCCATTTCCTCTATTAGGCAAGACACCTCTCTGAATGAACAAGTCTAGTCAAGACCGTTCCTGCCCTGCACTCCAAGGAAGGGAAAGTCACACTATAAAAACTGTTTCCCTTCGGAAAGATTAGCAAATCAGACCAGGGAAAAAAGCGGGGAGGGGAGACGGACAAATCCCAGACTCAGAAAAGACTTTCAAAGCAATTAAAGCCGCGACTCTCTCCTTGTCTGCCTCCGAGTTTGACACCGGTGAACTAATCCCGGCTTTCATTCAGCCCGTGTCTTCTGCCAGCTGCTGCCTCTCAGGCACTCGCCAGCACGGGGGAGGAATTGCAGGGCTCTCTGCCGGGAGACCTCGGGGTCTGGTGGGTTGTGACTGACAGGAATTCTTGCAGCTTGAGAAAAAAATCTGGCATTGCCGGCGATGTCGCAATTCTCGCCGTGCCGAGGATGGGGGGGGGAGGATTTTCAGCGGCATAAATAGTGGCTAATTATCTGCTCAGCACTCGGGGCTGGCTCCTTCATCTTCCCTGAGCCCGGCTTGGGAAAAATCGCTTGTGGAGGGTAGTTTGTGCAGGTTATTATAATCGGAAGCAGGCAGGAGTCATTTTTGGGGGCAGAGGGGTGAGCGGATCCACAGGCAGCCCGTGTGAAAGTGCAGGAGGGGCAAGGTGGGCATCTTGGCTGAGTCCTGGATGTCCCTGTTCCTACTGGGCATCCNGGCATAAATAGTGGCTAATTATCTGCTCAGCACTCGGGGCTGGCTCCTTCATCTTCCCTGAGCCCGGCTTGGGAAAAATCGCTTGTGGAGGGTAGTTTGTGCAGGTTATTATAATCGGAAGCAGGCAGGAGTCATTTTTGGGGGCAGAGGGGTGAGCGGATCCACAGGCAGCCCGTGTGAAAGTGCAGGAGGGGCAAGGTGGGCATCTTGGCTGAGTCCTGGATGTCCCTGTTCCTACTGGGCATCCTGGCTGAGT
>WBMV01004077.1:163951-190033 GCA_013396655.1 Campylorhamphus procurvoides
CCTGCTGGGCATCCTGGTTTAGTCCTGGATGTCCCTCTTCCTGCTGGGCATCCTGGCTGAGTGTGAGGTGTCCTGTTCTTGCTGGGCATCCTGGTTGAGTCCAGGGTGTCCCTGCTCCTGCTGGGCATCCTGGCTGAGTGCGAGGTGTACCTGCTCCTCCCGGGCTCCACCAGCATCCCGAGCCACGGTGACTGACTCACATCCTGCTGCTCCTCTCGGAGGCTTCCAGGAACATGCTGTATCATAGTGAGATTTGGCCAGGCAGCTCCTCTTGGCTGGGAGCAGGCAGCCCTGTCTGACCCGCAGTGACACGGGAGAACCGGCTCCCTCTGCTCTCCAAGGGCATCCAACAGCTCTGGAAGTGTTCAGAATTCAGGCAAGCACAGCCACAGAGGTCTTTCAGCTCACAGGGACTCTGAGACCCCTTTTGTGGTTGGAATTCTAAGCCTTTAATGTGGCGTTTTGTGATCAGTATATAGAAATCTTGTGGGGGCTTTGTTTTAGGCAGCGTGGTATGGATTGTTCTGTTTGTTGTATTGAAAGGGGGAGGTGATTTTTTTGCTCTGTGACCTGAGCTGGTGCTGTGAATCACCCACTGAGACTTGCTGATTTATGGCTTCTGAGTGCCTGACACCATGACACCATTTCCTTCTGAGGGGAGAAGGGGCTTTTTCCCCAGAGAAGTCGTGGACTCCCCATCCCTGGAAGCATCCAAGGCCAGGTTGGACGGGGCTTGGAGCAACCTGGGCTGGTAGAAGGTGTTCCTGCCCATGGCAGGGGATGGAATGGGATGAACTTTAAGGTCCCTTTCAACCCAAACCAGTCTGTAATTCTGTGATTTTAAGAACTCCCACCACACTCAGAGCACAAGATGATGGGTCAGACCTTGGTCAAAACCACAGCTCAACTTCTGAGCTCTCACAGAACATCCCTTTGTCCATAAAACTGATCCTGAGCAGAGAAGACAGAAATCACTGAGACATTATAAAGTCCTGGAATACTATTTCTATGTGATTTTTTTGAAGGAAACACATGCTTTGAAACGTAAAACACACCTCTCATGGGATCATAGAATCTTAGCTTTCAGTTGCAAGGGACCTTAAAGATCACCTCTTTCCACCCACCCTGTCGTGGGCTGGGATGCCATTCACTAGATCAGGTTGCTCTTCTTTTTGTACTTGACTCTCAATAACAACTCTGGGAGCCAAAATATGCCCTGTGTCACACTGACACAGCTCCTTTGCCTGGCAGGTGTTTGTTTGCCCTCCTTAACCGTGCTGGTCCTGCTGAGCAAGGGTGTCTTCAGGTCTGGGCATATCCATGTGGGTGTGTACACTGGGGCTAAGAGGATGGGGAAGAGCCTGGAGGGGCCATCGAGGAGCAGCTGAGGGCACTTGGCTGGTGCAGCTGGAGCAGAGGGCACTGAGGGCAGAGCTCAGCGGGGGCTGCAGCTCCNCCTGGTACCTCTGTGATCCAGGAAGAAAACAGCTGCTCCTGGGCAGGGCCAGGGGTGCCACTGGGTGACCCTTGGGGGTCCCTCCCTGCTCAGTTGCGATTCCACCACCCCTTTTGCCCATCCCTGCTCCGGGATGCCCCCCGTGCCCTCCCCGGCTGGGAACCACTCCGAGCTGCTCCCTCGGAGAGCTCATTCCCCGTTTTGGTTTTTTTGGGGGATTTTGGGGGGGGGCACCGACGCTGGATGGGCAAGAATCGAGGGGGCGGCCGCTGAGCCGGAGCGGCAGCGCCTCCCAGCGGCAGCTCCCAGAACTGCAGCGCTGGAACCGCAGCTGGAACCGCAGCTGGAACCGCAGCTGGAACCGCAGCTGGGAAACAGCGGAGCGGAGGGGGCACCTCCCGAAAGGGTGGGTTTTCTTTCTCCCAGCCTCCTCTCCCCCACCCCCGCCCCAAAGAACGCGTTTCATTAAACCATTAGCGTTGCGCAAGGTTAATTACAGCGGGCGCAACATTTTTTTTTTTCCGGGGCAATAAAACATGACGAGGCACGAAAGATGGTTCAATCCTTTCTGGTTAATAGGTTGTTGGGCGGGAGGCGAGAGGGCCGAGAGAGCTCGTGACTGCACGGAGAGGTGTGAATTATTGCACCATAACTCTCGCCCTGGAGGGGTTTGGGGCGATTAATAACTGTTTTCATGTTTTTAAATACATTTTCTCACACCGTAAAAAGCAGAAATGGAAAGTACTTGCTAATGGGAGAAATACTGGGAGGATTGGGCAGCGAATGGAGCGACTTCCTTGGTTTCGTGCTGGTTTGATCTGCTTTTAAATGATTTGGGGATCCTGTTTGGCTTTAACACTGCGTGCACCCAAAGCCCTGTTATTTCCCTTTGTTGAATTAGCTCTCCCTGCAAATCTGTACAAGGGTATTCCGAGTTGGGAAGCAAGTCCCGTTTATTTGCAGCATATTTTCACCCACTTCAGCCACATGAAGCCACACATTCACTTCCCAAGCTACTAACTCCTGAGCTGTGTGTTTGGAAAAGCAGGAAGGAGGTTGTTGCTTTTTCGTGCAGCTTAATCCTGTGTCCAATTCAAACCCGTTCCAGTTTAATTTTGGGTGACCTGCAAGCTGAAGGAAAGCGGATCTCCCAGAAATAAAACACTCTTTGAGGCCCCCCATCCAGATCCTACTGAAGCTGCTGGAAATGCAAAGCATTACTGGGAGCTGAGTGTGCCTCTTGATACTGAAATCACGCCATAAAAATGCTATTCCAGGGACAATTTTTTCCTCTTGTTATTAAAAAGCTGTGAGGGTGATGCCTGGGGTTACTCAGCACAACCTGCTTTCATGTCTGTATATAACATAATGCACCATATTAACATCCCTGGATAGATTGCAACTCCTTAACCAGTCTGATGTCAAAAAGTGAATCTTTAAGAGCAAACACAGGGATTGGGAATACAGGTACCAAGACGGAAAATTGATTGGTAGTTTGAACCCTCACTTAAGAAAGACTTAATGGGATGAGGAGATTAATAAAGAGGGTGTCTCAGGCTGTCTGACACTGCTTCAAGTACCCCAGAGGTCAGTAATAACAGCAAATGGATAAGGCAGGGTCAGGTACCTCAGTTAAAGGCTCTTTCTGGATGTTCCTGGACACAGACTTGGTCCATTACCTCGTTTGCAGTCAGGATGTAGCTTTGTATCATGGTGTTCTGTGCTCTGGGGGGGCATCAGGAAGGGCATTGCCAGCAGGGCAAGGAGGGGATCCTGCCCCTGTGCCCAGCCCTGGCAGGCACATCTGCAGGGCTGGGTCCAGCTCTGGCCCCTCAGCACAGCAGGGACATGGAGCTCCTGCAGCAGATCCAGGGGAAGGGGACAGAGATGCCCAAAGGATGGAGCATCTCTGGGAGCAGCAAAGGCTGAGGGAGCTGGGGCTGTTCAGCCTCCAGAGGGGACACTGAGAGGGGCCCTGCCCATGTCCATCAGTGCCTCAGGGAGGGGGCAGAGCAGGGACCAGGCTCTGCTCGGGGGGGCACAGCCCTGGCACAAGAGAGACGGGCAGGAACTGATGCCCAACGAGTCCCACCTGGGCAGGAGGGAGAACTTCTTGGCTGGGCAGTGCCCCAGCCCTGAGCAGAGCCCAGAGAGGGGCTGGAGTCTCCTCCCTGGGGACATTCCAGAGCCCTCTGGGCACAACCCTGTGCCCTGTGCTCTGGGATGGTCCTGCTGGGGCAGGAGGTGGCACCAGATGAGCCCCTGTGAGGCTTTCCAACCTCAGCCATCCTGTGATGCCAGTTCTGGTAGCAGTGAAAGAAAGACACCATATTTCAATTCATTCTTCTCAGTGTTTAGTAAACCTGTGACAAGTCTTGCTGTGTCTCTTTTTGCATCTTCTTCCTGTTGTTAGTGCATTTATTACACTTAGCTGGTTTATGGATCAGGATCCTGTGAGTGCTGGGCAAGGTACAAGACAAAACCATCAAGAGCCAAGAGAAGAGGAGAAAAGTAGCAGACAGAGCTACCCCACCACAATAGGAGTGTTTTATCTCTCCTTTCAGTCTGAAAAACAAGAAGAGGTGGCAGCAACCCCTTCACACACAGCCAAGTCACTCTGAAGAGCCTTTTCCTCTCTTCCCTGCAGTGCTAAGACCTAAGGACAGGTGGTAAAACATTCCCAGCCAAAGGGGTTCAGTAGCTCCTGCTACTTCAGTTCAGGAGGAATTTGTGCCTGCAGAGGGTGGTCAGGCCTTGGCAGGGGCTGCCCAGGGAGGGTTGGAGTGCCCAGCCCTGGAGGTGCCCAAGGCAGGACTGGCCGTGGCACTCAGTGCTCTGGGCTGGGGGACAAGGTGGGCATCGGGCACAGGGTGGGCTCTGGGGGCTGGCAGGGCTTTGCCACCCTCAGGGATCCTGGGATTCTGTGCTGTAGTTGAGCAGAGCCCTTGACAGAGACTGTTCCCTGTGGCAGAGAACAGCAAGGGCTCCCTGGGCAGGAGGAACAGACAGGGGAATTTCCATCCCTTGGCTGGGATTCTGCTCTCAGGATTCTGGTACTTGGAGGCAGTACTGAAATCAGTGGGATTTCATGCTGAAATAAGGGGGTAATGATTTAATTAAGCCCATTGCAGAGCTGAAACTCGGGGTGACACACCATTACAAGGCTCACCCTGTAGAGGCTTTGTGGTATTTATCCTAATGGCACCCCTGGAGCCTGAATTCCCTCATCTCTCTCCCTGTGATCTTTAATGAACACTGACCATTACATGACCAATCAGGTGATGCTGCAACTTAGAACACGACAGGCTTTGTCTTTTTGTTCCTACTGGAGTCCATTCAATGCAATTGGATGTTGCTTTTAAACCAGCATGAGTCAACTGATATTATTTTTTAAGGAAGTCTTCCTGAAAAAAGAAATTAAATATTAATAATGCCAGCGTTTGAATATGTTACTCAGCAGAAAAATCTTGACAAGGCTTTGGTTCAGTCTGCAATTTCACTGGTTATTTTTTCAAAGCTTGTAGATTCCCATAAATCTTCCCCTTGTAAACAGATGAAACAAACAAAATGTAAAACTCATCTCCATAAAGAACAACAAAATAACTTTTTCCAGATGGGCTCTCTGATGGAAGATCAAAGTCCTCATCTCAGACTTGGGAAGTTTCCCTTCCATGCTGATATCAGTTTTATCTGAACACAGTTCATCCAACATTTGCTTTTTTCAATAAAGGCAATTATCTAGATGGAGCTGCAGCTCTTAAAGCTGAGGAAAATAGAAAAGAATTCACTAAAAATAGGCTAAAAAAATATGAATAGGTTGGGGGGGGGGCAAATCTCTTTGATTCCTCTGGTTTATACAAAAATGAGACATTTCTGTACACTAAAAAGCCCCAGCTTCATCTGCAAAGAGGAAATAAGCACCAAGAGTTGGTTGTGCATCAATGGAACTGGTTTGGGCAAACTCCCTGTTCTGCCTCTCTGAGTCCAACCACGAGCCAAGCCAGTTGTGTAGCTGTGAAGTAAAGGGCTGGGGGTTCCTCCTCTGGTGTCCTCACCCCATCAGGGGCTGCAGTGATGGAAGGACAACGGGAATGGCTTCAAATTGCCAGAGGGCAGGGCTAGATGGGATATTGGGAAGGAAGTGGTGGCTGGGAGGGGGGGCAGGCCCTGGCACAGGTTGGGCAGAGAAGCTGTGGCTGCCCCTGGATCCCTGGAAGTGTCCAAGGCCAGGTTGGACAGGGCTTGGAGCCCCTTGGGCTGGTGGGAGGTGTCCCTGCCCATGGCAGGGGGTGGGAACAAGATGATCTTTCAGGTCCCTCCCAACCCAAACCATTCTGGGATTCCATGATTCTCAGCTCAGCAGTGCCAGAGATTTGGTGTAAGGCTTTGTGGTTTTGAAACTTGGGTGTCTGTGGCTGTACCCATCCCTCTGAATTTATTTCTGTGTTTTAGGGTATGCAAAGCAGATGCACAAAACACGTGTTCATTTCACAAAACCTGGGATTTTCAAAGGATTCAGGGATTGAAATCTCCCAGTCCTACTCACCCACTTAATGTGCCTTCTGCAGGGCACTGTTCTCACTCTCCATCTGTCTCTCTCACACACAAATATATTCTCATCCAGTTTTTCTCCCTCTATTTACACCCTTGCAGGGAAACATAGCCGAGTATTTTTGTCTCCTCTGGTGCCCTGCATGACGCCTTTCTGACTAAAAGGGCTGTGAACCCACAGCCCCAAATCCTAGTGCATCTCAGCAAGGAATAGCTCTTCCTCTTGGAAATATTAATCTGTTTTTCCCTGATTTATTGCCTTTATCACCATAAAGCAAAAAACAGCTTCACAAGAAAACAAAAAAAAAATCAAGATTTTCCAAACTCCCAGATGCACAAATAGTATTTCAGAAAGCACTTCCCTTACAGGTGTCCTGATCGAGGGGTGGGTTATGGACCTGGGATGTCACTTTGGGGGGCGTTCGAGCCCTGTTTCCACCCCGTGCTTTGGCTCAGGGGTCTGATTGCAAAGTGTTGCCATTCAAAACAGCCTATAGGTCTCTTTTTGGTTGCAGACACGAGGCAGGTGCAGCCGTCCCCGCCGTGGTCCTACGACCAGTCCTACCAGTACCTGGGCTCCATCGCCACCCCCTCGGTGCACCCGGCCACGCCGATCTCGCCCGGCAGGGCCAGCGGGATGTCCTCCCTCACCGCAGAGCTCTCCAGCCGCCTCTCCAGTGAGTACCCACAGCCTGCTGCCCCCCACACCAACCCTGGAGGGTGTGAACAGGTGGCACTGTCCCCAAGTCTCTGGTCGCGGCGGGCGAGGGCTCAGTGCAGCAAATCCGCCCCAGGGTTTGGGGGTGGGTTGTGCAAAGAGTGAAGAAATGCGGAATTTTGGGGAATGGATCACGTTTTAGTAAATGGAGCATCTTTTAATAAGTGGATCCCAGAGTCATTGGGGTTGGAAAAGCCCTGCCAGCCCAGGGAACCCACCCTGTGCCCGATGCCCACCTTGAGCACTGAGTGCCACGGCCAGTCCTGCCTTGGGCACCTCCAGGGATGGGCACTCCAACCCTCCCTGGGCAGCCCCTGCCAAGGCATGACCACCCTTTGCAGGCACAAATTCCTCCTGCTGTCCCACCTGAATCACAGACTGGTTTGGGTTAGAAGGGACCTTAAAATCATCTCGTTCCAACGCCCAGGAGCAGGGACACTTTCCCCCCAGGCCCGGTTGCTCCTGGGGCTTGTGCCCTGACATACCATTGTCAAAAAGGAATTAAAACAGGAGAAAGCAGCACTTTGAAGTTGTCTGGATCTATAAGAACAGTTTGGATTGCTGAAGAGCTCTCCTTCCTGCCAAGAAATGACTGACACAGACATTCCAGCTGTTTCCTTCCCTCACTCTCAGCTCAGACCAGAAAACAGCAGGTTATGGGTGGACACTTTGCAGCTTTGACAAGTGAAGTGTTGCACTGGATTGTGGTGTGACATCTCCATCTAACTGTACTGCATGGAAGTGAACGCCACTCCCCTGGCTCCACCACCTCAGCTGACCATGTGCAACCTCAAAGCCACACATATTGACCCAATCTGTGTGTGTGCAACAGCAGGAGCCTCCTGAGAATGAATGAGAACCATAGAATTCGAATTTGCATAGGGCTTTTGCAAAAGTACCTCCTCTGGCCTCACATCTTGCTCTTGTTTGGTTATTCAGGGCTTCTTCTGAGATCAGAGAGAAGCACTTGAACGTGCTCCAGCCTGTTCTGTTGTCATACACAGCCTGCTTTGAAAGACCCACAGGAATGATACACACCAAAAGGCAATGATTTGTTAGGTCTGGGTGTTTACTGCATAGTAGAAATAGCTGGAACTACAGAAAACCTTGCAGAGGGAAAGTAAAAGAGGGTAATTTCTTCTTTTAAAAAGAAGACTGCAGAAATTCTCTTCCTTTAAAAGGAAAGGCCCCTTTTTAGTTCCTTTGCTGTGTCTGTCTCCCTTTGCACCCCTTTCACAGAATCACAGGCTGGAAAGGAGCTCAGTGGGTCATCTGCTCCCACCTCATCTTCACAAATCTTGAGTGTTTCTCACAATGCTTCCAAAATGTTGCTCCTGTACTAAATGTCATCCAGAATTCCTAGGAAAATGGGCCACCAGATCTTCTCCCCAGCCCCATTACTGTCACACACACTCGTTCTCTACCTAAGATATTACTCCTTGTCAGAACAAAGAGCAAATGGGAGGAGTTTTGAGGCCCTCCCATCTAAAGAAAAAGCAATGATAAGGGATATACTTGAAACACCTTGACATTGAGTGTCATTATTCTTCTTTTTGCCAAGGCAGAACAAACCCCCATCTGATAAGTGATGCATCCAGGTAGGAATCTTGATTTCTCTCTCAGGAATGAAGGCTGGAAGCACCATTTAAAGTCTGGCAGGTCTTCAGATGTCACTGGCTACCCTGCAGCTCCTGCTGTTCCACACCACACTATGTCTTGCCATGTAAAATCTAAAGGTGCTGGGGTCCAGGGGAAGGAAATGTGCTCCCATTAATCTTTCACTTAAAAAATAGAAGGCAAACTCAAAAGGAAGCATTCAGCACGTGCCAGAGCTTTTCTAAGGCATCTACAGAAATTCATCAGTGGGTTGAGGTGTGGCTGATGAGCTTTCAGAGCTCGGAGTGGTGAGAGCCAAGAGCTTTGTTTTCTCTCTGCTTCTTCTCAGGAGTATTTCCTTCAGCACACGGCTCCTCTTCTGCAGACTCCACGCCTTGTCTGACAGAAGAATTTGTCTTATGGAAAGATTTTTTTCATAATTATTATTGTTGTTATTTTAATGGTACCGAGCTGCCAGCTCTGGGGACTGACACCTTCCATTAACCTGAGTCATGATGGAGATCCTTCCTAAAGAGGCCATTTATCTGCTCTGCTTGTTTAACCCATGCACACCAGGGAAAGAGGTGGTGGGACTGGACATAGTTCCATGGATGTCAGACAAAGCCAAGCAGAATTTGACTCTCCTATGAAACATTTCAGAATGAGAGGACACAACCTCAAGCTGGGCCAGGGGAGGGTCAGGCTGGACATCAAGAGGAATTTGTGCCTGCAAAGGGTGGTCAGGCCTTGGCAGGGGCTGCCCAGGGAGGGTTGGAGTGCCCAGCCCTGGAGGTGCCCAAGGCAGGACTGGCCGTGGCACTCAGTGCTCTGGGCTGGGGGACAAGGTGGGCATCGGGCACAGGGTGGGCTCTGGGGGCTGGCAGGGCTTTTCCAACCTCAGGGATCCTGGGATTTCACTCAGCAGGATGAGAAAGGCACACAGGAAAGAGAAAAGGTCAACCCCCAAACATGTCATTCTATTGTCCTTTTTTACATGGTCACCAGGGCCAGGATGTTTGGGAGTTAGTGATGATCATGTAGACATTGTATGAGGACACAGATATGAAGACCTTAAACCTGATTTATCTTGATTTTTGGTAGTATTGAGAGTTGTAGGGAGCTGTGGGTCTAAGCAGGGCCCAACCCCTGGGTGTAAACCCCATCTGTGCATGTCCCAGGGAAGATCTCTGCTCCACGGAGCTTCCCATTTGAGACAGCCAATAAAACTGGTGGCTGTGCAGAAGCTGGACAATTTATATTTAGGTCCCATCAGTGTCCCTGGTGACTCAAATGGAGTTGGGCGAGGAGCTTGAGATCTGTGTCACTCTTCCCCACCCACCCAAGGACAGGGACACTCGAGGTGTAAATAATTGCACGTGCTGTGAGGTCTGTGAGAGTGAACACATACACGAGACAAGGAGACAGCCCAGCACTCCTCTTTAATTGCTGCTTCACTGAAGTTCAGTCCAAACATCCAGCACCATGACTGCACAGGGAGAAGGAAATGGGTGGCTCTGCTCTGGATTCCTTGGTTAACCACAGACCAGAGTTGGGATGTTGGTTGTAATCCCAGATGTGTGAACCCCCTTTGCCAGTTCAAAATTCTTCTCAGCAAGGCTGATTATGGTTAGATATTGGAATGGGCTGCCGAGGGAGGTGGTGGAGTCACTGTCCTTGGAGGTGCCCAAGGCAGGACTGGCCGTGGCACTCAGTGCTCTGGGCTGGGGGACAAGGTGGGCATGGGGCACCATTAGGTGGGTTCCATGGGCTGGGAGGGCTTTTCCAGCCTCAGTGACCCTGGAATTCTGTAATGGTTCTGTCTGCCTTCCCTCCCACCCAGGCGCTTCAGACCTGACCGCGTTCAGCGACCCCCGGGTGGGAATCGACCGCTCCTTCCCTGCTCTCCCGTCCATCTCCGACCCTCGGATGCACTACCCGGGCGCCTTCACCTACACGCCAACACCCGTCAGCTCGGGCATCGGCATCGGCATGTCTGCCATGTCCACGGCCACCAGATACCACACGTACCTCCCTCCACCCTACCCCGGCTCATCTCAGGCGCAGGGCAGCCCCTTCCAGACCAGCTCGCCCTCCTACCACCTCTACTACGGCACCTCCGCCGGCTCCTACCAGTTCTCCATGATCTCAGGAGGTGACCGGTCCCCGCCGCGCATCCACCCGCCCTGCACCAACGCCTCCACGGGCTCCACGCTCCTCAACCCCAACCTGCCCAACCAAAGCGAGGTGGTGGAGGCCGAGGGGAGCCACAGCAACTCCCCCACCAACATGGCCAGCACGGCGAGGCTCGAGGAGGCTGTTTGGCGGCCGTACTGATGCTGAGGGGAGCCCTGGGTCAGGACCGATGCGCCTCCCGCACCCCGGTGCCCGCAGGTACCCCACCAACACCCTGATGTGCCCGTGCATCAGTTTCAGGAGAGAGCCCTCCAGGAGCCAGCACTGCCAGGGGCGGTGGCACGTGCCAGCCAGGGCTTGGAGAAGCACCAAAATATTCCTCGTGGGTTGGGGGGGGCTGAGCTTCTGGGAAGGAGGATGGCCAAGCTGGTGGTCCAGAGGTAGAGAGGGTGGGTAGGAAGGTACCCGGTTTGTTTCCAAGCCTGTGGCTTCCTGGGCTTGAAGGTCTCCACGGCCCTAAAGAGAGTTTTCAGTTCACTTCTATTTTTAAGACTTAAAAACCTGAAAAAAATTAATTAAAAAAAAAACAACAAAAAGAAAAAAGAATAAAAAAAATCATAGCGAGTTTACTGCATCTTATGGACATTTTAAGTGTAAGGAAGTATAGGAAGATTCCCAGAGGGAAACTGTGAACGCTCCTGTTTTAGCAATGCTGTGAATGAGAGGTTTTATATGTTGTTGGACTTCATTCTTTCTTCCCTTTGTTTCGTTGGGGGTTTTTAAACCGTGTTGTATATTCCAAAGAATATGGAATTTTTTTTATTGCTGGGTGGTTTCTTTTTGTTGTTGTTGAATTGGGGTGGGTTTTTTTTTTTGGTTTTTGTTTTTTAGGATGCAACTCATCCTGCTTTGCATCTAATTCCTCTTGGCACCTTATAAATTGGAAAACCAAAAAGATTTTGCTCTTTTTTTTTTTGGTTGTTTTAATCATGCTTGCTTCTTTCTTGCTTTGTCAACTGAAAGAATCAACCCCTTTTTTCAATGAGTTAATTTAACTTTTTATCTCTTGAACTATTTTTTTTTTAACACAACGGCTACAGCCTTGGGTCATTTTCAACTACTGTACTTTGATGAGTTCATTGATATTTATGCTTGATATTTAGACTTTTCTTATTTGTCAATACTATTATTATTTAAATATGCCTATATTAAAAAAAAAACCCTATCAGCAATTGCCTTTTTTTGGTAGCAGCCAAAGTCAAATTTATCACGTTGCAAAAGGCTGGATAACGATGGGTAAAGTGACCTCCTAATTACCTAGAACTATTGTTTACAATTCTCTCACTCTCATTTTACTCAGCTCACTGGGCTCAGGTTCCCAAAGGCATGGAGGTGCCCAATTCCCACTGGAAGGCACCCAAATCCCTGGGAATTTCTGTGCCTGCCCTCGCAGTGGAGTCATCTCTCCCTCCTCCCCCCATGCTTTTCCTTTGTTGCCAATGGTGACCCTCAAGATCAGGAATCAGGATGTACATATTCCATAAGGTAGATTCAATACTCCTTAATTAAACACATGCCCATATGGCCCCATTCTGCTCCTGAGCTTGCCTGGGCTCCCCAACAGTGCTGGTGGTGGCCTCCTGGTCCTTCAGAGGTGAAAACCAACATGCACATTTGAGGGTGGGGAGACCCTGGCACAGGTTGCCCAGAGAAGCTGTGGCTGCCCCATCCCTGGGAGTGTCCAAGACCAGGTTGGATGGAGCTCTGAGCACCCTGGGCTAGCAAAAGGCGTCCCTGCCCATGGCAGGGGGTTGGAATTGGATGGTCTCCAAGCTCCTTTCCAACCCATGCCCCTCCAGGGTTCTGAGACTCATTTAGCATGGCAAGGGTGAAGTCCTGGCTCTGGTGGGATCTGTGTGAGATCTGCTCCCAGCTCAGCAGAGCCAAGACTTCTGTGCAGTACCAAAGCCACATTCCAGTCTGCTGGAAAATAGATCACCACGAAATAACTGGGACAGGGTCAGGAAGCTCATCTGGGAAGGGCTACAAAGACAGTTCTTCCATCACCGTCTTCTGAGGGAAGGGGGAGGCTTGTAAGGCTGGTGTGGACAATGCTCTGCCCTGGAGCAAACCCACCAGGCTCATCCTCATGGCACGTTCAGCACAGAGTGGTCATCACTGCCCATCGTTACGGCACAAACATATCAGATGTCACTGTAAAGTTTATGGCACTATTTTATTGGAGGGTTTGGTCTGAACGCAGTTGTTGTACTACTCCTTAATTCCAAACTGCTGATGTTGACACGTGTGCGTCCCAAATTAGCTGATTGTTATTTAATGTACCTCTTTAAATGAGAGAAACAATTGCAGGTCAACTCAGAGAGTATTTGAAAGCAGGACTTCAGATCAGTGTTTGATGTTTAAAAAAAAAGAAAATGTTAAAAGGATTCGAATTAAAAAGATCCTTGGCTGCAGGCAGCAAAACAGCTGGATTTATTTAAAACCATTTGTTTTTCAAGTTTTCTTTTATATATATATATATATGATTTTGCTTCTTTGTTTAAGTCAGATGCAGTAGCACTTTGGTATTGAAAAGTTATGACTCGAAGAATTTACATTGTCAATAAGGTCATTTTTGTGCAGAAAATAGAGAGTGTTTCAAGAGGTCTCAGCAAATGTCCAAACTGTTTCTGATAAAATACACACATGGCCTCGTGCTTTTCATTTACTGGAATATTCTTTATCATTTCCCAGAGTGTGCTCTGAACAAAAAAAGGCACAAAACAAAAATTAGATCAGAATACTTTAATATATACTTTGGAAGTCTGGAAAACTTGCTGAACACAGAAATACAGAGACCCCAAATCTTGTGGCATTTACATGGTTGGACTGTCACCTCCTCAGGAGCCTGAAAAAAGAGTCCTTTCTGACTAAACAGTAGCTCTGGTGCAGGATCCACCTCACACGTTCTCTGTGGCCGTGCAGTTCAAAGCAGAATTCATTCCAGCCCCCACATGTGCCTTGTGACTGGACCACCCAAGCGCAGAGTGCTGGGAGAGGGAACCCAGGAGGGAGGGAGAGGAACCTGGAGGAGATGGAGGGCTCATTGTGGAGGGAAGGGCTGCATGGTCAGGAGACTCAGAGAGGAGTTTTGGACAAGGGCATGGAGTAATGGGACAAAGGATGATGGCCTTAAGCTGGAGGAAGGCAGGGTGAGATGGGATATTGGGAAGGAATGGCACAGGTTGGGCAGAGAAGCTGTGGCTGCCCTTGGATCCCTGGAAGTGTCCAAGGCCAGGTTGGACAGGGCTTGGAGCACCCTGGGCTGGTGGAAGGTGTCCCTGCCCATGGCAGGGGGTGGGAATGGATGATCTTTAAGGTCCCTCCCAACCCAAACCATTCCATGATTCCATCCCAGTGGCAGAAGTGAGGCTGTTGTGGTCACTCAGCTGAGGCTGTTGTGGTCACCCTGCTGAGGTTGTTGTGGTCACCCAACTGAGGTTGTTGTGGTCACCCAAGGGAGGTTGTTGTGGTCACCACACACCCAGGTCAGATGGACACCACAACATCCTTTCTGCTAAAGCCCTTTGCCCCTTTTAGCCACCAGGATTGAAACCCACCCAGTTTTGAAATTAAAAGATTGAGGATTCCCAGGAACAGGGAGCTGACACCTCTCAGCCTGGAGATCAGACCCTACAATGAACACTTTTTATGTCTATGCATCTACTTTCTCTACACTTGTCCTTAAGTGAAGTTTCATTTTGCTCTCCCTGGTGTGAAGGGGGTGAGGAGGTACAGAACTGGTCACCACCCTTATCCCATGTCTTACTGACACCTTACTGGGACTTCCCACCGTCTCCCACGTGCTCATTTCCAGCAACTAAACCCTTGAGTCCAACCCCTCTGTGCACATCAAGCACAGCACGAAGCATCACCCCCTCGAGAGAGGAAACACCCAGTTCATCACCCCTGGCAATTAATCTGCTTAATCACTGTGGGGTTTGGTGTGTTCACTTATGGGAAACCACAGTTCACTCAAATCTGGTTTTGTAGCCACCTCCTGTCCCCCCTGAGGACAGCAAAGACCTTCAAGGCTCTGAAAATGCTCTCACGTTGTTCCTCTTGTACCCTAAGGGCACTTAGAAGGGACATTGGGATAGAACATTTGCCCCACTCGCATCTCCAAATTAGAGTATATAAGTATATATTTTTTTATATGTATATAATATATATATTTATATAGTTTTCTCCTCCCGGTAGCTGAATGGGATTTAAAAAATAGAACTATTGTACTTCTGCTGTTGCAGTCAGTGAGAAGTGCCTTCCCCTCCCAAAACCCAGCTCAGGGCAGTCCTTACCATCAGCTTGGGTGTTCCTGTGACAAGACACGACCCCCTGTCCAGATGCAGCCAAATGTACCAAACAGCTTCCAAGGAAACACGATGCCTGCCTCTTGCTGGCTCCGAGGCCAAATATTTCACTCTCCAACAACACTTTTGAGAGCTCCTGCTCTCTTCCAGGAGCAGGGTGGATGCAGAGTGCATCCTCACCACGAAGGATTGGATTTGCAGAGTTATGCCAAATTCTCTGCTGGGAAGGAGAGCGACCCTTCCCTCCAAACTCCCCACAAAGCCTTTGCCAAAGTGTTCCTAATTCCCTGCGCTCTTGAAACGTTCATTTCTGCTTTCTGGGTGACCTTTTCCATCGGTGTGTTTGAAGATTCAGGGAGAAGTGGGTCGCTTTTCTATCAGAGCAAAACACTCGCTTGTTTTCCTGCCTTGTAACGTTTTGGTATTTTATTTTTGTTAACCTTTGCTTGGTCAGTATCAACCACTCGGCATTTTTCTCCTTGTCCTAAAAGGGTTGCATCAACAGAGTTACTTGTATTTATGTCTGTAAATAGATTTCAAGAGCTTCATAGCAAAATATTTAGTGCTTGTAATTACTCTGCCTTTTGTTCATTTCTCTGTGTTTTTAATGAACTTACCTTTGTGTTTGCTGAAATACTGTAGTGAGACTTATTTCTTTCCGAATTAGCTATTTTTAGGCTTTGAGACGAACTACATTTTATTCACTTTTGTAAACAGTTATAGCATGGTCTCTTATCCAACATCCCTCACTTCTTTGTGGTCGGGGAGAAACGAAGGTGGGACAGATCTGTGGGGTTATTTGTGGGATTTTGGGGCCAGGCAGTCACATCTCCCTGGAAAACAAAGGCTGAGCTTTCAGGGCGAGGTGGTGAGGACCCAGCAGGGGACAACCCCTGGCAGAGTGGCACCAAAGCGTATTTGTTCAGCATTTTCTGGCTATGTTTACAAATCAGATGCTGCACCATCCTGCACCAGCCCCGTTTTCCCTTGACACTGAAAGTTTCCAACAGGGGAACCCACCAGGCTGTGGAGGTTGGCTTGTTTTGGGGGCTGATTGCAGGGGATTTTCCTTCTTGGGGAGGGAGGGAAGGGACTTGTGGCTGCTGTTTTTTGGAACCAGATAGGAAAAGAGAGTAGATTTGGTTTTTTTCCCCAACTACAGGAAGTGTCTAAATACCACCCCAGACTCTTGCTGTACATAGGGATGGCTGTGTCCAGCACCACAGGAGAATTCATTACAACTACACCCAGAGCAGCTGGACTGCTGCGTTAGTTCTAATGAAGACTTTCTTTCTTTTTCTTTCTTTCTTTCTTTCTTTCTTTGTACCACAGTTTCCTCTGTAAATTCAGTATCATAATTAGTGTGAATGACAAATAAAATGTTTGGCAAGTATGCCTGTGGGCCTGGTGCATTCTTTCATGGGGGGAAAACAGCCCTCTCAGAGAACAAGGAGCCACAAGGAAAAGGCTGTGGACAGGACGTCACTCCCAACATCAAAAGTGTTTCCCCACCTTTTTTTTGTTTATTGATTTCTTTGGTTTTCAACAAAATGGCATTTTCCTGCTGGGGAGTAACCTGGTGATAGGCCTGCAACACACCATGACCCCAAAAATAGGGGTGGAATTCTGGATGGGGCTTGGAGCACCCTGGGCTGGTGGAAGATGTCCCTGCCCATGTCAGGGGTGGCACTGGGTGGGCTTTGAGGTCCCTCCCAACCCAAACCAGTGCGGGATTCTGTGAATTCTATGAAATAAGGCTTTGCAGGCACAGAAGTTCAGTAATTGCATTATATCCCTGACTTCTTTGTTAAATTTCCATATTTCATGGTCACTGACAGGTCTTATTTTTGTTCACATTTTGCCCCTTGGGTTTGATCCTTTTTGGTGCTGATGGTTTGTACTTTTGGAGTCATATTGATAGATACATTATTTGTTTTTTTTCTTTAAATCAATAATGAAGCAGCAGTGTAATGAAACATTACTATGGGGTGTACCATGCTCTCAAAAGCAGAAAAAAAAATTTGAATAAATATTGAAAGTTCATTTTGAATACATACATATTTATACATAAAATCTTCTAAAATTGGCCTTTACAAAACATATGCCATTATATTCAAGGAGCTTTTAGCAGTATCCTTCTACACAATAATCATAGAATCACAAAATCATTTACATTGGAAAGGACCTTAAAGATCACCTTGATCCAACCCCCTGCACCTTCCACTAGACCAGGTTTTTATATACTAAATATAAAGTGTCTGTATGTACAAAGATTAACTTTCACCTGCTTAACTTTTCACCTGGTGAAGTGAAAAACCAGCTACAAAACAAACTACTAAAGGTGTATTTTTCTTGTGACAACTCGTGGAGAAACCCTCCATCTCTCAAATGAAAATTCACAGTATCTTTTTAAAACCAGGGCCGAGGCACCAAGAGAAAAAGTTCCTGAATTCCAGGTGCCTTTTTAGAGGTAGAAACATAGATACACCCCTCCCTCTGATGTGGTTACTGCTTACCCTGCTCAGTGTGGCCCCCTGACATTTCTTTCCAGCACAACCCCACGTTATCCCAAATTATTGCACTTATATTTTGGAGGGAACCACCCTGCAGATTCTTCTCCTTGCCCTCTGACACCCACGAGCTCTTTCGAGGTGAGTGATGAAGGAGAGCACATATTTATTTTATTTTGTTGCCTACTTTAACCCAACAGGAAAAGAGCACACGAATAGCAAGAGTCAAAACAAACCCAAAAATATGACACCCAAGGGCATCTCAACAGAAATATCTGCTGCTGGATTTTGAAGGCTCTGTGGAGGACAGAGCAGCAGAGTTCTCCTTGAGCAGAGCAAGGGAAGGCGTCACTGCCACGGCCACTCCAACCAGATCCATCTATCCCACTGTACATCCTTGTGGGAAAGGCTGTGTCTCCCTCCTTGCCACCAGCTGGGCTAAGGAGAGTCCTTCATACCCCCAAAACCACCAGTTGGCACAGAGATTGTGCCATTCCAAGCCAGTGGCACCAGTTTTCTATGGGATGAAGGGAGGGACTATGGGCAGCTCCTTTTCCTCCCTCCCTGCCCAGGGCAGCTGGAAAAGGGGGGAGCAGAGACCCTGTGGGCAGACAGGGCAGTGCCCAGGGTGACCCCACCATGCCAGTTTTGGCAGCTGAGAATGCCCAGGCCAATCCTCCCCCTCTGGCTGCTGAGAGGGAGGAAGAGCAAGGGGCAGGGAAGGTGATGAAGAGCAAGGCTGGAGGCTGCTCTTTGTGAGAGGAGGGGCTGCCAAGGCTGAATGCAAAGAGGTTGTTGACTTCTTGTGGCACCTCGCACCCAGTTTTTAATGACCTTTAATTACAAAGGCCATTGTCCTAGGTGTCCTCCCACACGGCTTGGTTTGGCTTGTGCAATGAGGAAGCGCCAGGAGCTGGGCTGGGAGCGAGAGCAGCTCCTTAAACACCATCCCCTGCAACTCAGAGGGCCTGGAAAAACAACCCAGCTGTGTTACCTTTGGGACACGGGGGGTTTTGCCCTCTTTTCAGTGGCCAGACAAGCTGGGATCAGTGGTGCAATGTCCCTTTGTCCTGGGAGTTGTGGACATGCCGGCCACTGGCTCAGCACGTGTGGCCACTGCATGGACAATAAACTCCTTTATCTGCTCCGAGACAGACCTCACTCAGAGCTCAGAACTCTGCCCCCATTGCAGCTGTCAGACTGCAAGGCCCTCTGATGGCTCTGGGGTTTCCAGACATGACTAAAACATGACTCAGCCCAGCACTGTAAATGGGCCAAAAGGACGATTTTTCCGTCTTTTTACAACTCTGGGCTTCTTACAGAACTCTGCAGTGACTTGGGGATGTCTCAGCTGTGATTTCAGGCAGCCCTTCTGCTCCCTGGAACACCTTTACTCCCTGTTCACCTTTGCTGAGGGCTCACTTTGCCAAGGGGATGCCCCGTGGAGCAGAACTTCTAAGTGTAGGCAGGGAAGGAATGTCCAAATTACAGCTCATCTCAACTCCTGCCTGCTGGGGGAGGGAGGCACAGCGGAGATAAAAGCTTGTTTAACCCTGAGGAGAGGGAAAATAAAAGCTCAGAACCTACAGGTCTCCATTGGAATGTCTAGCTACTGAATTAGGAAGCTTGTTTTCTGGTTTTAAGTTACAGGGACACCTAGAAGTCTCCCAGACTGGATTAGTCAGCACGAGTCACTGTCTGGGAATTGTTTGGGTTTTCGAGAGGAGGATAAAACAATTTAGAATGAAAATCTAATACACAGATTTAAAACATAGGCTGCTTTCAGAGCAGGGGAGGGGGGGCAGCTCTGCTCTGTGGCCTTTAGAAAATGCTGGTTCCTTAGGGAAGGAAGGCTGTCAAAAGAGAGAGAACTGCTCCCTGCTGATAGAGAATTTCCTGGAGTATGTAAAAAGTGCCTCTGGCTGTTTTACTTTCAAATGCCTCAAACACAGGAACATCTGTAGTTTTGCTGGGGAAGCTCAGATTGCAATTGTACGATTACCTTACACTTGACACATCCTGTGAGCAGAGAAGAGGGCCTGTGTCCAGGGCAGCTCCTCACGAGCTCCCTGCCATCTGAGTGAGCCTCCCAACACTGCCAGGTTTATTCCTGCTGGCTGCTCAGTCCCATCTCCCTGGTTTTCTCACAGCAGAATCCCTCAGGAACGAGATTTCCCAGTGCACAGAACCATGGAATGGTTTGGGTTGGAAAGGTACATTAAAGCCCATCCATTCCCACCCCCTGTCATGGGCAGGGACACCTTCCACCAGCCCAGGTTGCTCCAATCTGTCCTTGGACACTTCCAGAGATGGGAGAGCCACAACTTGTCTGGACAACCTGTGCCAGGGCCTCACAGGGAAGGATTTCTTCCCAATATCTAATCTAGCCCTGCCCTCTGGCACTTTGAAGCCATTCCCCTGTCCTGTCCCTCCATCCCTTGGAAATTGTCTCTCTTCATCTTTCTTGGAGCTCCTTCAGCTCCTGCAAGGCCACAGTGAGGTCCCCCCAAAGCTTCTCCTCTCCAGGCTGGACAATCCCAGCTGTCCCAGCCTTCCCTCCCAGCAGAGCTGCTCCATCCTCTGACCATCCTGGTGCCTCCTCTGGCCTCTCTCCAGCAGCTCCATGTCCTTGCTGTGCTGGCCCCCAGGGCTGGAGGCAGCTCTGGTTGCCACTTCAGGGACAGCACAGGTAGGAGGTGCAGGTGCCCCAGCCCTGGCAGCTCAGCAGGTGTTTGCCCAAGGGGCACTGGATCTCATTCCACAGAGCCCAGCCAGGATGTTCCAGTGTCCTCTATTTTTTACAGGACCTCCTTCCAAGGAGCCCCATGGTCACTGTCTGTTCATACTGTATGAGCATCATAGGCATGGAAGCCCTTGAAATGGCTGAAAAGGAGTTAATTTTCCCTCAAATAGCAAGATCCCTGTGTGAAGCCCCTGTAACAAACTTCCCCCTCCCTCTCTGACATGTCTGTGCCCATGAGTTGCTCTGAGACAAGGCAATACGGGTTATTTCACTCAGGAACCTTCCTGATTCCCTTTTACCCTGTTAAACAGTAGCTAAATTTTCAGAAGAGGGAAGCAAGTCTTCCCTTTCTTTTTCTGTTCTATTCCTTCCCCTCAGCCACGTGGCTCTGACATCTCTCCAGCTTCCTGCAGACCAGGAGCACGGTGATGTCAGCCCAGCACATGTGACTTTGTGGGATGGAGGATCACAGCCAGTCAAGTGCCAGTGTGTCCATCCCGTGGGCATTAAATTTTGGGGCTGGATAAGAGGAAGAACAGTTGTCCTGTTTTGAAACAGAAAGCCAAAACATGGCAAACATCTGTCTGTGTGGTCCTGAAATAATGTTCAGTTGTATCCTTTTGAAAATGATGAAACCCAAAGGATCTCGGCTGCCAGAGGTTGGAGCCTGCCAGCCAGGCTGGGAATCCTGGCCCTTCCAGGATCCTCACTTTGTGGGAAGCAGCAGTGACACGGTTGGGGTGACTCAGCTGGTTGAGCCACAGCTGACCAGAAGCATCTCCAAGGAGCCCCAGGTAGGAGAGGCCAAAATCAAGCTCTTCCCACACAGGGATTTTGGCTGCTTTTCAGGGCTGCCCAGACTGTGGGTGTGATGCCACAGGCTCACCTGGGTGACCTGGCAGCCCTCAGGT
Organism: Campylorhamphus procurvoides; assembly: GCA_013396655.1. NCBI lineage: Eukaryota > Metazoa > Chordata > Aves > Passeriformes > Dendrocolaptidae > Campylorhamphus > Campylorhamphus procurvoides. Next base: position 184,940 of record WBMV01004077.1, read on the forward strand.
ATTAAAGGGGCAGATGTTTTACCTGTAGATCTGACTTTCCAAGTGTGATCCCATTAATTTGACTTGGTTAGTGGGATCCCTTTGTAAAGCCCCGTGTACTGCCTGAGCTCCCTGGGTCTTTACCCATATCACCTCCTGTGAAATATTTGTGTCTTTTCTGTTTCCAAGCACCTTAATTCTCCTTTAGACACCACGTAGTATGTTCAGGAAGCTTCCAATTGTCCATTCAGCCAGTGTGGTTCCATTAAAGGTATGAGAAATTAGTCACTCCTTGAGTTCCCTCTTTGGAGGTGGTGAATTTTGCCACTTCTTGAGGCTTTCATGACCACAGAACACTCAGGAAAGAGTGGGTGGAAGAGAGAGACCCCTTCAGTCACTTCTGTGAGGGAGGTTTTTGTGCCTGATTGCAGTAATATCTACAGGGATATTATTGAGATTCACCTCCCACAAGAAGCTTTGTGGCTTCAGGAAGGGAAGAGTGAGTTGGGGGAGAAGAAGGGCTTTGAATAAGTAAAATTAGGTTTCCTATCTGTTGTCCCTCCCACATGGATATTGCAACAGAAAAAAGTTCCAAGAGAAAAAAACACACACACACAAAAGAAAAAAAATCACACAAAGAATCCCCCAAGCAAACAAAATAAAAAACCCCAAAACAAAAAAAAAAAACAGTTCTGTTACAAGAATGATGTTTTTCATTGTCTATTAAAGAGATGCAAGAACAGTCCCCAAACTGCGGTTTCTCCTTCCAGTTCGGGAATTTGTAAATAGCTGGGGGAAAACAAAACAAGCCAAAACAAAACAAAAACTCCTGAATGTTTTTTCTATCCTTGGTAAAACAAACATGTTAGAGGTAAACCATCCCAGGAATCAGGCTCTCCTCTGTGATGCTAATGGAGGCAAATGCTGCAAGGAGGGGAAAAACCTCATTTTCTCACAGGGACTGCTCAGATCTCTCAGAATTCAACTCCTCAGGTGTCTCTGTTCTCACTGGTACCACCACTCACATACAGCTTTATGACTTCTGTTTGCTGAGTGATGCACAGAGTGTACTTGACTAAGGATTTATCCCTGAATTCTTCGCTTGCTGCAGCAAAACCCCTTCCCTCCCATGCCTCGGTTTCCTCATCTGCACCCGGGGAGTGACATTGATCTTTGAGGAGCCCTTTGAGCCCCGCTGATGAAAAGGTTCACGGAGAGGAGGTTGTTGTTATTGTTGTCTGCAGTTGAAAAACATGCCCATAAATCACCTTTCAGGGATGGTGAAGCAGGTTCCATTGGCTCCGGAGCTGGGTGACTGAACAGGGAAGAATTTCCTTCTTTGGCATTTTCCCCTAGTTTTAATAACTTTGAACTCTTGCTTTAGATCTTGTTTACATTAGGCTGGTTTAGTAACTGTGTGTCTCCCTCCAGCAATTGTCTCCTTCTTCCCCACCTTCCTCAGGTATTTGGTTTAGGTACCAAACATCTGACTCAGGCCTTCCTGGAGAATGGCTGAGCCAGGGTGACTGGAAGAAGAAATTAATTTTCCCTGTTGGAGGGTAGAAGGACTTAACGGGAGAAAGAGGAGGAGGCTGTGACTGTCATGGACAAGGGCCCTGGGAACATAATAATCTTGGCTGTTGCCACTCCCTCTTGAAATGTTAAACACAAAATGTTGGGATGGTGTGTGGTAAAAAGGTTCAGGTCAGAGGATGGCGAGGGCTCCTTCTAAGATGGACAAGCTCAGAGGGTGAGCTCAGCTCTGCTCTGTGCTGCAGTGGCCTCACCCCGAGTCCTGGGGGTGTTTCAGGCACCACAAAATAAGAAGGTTGTAAAGCTCTTAGAAAATGTCCAAAGGAGGGACACAAAGATGGTGAAGAGCCTGGAGGGGCCACAAAAGGAGCAGCTGAGGGCACTTGGCTTCTTCAGCCTGGAGGAGGTTGAGAGGAGATTTATTCATCGGGGCTGCAGCTCCTGCCGAGGGGCAGCTCCATCTCTGCTCCCTGTGAGCAGGGACAGCACCCAGGAAGGGCTGGGGCTGTGCCAGGGCAGGCTCAGGGGGCATCTCAGCCAAAGGCTCTTCCCCCAGAGGGTGGTGGGCACTGCCCAGGCTGCCCAGGGCAGTGGGCACGGCCCCAAGGCTGCCAGAGCTCCAGGAGCCTTTGGACACTGGGACAGGGACAGGGGGATTGTTGGGGTGTCCTGGGCAGGGCTGGGGTGGCACTGGATGATCCTTGGGGGTCCTTTCCAGCTCAGGATATTCCATGATTCGAGCAGTTAATACCAGTGCAATTCTACATCACAGAAGCAGATCCCCCCGGGCACAGCGAGGTTGTCTCCGGTTCAATTTGTCTCTCGGCAGGGGAAGGGGCTGCTCAGAGAGGGGCTTCTGCTCTGACCCCACCGGAGCAGGGCACGGGGGGCGCGGGAGCATCCGCGCATCCCGGGTGGGGACCACATCCCCGAATCCCCACATCCCGGGTATGGACCACACCCCTGCACCCCGGGTATGGACCACATCCCCGAATGCCGGGTGGGGACCGCATCCCCGAATCCCCCCATCCCCGCATCCTGAGGGGGGACGGCATCCCCGCATTCCGGGTGGGGACCACATCCCCGCATCCTCACATCCTGAGGGGGGAAGGCATCCCCGCATCCTGAGGGGGGAAGGCATCCCCGCATCCTGAGGGGGGACGGCATCCCCGTATCCCCGCATCCCGAGTGGGGCCCGCATCCCCTCACCGCGGGGCAGAGGATGCGGAGGAGCATCCTGGAGCAGCAGCAGAGCGGAGAAAGGATCCTCGGGGCCCCGGGGCTGCTGGAGCCGCTGTGTCCCGGCAGATGGAGCTCCTCTCCCACCGATGCTGCCTCAGCCCTGCCTCGCTGAGTGAGCAAACAGCTGCACCAAAGCGAGCCTAGTCCAACCTGGATGTTACAGCCCACCATCCACCACAGAATCAGGGAATCATCAGGGCTGGCTGAAATCTCCACGACCATCCAGTTCCACCAGCACCACCAATATCCCCCCTAATCATGTCCCAAAGGGTGACATCCAGACATATCTGTGACACTTCTAAAGACAGTGACTCCACCACATCTCTGGGCAATTTATTGTAATGCCTGACCATCCTGCTATGGAAAAATTGTTTTATAATCTCTATGCTGAACCCCGCCCTTGGTGAAACTTGAGACCATTTCCTCTTGTCCTTTCACCCGTGGCATAGTACAAGAGATTGATACCCCCCTCAACCCACGTTCCCCTCAGGGAGTTATAGAGAGCAAGTTGGTCTCCCCTGAGCCTTTTCTTCCCCAGATAAACACCCCGAGCTGGTCACATTTCCCCCACACACCTCCCTGACTTTTATTGGTATCTCTCACCATCTTCTTCCCACTGGTGCAGCTCCTGGACTCTCACAGTTTCTTCCCATTAGTGCAGCTATGGGTGTCTCCCATTATGCCACCAGGGACGTTCTTAGGCTCTCACATCTTCTCCAAATTCATAGAGATCTTGGTGGCTCCAAGATCCCCGCTGGAAACATTCCTGGACTCTCACTTCTTCTTCCCCTTGGTAGAACTCTTGCAGTGTCACATCTGTCTGCGGGTGCCAGGGGAAACAGGGTGCTGGGCCCCAGATGTGTGCAGGTGCTGTGCCCAATGATGTGAGCATGTCCCCCGCTCCAGCATGAGCTTCCTCCCACTGGAGACAGTTCTCCATGAACTTCTCCTGCATGAGTCCTTCCACAGGTACATGGAAGGCTGCTCTTGCCTACCCAGCCAGGACAGGGACACTGAGCAATTATTCTTCAAGGAACAGCTCCAAATACACTGCCCATGGCTCTGTGGGGTAAGTCAGCTGGGCAGTGTGAACTGGGAACAGCACACAGCTGGTCACACTGGCACAGGACATCCCTAAAACCCCTGGAAGACAATTTCTCAGTACAGGGATTAACCTGTACGGAGCGGTCACAGGTTGGACTCGATGGGCTTGGAGGTCTATTCCAACCTCAGCGATCCTGGGATTCTCTTTCCTGGCTGAGCTCCAGCATGTTGGCTTTGGCAGGGCAGGTTCCTGTAGGACGGCCCTGCTGAGAGCTGGCCAGCTGATCCCAGAGGTGTGTGTGAGGAGCAAGAGAGCCCTCCCTGCTGCCTTGGGGGGGCTGCATCAGGGGAGCCCCTCTGGCCTTGCCCGAGGCTGTTGCAGGCAGGCAGTGCTGGGGAGGAACACACTCCAGCCTGGCCCCAGGGAGGGAACTCTGCGGGATTGTTGGGAAGGAATTGGTGGCTGGGAGGGTGGGCAGGCCCTGGCACAGGGTNTTGGGCACAACCAGCTGCCCACTGAGGGCCTGGGCCTGCAGCTGGGGAGGCGAGGGGCTGGGGGGGCAGCAGGGGCTCTGTGGGGCAGGCCCCTGGCTCCGTGTCCCTGCCTCTGCCCCCTGCTCCTCCAGGGCAGCACCAGCTGCAGCCCCTCGGGGGGACTGGGCTGCCAGCTGGGCAGGGCAGGCGCACACCGGCACTTGTGTGCACGGCTCAGGCGCCCGGCGCTCAGCCCATGCCTCGCGAGGGGCGGGCACCGAGAGCCCCTCTGCCCCTGCCATTCCCTGCCTCTCTTCTCTGCCTTCTCCCTGCGACAGCTCCAGCACGCTCAGCTCTTCCCACTCGTCCTCCTCTGGGCGCAAGGGCTTGACCTCAATGTCATGGACGGTCATGTGTTCCCAGTATGCCAGTGCGAGCCCAATGTCGCTGTCATCTTCCCAATGGGGTAGCATTGAGGGGCTCTCAGCTTCCTCTTCCGACAATTCTGGCCAAATGTCATCTTGCCATTCGAACAGTTCTTGGTATCCCCTGCCTTCTTTCTCGTCTTGCCACTTGCAAAGCTCCAGCTCATCATAAAACTTCCAGTCATTCTCATCCTCAGCAAACGCCTCCTCCTTGGTCTCTTGTCCAGCCAGGACTGACTGTGCTGCTCCCGCCGTCTGCTGCCCACTGTGGTCCTGGGCACTCAGATACATGAGCACAGGGCATAAGGGACAGCAGGGGCTGTGTGGGGCAGAGACTGGGCTCTCTTCTCCTTCTGCTCCCACTGTTATTACTTTTTCTGCAGCCAGGCTTTGCTCC
>WBMV01004078.1:0-118402 GCA_013396655.1 Campylorhamphus procurvoides
CCGCCCCAAATATTAACCCAACTCCCAAATTACAGTTATGGCAACAAAATCCACATTACAAGGAGAAAAGAAAATGGATAAAGCAAATCTTACTTAAGTTGTGGATGAGACTGAGGCTTCTGTTGTGGAGCAGGCTGTGGAGCTGCCTGTGGCTGTGGAGCTGGCTGTGCCTGTGGCTGTGGCTCTACTTCCTTGGATAATCTGCTGCTGGGAGGACCTTGAGCCTGGGGCCGTGGCTGCTGGGGGGTGGGTCCGGGTGGACGCTGTGGCTGGGAACTTGAGGGCTTTGCTGCCTGCCCAGGGGAGAACACGCGCTGGGGTTGCAATGGCTCCTGGCTTTGGGATTGCATTCCTTGGGGTTGCACTGGGCCCCCTAGGTTCAGTACAAGAAAAACTTCATAATGTTATAGTTTCAAAGAGTCCTTATTAGACTTCATATCCAACACTTTAAAATAACCCTTGAATGTGATTAATTCTACTTTTGAGGCAAAGTTCTATGAATATGGACTGTACGTTCAGGTAGCCAATACCACTAAGCACACTTGTACATTAGTAACTTGTTTGGAGCACCTATGATTCATCATATTACTAAATAGTACCCAACTTATCCCAGCAGTAGAGGCACTGACTTCAAACCAAATCAAGGGTGTAACACCCAGAATACTGTTGGCCTGTATTAAGGAGAGGCTGAGAGAGAACTAACCATGGCAGTAACATCTCTATTTGCGATACAGTTACTATTTTCTGGGTAGTTATCGTAGTTTGGCTCCTCCAAAGTCTTAAAATTATTTATATTCCTCTTAGATTCACTCTTATAGCAGTAAAACAACTTTATACTGAAATTTTCTGGCTAATTTAAACTATTTTAATAACTTGACACCTTAGTGAGATATGTCAAGAACATTACAAGAAACACAAGAAAGTCATTACTAATTCTTTACCAAGATGATCTTGCCACTGAAAAAGAAGGATATTGGCAAACTACTGCATTTACTATGAAAATACAATGTAGAGCCTTAGGTTGTGAAATCTGTGGCTGAAAGATGCGACATCATCATACAGCAGGTTTTTTCTGCTTTCTGACTGAATAGTGCTGTGTCAGATACCAGTGGGCTGCTTTTATCTCATATCCCATGTCTGACTGGTTTTCTAGACCGAATGTTATAAGTGAGTCTTAATCCTTGCATGTGACAATGCACACAGGACATCTGACTTCGGGGGAAGAGAGGACGGGTGAAATTCTGAGTATTTGTTTGTATAACATTTTGCTCAGAGTAAGAGCTCTGCTGAACAGTAAATATTATAGAACACTACTGATCCAGATATTCTGAATACTTCGGAATTTTCAGTCCCACACAGATATTTAGTGAAAGCAAAAGACTTAATCTACTCAAGTCTCTTAAAGAAAACCTTCATATCTGGAAGTACCATTACAATACATGATTGGTTTTGGTTTTAAATTGGTATTATAGTTAGCTTTCCCCTTACTACATGAGATTCCAGTATGTCTGAGAACACCATGTGCTAATGCTTCAGTAAGCTTTAATACAGTTGTAGCAGTGTGTTAGTGTGGTGTAGAAAGATAAATAGCATAAATAGCATGTACTGAATGTCAAGGAATGTGCCTTCATTGTTTATTAATTTGAACCACTTTCGTAGGAAATATTTGAAGGTGATAACATGGTCTTGCAACATCTTAATAAAGATCATTTTCTTATTAGCCTCCTTTCACTCAATATTGAAAACCAGAAAGGTTTCTTTCCCCCACTTGTACATACAGGCTTGAATGCCAGAAACTTTACACTGAAGACAGATATAACTTTCTTTTATTGCACATTAAGCTGTACAAGATATTTCACATAAAAGATATAGTGCTGTCACATTTCCAGCATTTGCTCACTTTCTTGCAGCTGGGTTGTACAAAAGGCAACAATCATGAAAGAAACTTTTACCAAAAATAACTCAACAAAACTGAACATTAAGCCTACACTGTAAAACATCTGTTCCCTGTTACCCACAATATTGCACCTAAGCATGCTGACATGCAGAGAGACATGCTGGCTTGTTTCTTGGCTGTGGGATGGAGGAATAGTGTGTGCCCTGTGAGTCCTCCACAGTAACAGGCTGCAATCCCTTCTGGAACTCCCTTCTGTGCACACACAGCACACAAATGGTGTGTGAAAAGCACTTGTGATCACTGGTACTACTCCATGCAAAAATTACCAACTGCTTGAAAGAAAATCCATCATCAGATTCAGTTCTCTGCCCCAGGGCAGGATGGTTTGTTCACTTTTAGGGTGTCTGGAGGGGAGAATTTGTGAACCTGATTCTAAGAGGAATTTTCTTACTATAGAACAAAATAGCCAATGCCATCATTGGAATGATTACTGACCCAGACAAATGCTGATCACTAAAGCTAAATATTCATTTCATTTACTGATAGGTAGCAAACAGTAGCACTTACCACAAACATTTAAATAGCTAATAATGCATACCTTAATTCTCATCTCACCAGCCTGCTTGTACAAATAAAAGAAACACTAAGAATGATGAGACTCACTGATAATTTCTTCCAGTGTTTGTAGAGAAAACAGAAGTAGAACATAAGGCTGTTTTCCCTTTAAACATAATTGTTTGCACTAAACTAATGGCCACTACTCATCTTTGTACATATTCAAGACGAAAATTATAGTTTTGTGGCTCACTTGCAACTAAGCTTTCTGGTATGCCAGCAGTGTGCAGCCTGTGCTTCTGGGCTAGACTTCTCACAACAGATTAACTGCCTACCCGTGAAGTTCTCAGAACATTACATTATAAATTGGTTCTGTAAAAATCACATAGAATTTGCCTACAGAATATCTAGCGGTTGTCAGGCATCTCAAGTCTTTTTGCATGTTTGATGCCAAGCAATTATGATAAACACTATTTATGTGGATAACGTCGGGACTGGATTTTCTTTATAGCTATCTGGATACTCCTGGGTGTAAAACAGCAGATAGACCTGAGTTTGTAAATAAAACCACCAACACTTCTGTCTTGCATTCTAATCCAAGAGCAACATCCCTGGTTAAAGGTACCTTGGTCTGCCATCCCCTCATACTTCTGTATTTGAAAAAAAAAGGATCTCTTATAGGAAGTTTAACAGTCCTTGAGGTACTTCTCACCAAAAAACCTGGGATTTAAATCTTAGGTAAGTATAAGATTTTTTTTAAAAGTATTTGCATTAGTTTTTGTTAAAAATCTCCATAGATTACTAATTCAGAATGACAACAAAAGGTGCTACTTAATTGAAATAGGATACATTAAATACTCACACTTTCACTGAGATATTGCACATAGGTGGCCCATTTACATAGCTTTGTAGCTAATAATTTAATGCAGATTTACTAAAAATATGAATACCAGTATGTAAAATAGAAGATATTTAAAATATTCCTTGGGAAGAACTGTATTTTATGGAGTCACTGAAATATTAGACTTCCACTTGCGTATAAGTAAAACTCAAATGTTAATAAAATTTATAAAATTATAAATAAAAAGCTTCACTAGCAAATTCTAATCTAGACTTTTAAAAATATATCTGGATCACCTACCTATTGGTCATGCACACAAAAATAAAGGCTATGAGTACAGTGTGCACACACTCACAGAGTAAGCAAAAGGATTTGGATTTGCACCTCAGTGGTATTTGACGTAACGATATATATAATACTCCAAAATACTGTCTAACCATCCATCATGTACAGTTGCACGGGGCTCTGGAGAGGCACATTATTTGTACACTGTTGACAACAGCCCTGAAATCACGAGTTTTACAGAGGAAGGTTGGTAAAGCATTACACGCACAGACAGGAACAAGGAAACAACCAGACGGCAGAGTTGACACTGCATAGAAAAAACACAGTCCAGGTCAGCACTGAAACAATGCAAAAACTGAACAAAATTGGCATGTTTGCTTTTAAGATTGTGTGTTTGTTTCTTTTTTTTTTTTTTCATTTTTGCTTTAACCCTCGCTTTTGGTCTCAATTATCTAAGTAGCCTGGACTTGTTTTGGTCCTACTGCAACGCCATTACAGTCGAGAATGTACTGTAAACAACCTTGAGGTGGTGGTCGCTGAGGTGGCATTTTGTTTGGCTCTGGCTCCTTTAGGGATCCACTCTGGAAAATACATTTGAAAACAGAAGAGGGAAAAAAAAATTAGAGTAGCTTAGTTCCAATTTTCCACTAATTTGTCTTTATTTTCATTAGAAACCTCTTTCGCATTGGATCTGAACATACACTTGAAATTTATTCCAGAGAACATTTTTTAATTTAGTTGCTGTCTGACATGATATATGAATCCTAGGCTAATCCAAAGCTCTTAAAAATTTGTTTTCCCTTTGCAGCATGTGCTCAAATACAGGGAGTGCCTTCTCCTACCTCCATTTATGGAAGGTCTTTCTCCTCACTTCCTAGAACTGGAAAGAGCTTTTTTGTACCTCAATGCTTTACTCTCTTTTTCTTAGGACAGACTGAATAGAAAATGGATTTCAACAGATACCTTTGTATAATCTAAGAAATAATGTATTTTTAACTGTGCTCACTTGTGTGCAGAAGTGTGAGCACAGCAGGGTGTTGTGTAGTGGTGGTTTCACTTTGATTCACTGACTGGAAATGGAAGGGAGATGGTCTGATCTAGGTTAAGTGTTTTGCTAAGCAGAATGAAAGAAGAAAGCAAAAACCACAGACAAATAATAAAAATAATTGAAATTACTTCATGCTACTCCATCTGACATGTTATTAGAAACACATGTAATACTTAACTTTTCAAAACAGGAGATTTATTTGGCAGTATCTTTTTCACATGTAAACTTGTCAAGAGGAAAAGATGGGCCTGAACGAAAGCCTTGGAGCAGAACACCCCCTGAGAACATGAGTGTTTGAATCCAAACTGTATCTCAGGCTCATCTCTAATATTTTGAAACGTGAAATATGTTAAATCACTGAACACAATAGCTTAGGGTTTTGGTTTTTTTAAGGATATAGAAATTAAATTGCCATGTGTCAAGAGGGAAAAATCTCAGAATTTATTAAATAATAAACGCAAAATCAATTAAATGTGTTTCTTGCACAACTTATTGGGTTTTTTTCTCGTAGATTTGTATTTGATCTTATAACTCCAGAATAAATTTTAGTCCCTGAATTTCTGCACAGCAATCCAGCACTTACAGTTTTAAATGGTACAAGACAACTCTCCATCACACGCAGCTGTTGCAAACTGCTTTGTCTGCTTCAGCTACATAAATAAAAGAACACAGGACAGGTCTCAAACTGCAATTATTCAGTGTTACCAACCTTCAGAAGCCCAGATGAAGTATAAATGATACAAACTCTGCTCCTTGTGTTACCCGACCCAGTTACACAGTTCTTGGTGAGCACCATCGTGAGGATGAGTAGAAAACAATTTAGTAAGGAAAGACACAGCCACCAAGAAATGTTCTACTGCTTTAGCATGAGCTAAAGTCCTCTCTGGTTTGTTTCCCTCCTTCCTCCAGTTTTCTGAACCACGTGTAGATGTTGCTGTGCTCTCTCTGCCCTGCAGCACCCCTCTGCTCACGTGCCCACTGAGACAACGGGCGTTCCCATGAGGAGCAAATTGGGGACCACGGCAATGAGCCCAGAGTGGAAAGCTCTACAGGCTGCCCTGGGGGAGCCAAGTCCTGTCACCCACTATGGTTCTGGTGCACCTGCAGCCTCCTCCCTGCACCAGGGCACACAGGGAGCCCATGGGACACACAGTGCTCTCAGGAGACCACAGGGATCTGGGCCTAAAAATGTCCAAGAGCTTCTTTCTGGAGCACCAGGCAGACCATATGACCTCGTTAGAATGCAACATCGTGTTTTATAACCGTAAGTATGATTACCACATGATGGGCTTAGGAAGGGCCATAACCCAAGCTGTGTGTTCTCTGCAGTGGCACAGGGTCACCAGGGGGGATATGAGTGTTCCCATTTTTCTACTGAAACAAAAGGTTATGTAGGTAAGTCTCATGTTTTATTTGTTAAACTGAAAACACAGGCTGGCAGTTTAAATTCACATCTACTTTAGTGTTAAAACAACACCTGCAGGGCCTCATCTCCTCCGTGCCTCAAGGCTGAAGCAAATCTGCCATTTGTTCTTGCACTGAAATGGTCTTGGGTTTTATCACACAACTGAACTGACTTGACGTGACAGCACCGGCACTTATGCAATCTGCATATCTCTCCATCTTACCAAGAAATTATTTTATCCTAAATTAAGCTTTCAATAAACATTTTAGCAGCCTGTTAATCCTTACCTCAACTCTTCTGCAAGTTTAGAGCCTTTGTGCTTTTTCAGTTGAAGCTCTATTTCCCCCTTTCTAGTCACTGACTGCAGCTGTCCTGATTTTACCACCCACACATCCTTTTTTTTTTTACACCAGATATCACCTGGTGCTTCCAGGAACCTCACCCACACTCCAGGCCAATCACATGGGTATATTACTTTGGCTAATTAGCCAACCCACCCAGGCTGACCCAAAATGTCTAATTAGCATTACATTCCAGATTGAGAAATCTTACTCATGGTTTTTCAGTGGTCTGTAGTAATCCAGCCCTTTTCATGAGTCCTTCTTTCAGACAGTCAGAAATCTTGATACTTGATATTAAAGACAGGCTTTGAACCAGTCTTGCTTGCTGTCCTGAGCCAAGACCTTTAATAAAATCCAGGCTTCTTCTCAAACACCAGTTACTGGCAAATTAACTCCAGACTGTTCCTTCTCACCTCTCCAAGGTGCTGTGCCAACGTAATTGTGAGAGCTGCTCACTTCTCACAGGCCTCTCTGAACAGAGATGCTGGACCAGACCTGTCCTGCAGATTTATTAACCCCTCTTGGTTTTTTTTTTCTGTTTTCCTTTGTTGCCCAGCCTAGAATTTCATTCTCCTACCGCCTTCTTTTAGCACAAACATGTTTTTCTGTACTTCAGTTCTTATCTGCAAACTTGCCTATTGCTTGATTCAAACATTGGATGAATCAAGGATTAAATGCAGCACATACAACAGAAAATGGCCCTGCATAGTTTTTTACCTGGATGCTCAGGGCTAAAGAGCAAAATCATCAGTATAGAAAGTAGAAATGACAGTATTTGTATGGTTTGGGATTACCTGAGCAAGGTGTGGTAACTGATGTCATAAGGAGCCCTTCTGGTTTTCATTTCATGGAATACAAGTTTAATATCACACCGAAATTCCGGAGAGAGAAGGGATTGCTGATGTTGACAGTAAAGTTATAAAGAACTGCTTATAGAAGCTCTGCTGTTCAAAGGGTTTTACTGTTTATATAACTATCCTAAAGAAATATAGCTTTGCTTGTGGGAACCTCTAAGCCACATGAATGCTGCAAGTATACTCCAGTGATTTTTCAGCTCTGGGTATTGCAAGGAGTGATTTGGCTGCATAATGATCTTTAAGAATATTGGCCAACTACAGCCAGAGCAGAACCCCCATTACTTATCTAAAAGACAGATGCCTTCAGACACATCTGTAGCACTTCCTTCCTTTCCATAATTACCTGAAAGTCTTCTTAGAATTTTAGGGATAGAATTGGAGGAAAGAACTGTTTGGTTTTCAAAACATGTTATATTGGAATTTGATTGAGGTGTTACTTCTTTTTCTACCTGGCATATTTATATAAATGCAGATTGGATTCATATACATTTGAATTTTGAATAGTCTGAAGAATGTTGAAATGGGTGGGGGCAAAAGCAGCAACTTGGCAGGGAAATAGCCCTTAGGCAAAAGAGATGCTAAACAGAGACCCAGCAAAAACTGATTTTGATTTGGCTGAGTTGGAAGACTTTGTGACCCATAGTTGGAGCACAGAAAGTTGGTTTTGGGTCTCATTTGGTTTTCTTTGTAATGCAAGGACAGAAGATTTTCATAGGTATTTCAGTATTTGAAGTGAAAGCCATGATTTTCGGGTCAAGAAGTAGAGGGATCAATTGAAAGTTGCCAAAATATGAGCTGAGTTAGACCTTGTAAAGGAACAAGAGTAAATAGTAAAACAATTAAGTAATAGGAGAACTGAGAAAAACTGTGATTGCTAAGGAGAGAGGTAATTTAGATAGTTTAAGTAGGGTGTCAATAATAAATGAATGTTTGAAGTGTCTTAGATTATGATACATACAGGAGCAGGGGCAAGATGGCAGGTGGGATAAAAGCTGAAAATGAGATGCCGGTGAAAATCAAACATTTTTCATCTCAGAAATGAAAACCAGCTGACTCATGAAATACAGGATTCCATCTAGCAACTGGGAATGTACAAGTCACACTGCAGAAGGTAAAACACTAATACTGCAGGAATGAAATTGTGGGTAAGGAAATGGCTGCTGGGGATGTAGGCAGTTATTGAAGAAAAACTAATGGGAAGGATGTAAGTGGGATGTAGAACCCAAGCAGAATATTCATTAATTAAGCTGGCAAAAAGAAGAAGGCAGGTGCTACTAAAACCTGTAGATGATGAGTGGAGTTACCAAAAAAACCCTAAAATAACCAAAAAAACCCCAACCCAACAAAACCCGAAAACCTTAAATGCAATGTCCAAAATAATAATAATATCCATCTGTCAGAAATGCAGAGCTCTGTAACTGAAATCTAATAGGAAAGGCTTGTGCAGTGAAAAATCCAGAATCTTATCACACAGTCAGAAATTGTTTGCAGGAGGTAGACAAGATGCTGGATATCACTGACATCTGCCCTGCTGGGAGAGCTGCATGTAAACTGAGCTGGCCCCAAAAAGAGTGTTAAACTGCCCAGGCAGGTGGAAGAGGCTTTGCCTACAGCATTTGGAGGAATATCTCTTGCTTAGTTCAGTAAAATGAAGGTTTGAACACACTACAGTTGCTTTTCATAAACATGTTGTACTGGTAAAAAAGCAGAGGCAGAAAAACAAGCCAAAGGACAATACAAACCAAGAAGAAATGTGTATAAATGGAATAAAACCAGGCTGGAAATAAACACATCTTGTATAACTCAGCAAAGCAGTGAAATCATGAAGTGGTTTTCTCATAGGGACCATCCAAAATAAGAAACTCTTCAGTAACTTGTTGCTTCCTGCGTTATACATTCAATGTGCAGTGAGTGTGACAGGGAGGCTTTTTGAAGACCTGACCCTGCTTCAGGTGAACCTTCAGGTGATGTACCTGCTTCATTCCAGGGGTCCTGAACAGGCCCCAGAGGTTGTGCTGTTTATTGTATTATACATTCCCTGTGGACTGAGAGAGGCAGTGAAACAGTGACAGCTCCAGTGGAGAGATGTGTGTGAAGGCACATCTTCCAAAGACTCCACCTTCACATTGTCCCTTGCAGGTGGGGGGCAGTGGGAGGACAGTTGGGTCCTACTTTTCACAGTTTTTTGAAGTACCAGTGTTCAGCCTTGGAAATCTGTATGGAAAAGATACTCTCAGCAAAACCGATGCCAGACAAGAGTTTCTTCATGTCAAAGTTGTGATGAAGAATTCAAAAACTTAGAGCAGCTTTTGTTACTGCTCAATCAATTTTCAACACCTCTTAAGGTCTTCCAATGAATTGGAAGAAAAATGACTGCTTAGAGCAGAAAACAAACTATACAGTGTATTTTTTACTTGGAATACTATTTTAAAAATTCCCTGAAAAGGGCTTTTTTTAAATTTTAAACATAAAAAATACTCTAACAGGTTTCGTAGGTGAAATGCTTTCCATTGTTAGATAACTAACTACTTTCTAGACAACAGTTTCCTTCTTGCATATTTTTACACACAGTCTTAAAAATCATAGAATCCTAGAACAGTTTGGGTTGGCAGGGACACCTTCCCCTAGACCAGGTGGCTCAGGGAAGGTGAGTACCCCAGCAGGGATTCACTGCTCTCAGCTTGTATACTCCAGTATTTCCTCTGAGATACTGAAACACCTGACTTCCCATTGTCCATCCCAGCCTATTTTCTATGATAAAAATAATTTCTGCCTCTCCCAAGAAGATGAAGTTTCTAAAGAAAAAGTAGGATGTGACTTATTAGGGAAAAAGAACTTCTGAAGTCACATCTCTTTTTGAAGCTCGTTGGTTTCCTTCCACAGCCAGTCAGTAATTCCAATGGACAAGGTTGCAGCTCTTTGAGTGCAGCTCTTGCTCAAAGCAGCCAGATTTCCACTTCTGGTTTCTGAAAAGGGAACATTAAAACCACGCAGTTGCACAGCAGCGTTCAGGCAGCTCTTTCCAGGGAAGAAATTGCTTCCCATAGACAAGGAAGGACTGTGGAGGATGGGATAGGAACGAGCTCCCCCGTGTGCTGAGACGAAATGTGTGTGCAGAGCGTACCGTGGAATCGGCTCAGATAGACAGGCAGGGAAAGGGGTGCAGCAGGGTCTGAGACACAACCCGGCTACTGGCAAGTGAAATTTCCTCCCACCTTTCCCAGTGTGCACAGGTACATATGGATAAGGTACTTCTTGGAGCTTGAGTGTCAAAATCCTCTGCTGAGGTTTGAAGTTGTAAAGCAGGTTTTGACCCTTGGACCCAGGGACTGTGGCTGTATCTGCTTCTCCAGTCTTAAAAAACAAACAACCATAAAACCCACAAACAAACAAACAAAAAAAGGTGCTTATTATTATTGCTCTTTTTAAATATGGGATGGCAGGAAATCCTTGCATGAACAGGAACAGCTTAAGATTTGCAGAACTTCATCTTGAGCAACCAAGATCCATTGTCAACTGGATCCACTCAGAATTGAAGTTTATGCTTTGAAACAAGAGAGTCTGGAAAGAAGATGGTGGAGCTGACTCAGATCAGTGATGTTCAGAACTCTGGGACAAACAGAGCAGAACAACCATCCATGGTGCTTCTCTTCTTGCTCCTTAAGGTGCTGCACAAGTCCTCAGCCACACACAGGGGAGGGCAGTGGCTGGGCTGAGCTCTGATGAGGTTCCTGAGCCTCTCCTGGAAGTTGAGAGACACTGGAGGAGGATATTGAAGCAGCTGAAGACAAGTTTGCTCTCCTGGCAGCCAGATAGATGAAGCCTAGTCCATCACCAGATTCCAGTGTTGGAAGTGTGTGTGGGTGTTGCTTTTTTTCTCTATGGACGAATCAAGAACATTTGAAAGTGAGCTGCTCTGGTTTGGATTCTTCCATAATTTCTCTTGGTGCTTATCCTTGTTTAAAAATTTTGACTCATATTTAGCACATGGTCCTTATTCAAAATAAACTGCAATGATTGCTGGGCAGAGGGGCAGGATCCTTGCTAGTCAAACATGAAGTAAAGCCAAATTGCTTTGCTTAACAAGTTATGATTTAAAGGTCAGAGAAATCAAACAGAAAAGTCAAGTGGAGACAGGGAATAATAACAAAAAAAAAAACTAGAGAGGAAACTCCCACCACAGTGGGAAAAGGAAGGGAGACCAAGAAAGAGCCTCCAAAGAAAAGAGATTTCTGTAAGGTCCAGCTTAAGGAAACGAGATCAGGGAGTAAAAATAGATGAAAAATCAGATTAAATAAAAAATCAAAGGATGTTATATGATAGTAATTATAGCACTAAGACAAAGCAGAGAGATCTAACTTGGACTCTCCTGTTCTGTCTGTGTGGCAGCTATTGCCTGTTTTTTGACAATGGAATTACTGCTTCCCTTGTTTTAATTTGGGAAAGGCTGGAGTTTGACTGTAATGCAATGAAGAAAATTTTTGGAGTTTCCAAGAAAATGCTTGTGGGACCAAAAAGCTATTTCTCACAGAAGTCTGCTAAGAACATACAGGCTGCTCTATAGTGGTGGGCTCATGATTACTTAAAACTCAGTTAATTTTCTTTCTTCTTGAGGAGAATGGCCATGGAATTCAGAATCCTCAATACCACTGGCAAACTGAGAGGTGATAAAAAGATCATCTGGCGAAGATAATGAAAAAGTTACCAAAAGCATAATTTTTTTTGTGTTAATGAAGACAAAACCAAAACGTTGTTATTATTGTTAAAATAAGTGTAGAAAACTATGTATTATTCTAATACTTGGTTTGTTTTTCAGTTTTAGCAGTTTGCTGTCTTCTGTATTATAAAATTAGCACTAAGGCTAAAGCACTACGTCCTCCAGAAAACTGAAGGCATCCAAACCGTCCTGGGGCTGAAGCCTGAACCTCTCAAAGCCTGGGGGGCTTTTTCCTTTGGGCTTCTCTTATAACGAGCATTTTGTCAGCAACTCTTTCTCTTTTCAGGCTTTGCTGAGCCTGTCTGCAGGGATCATTCTTTTTGCAGGTGTACTGCTGGTAATAAGCATTCAGTACAGAGCAGTTGGAAATGCAAACCCAAAACATCAGGCTGCACACCGAAAGCTTTATTTCATTTGGACAAATTTCTGTTGATGTCAGTAGTAGGAATTTTGACCAAATAATCCTAAACCTTTAATATACTTTTAGGATATTGTCTTACAATCTAAAGGTCATTAGAGCCTTGCAGAAAGAGCATTGGAAATCAGTTCTGGGCACGTTACTTTGAAACAAGTTAAGAAAAATAAGCAATTACTAGTGTTTTGATTTAATCACCTGTGACATCTGCTCAGGCTCAGTAAGCAACAGAACTGATCAACACATCTGCACCTCCCTTGGCAACCGCTCCATCTACTGGTTCAGGAACTCAGGAAGGGGTTTAGAACAGTTATTTTCACTTTCATGATCAGCTTGTTAGTAAAATCTCTGCTCAGCATTAGTATGTTGTGTCCCACTGGTCTTCAGTGTTGTCAATATCAATCCTTAATATTTATTTTCCTGCATGAACTTTGTTTTTATATTTTAATATATTACATTTAATATATTGCATGTCAAGTTGAAATGGTTCAAATAAATCAAGCTTTCTGTACTAGTGACTGTTTTAAATACACAGACATTCTTCAGGCAGCAGTCCCTGTCTCTGTGGGGACCTCTGTCACTGCAGAACACCTGCCCTGAAGAGGGGTCAGATTCAAGATGGACAAAACAACCTTGCCACAGGCAAGAGAAAAAAATCTATAATTTTATACTGGTGCTGAATAAATTTTACTGGATGAAGTGTGCCTCAGATGTAGCCTTTTACCAGGACGTGGGGAGCTCAGGCTTCATATATGTTTATTTTCTGTTTTTTCTTAATTCCATATGCTTATATTAGGATCTAAACAAGTAACAGTTGTTTTTCTTATATTTTCACAAACATTAAATAACTAAGAGGTTAAAAAACCCGTTTGATTAAAATAGACATCTTCTCTTCCAAATATACACAGAAAAACACTGTGTATATAAACACGCACACTCATATATATGTACATATTAAAAGCATATTAATATATATAAAATGCATTTAATATTCAAATGATAAAAGCTAATGAAACAAATACATTAAAATAGCATTTATTAATTGTAAAAATATATAGCCAATATCTTGTTTAATGTGTTACAGCTTCTGTAATACGATGTAAGACATTGCAGTGATAAATACTAGATAACTCAATCCCACAAGAGAAGGAGCCACAAGATGTCGCTGGGATGCAAACAACCAAAGCGCTGCAGGAAAGAGTCACTGCCTTCAGCACTGCCTGAAGCCTTGTAATATCACAGTCTTACGAATGGCTTCTGACTTCAATAACCTCTGGAAGGTTTTGCATTCTGTCTGCTGTGACTGGTATGTCCCAGCAATGTTTTCCTCACTCTTTATGCGTTTCGATGCCAATGTTTGAGATTCTCCACCAGTACATTTAGGAAGGCATTTTACTGCTGCCTAATTTTCCTTCAAGTCACAACAATAACTCCATAAGCATTTTAATATGAAACAGAATTTGCTTAGTATTGATTTAAAAGAACCTCTATGCAGGAGGACAGTGTGAGTGGTGAAGAAAGACCACATGAGTGGTGTTTGTAGACACTGATGGTTGTCAAAGTGCCTACAGCCCTTCTGAGGTAAAGAGGGAACAGAGAGAGCCTTAGTGATTGCTAATGCAGACTGTGGAAGATGCTCAATCCATCTCCACACAGCTTGTTTATCCATTAGGGCAACATGATTTTTTATTTTTTTTAATTACAGAGTGATATAGTAATATTATTACTATATTAAAGTATTAAGGATATTAATATTAATGAAATTATAAAAAAATTAGACATATAAACATAGAAGATATATTTTAAGTAAGATATTAAGTATTAATTTTATTAATATTACAGAGTAATGTAGTTTTTTATTACAGAGTGATGTATTTCTGTAATTACAGAGTGATAGTGTAAAATCCTGTCTAGACTTTCTCCAGGGCCTCTATGCGGCTCTGCCCAGAGCAAAGAGAAAGTCAGGCTCCTGAGTGTGTTTAAGATGCCACTCCATAGACCTGGGGACATCCATGTTATGGTCACATAGTGCCATAGCTGCCATTTATCCCTCATTTAAATCTGTTACTAAGAGAAAGAGATTCAACAGTTATGGTTTTGGGGGTCCTAAATCCTGGAGCAACCTTCTCAAGGCAAGCTGTTCTTCACCCCCTCCTGCCTTCTGCCAGGGAAGGTCTCACCACAGCAGGGCTGATTCGCTTGGCACCAGCTCTGCAGGACTCTCAGGTACTAACTGTGAAACCCTCTGTTCACCTCCACTCACACAGAATAATTTAGTGTGGTCTTTTCATTTGGCTATTTTATTAAGCAGCCTTTCCTTCCAGATGTAAGGAACAAAAATACGTTCCTGCAAGTGCATGCCAAGTTACTGGGACAGGAAAATAATCCCTGGTGCTGGATAAACATGTCCTGGCCAATGCAGGATTCAGAGTTAGGGGTCTGAAGGATGATACAAAGCTGTGGGAAAACTGCAAGTCATGGCCCTGTTCCTCTTCTAATCAATGGATATAATTGAGATTAACCTCTACGAGACTGTGAAAGAAGAGCTTAGAGATAAGATCCATGCCTCAAATTTAGTGCAGAGTTTAGTTCTAATGAGCAGACTAATATTGAATGACACATTTCCATATAACTGCATGGTGGGATCCTTCCCAATTAAATGCATTCCCCTTCACTTAAGATCAAATCAAACCAAGTAACCATATTTTCTGGTCATCATAAAGCTGCTGCTCATCAGAAGTAGTTTGCTTTAAAACCCCTCTAAATCCAAGAGGTGGAAGGTGATAGAACTGTGACTACTATGGTAGCCCAAGAATAGGGGTTTGTTAATGGTTTGCTTTTGTCTCTAGAATCATTACTTTTTGTTATTTACACTATGTGCACATTTGGTTCAATTTTCTCTCTGAACATAGAAGAATAAAACTGGAAAAAACTGCTTGGCTCCAACCACGTCATAAGAGGGATCAGGGAATGAAGAATGAATTAGTTTTATTATTAGCGTATTACCACTCTGCTACTCCTCTTTTTTAAACCAAAAAGACCCAGGATATAGCTGGGAATGCTGTGCTCTCTGTGATGTCTTGTCGTTACTGATATTGTGTCTCTGGTACACAAATTCCTTCCTTCCATTATTAATTCCATAAATTCCTTTTTCTTCTGTGGATAATGCAACACAGTCCCTACAGAGCTGGACTGAATTAACATTCTCCTGACAGGATTTTCCTTCCCTTCAGCTTCTTACACAAGCATTTTGCACATTTGCATTTTATGGCAATACTCATGGTCAATGTCATCCTCTGCAGAGTTTAGTTCAGCACAACTCAAATTGTGACCTGAGTGGATGTTTTACCATCATTGTTTTAGACGCAAATGCTGGTGCAGAGACAAGCCTAAGGCAGCCTGCATTGAGCCCCCTCCTGCAGGGCTCTGCAAAGCCAGGCAGCAGGACTTTGGGCAGTGGGTTTTCCTATCAACAGATGGAGGCAGAGGGAAGTAGTTCCCCTGGTGAGAACATTTCACTGGGTAGTTCAACCTACTGGCTTGGTTTTTAGGAAAGATTTGAAAAAGGCTTCTCTAGAGATCTCTCAAAAGTATTCAAAGAGGGAAATTTAGATTTCCATCATTTTATTGCCTGCCAGTAGAGCAGGTTTGTCTCATGGAAAATTTTAAAATCATATTCCTAGATCAAGTTCTATTATGTATTTTTAACATGGTTTCAGGTAAAACCAGCTGTCATGTTTTTAAATTAATAGAAACCACTTTGTTTTTGGAAAGATTTTTTTTTGACCGTAATAGTTGTTAACAGATAGAACTTCTCTGAGTCCAAGTCTCCTCCTGTGAAGCTTCTCAGCTCTCTGTGCATCAGCAGAACCTGCTACAGAGCCTGCACAAGTGTTTATAGATAAATAAATAAATAAATAAATATGCAATATGCAAAACATCTATTTTAAAAACCTTGATATATCTGATACCTTAGTTTATAGATTTAATGATTTAAGAATTACAGGATCTGCCCCTCTGAGGTTTCCCTTTGGAATTTGTTCCTTCTGTCACTCAAACAGGGAGAACTTTGCCAGCCTTCAGAACACATTGCAAGGCCAATCATTTCCACCAAGACTTGGCTGCACAGCACTAAACACAGGCTTATTTTTCTAATCACTGATTTGTTTCCTGATGGATGGTGAATTGGAATAGTCCTGACCATTGTGGACAGTTATAAATGAAGGATGTTTTATGGATGATGCACCCAATGCTACAGGAGTGAGCAGATTGTAAATAATTTTTAAAAAACCACACAGATAATAAGTGAATTCAAAACATGGCACAACTGTGGCTGTAAACTGAAGTAGCAAAGCACAGAAAAAAACTCTGTGATATCTCCATCACTTTGGTCTCTGAGACCACATGTACACACACAAAGTTGATTTGGGATAAATTACTGGCTCTGCATTTTATGTGTCCTGGAGAAATGGGCAGTGTCCCCCTGCCCGACAAAGAATGGACTGTGTTTCTCCAGAACAGGACACAATTCCTCAGATTAGAAAAGGAGAAGACTCTTCAGAGATGAAAGGGCAGCTTCTTTTAAAAGACTGATTTTATTCTTATCAAAACAACCCAGCTAAAAATTAACTACACGTGAACTTTATACACTACAGAGCTGTTTCATGATTTCCCTTCAACTGGGAAGATCAGAGGGCATTTGTAAATAGACTGTTCAGTAGAAATTCAGATCCTATTTACCTGTCCTAAACTGGTGGATCATACAACAAGGCCAATTCCAAGGAAGCAGAGTCTCTGAGAGGAACACTCACAGCCCTCATAAGTATTCTGAAGTGATATTTCTGGTTTGGTTCAACTGCAATCTCAAATGTAAGGATGGGATAAGGAAAAGAAGATTAATGTTGAATAACATCCTGATGCCATTAGCAAGGGCTGAATCCCTCAGTAATAAACCGAACTAAACAGAAACCTACCAGAAATCCATCAGATAGCCAGAATATAATTTTTGGATGCGTTCAAATTTTTTTTGTTTATGAGGGGAAAAAAAAAAAAAATCAATGGGCATGCTGAGTGACACCCATGACCCAGGAATTCAGGGACCTTCTAAAAATGTTCTGTGTGCCCTATTTTCACTCTAGACTTAGGTAGGCAGTTTTTCTTTGGAAATGAGTGAAAACTTTATTTATATATAACAAATAGCCAGTTTCTTTGGATGACCCCAGTAACCATAAATGATCCTCCTCCCTAGTCTCCTTTGAAGTCCAGGAAAGCATGCAGACTCAAGATCGTCTATTTACCCCCCCAAATGTGAATTATCAAATGTGAATCTATTAATGTTACAGTAATGTCTATTACTGTTTTAAATTTTGATTTATATTGGTTTGAATTGACTGGGCAACTCTAAATTTGACTCTTTGTTTCATTTTAATATATGGATAATTTACTAGTCCTGAAAGAAACTATTTTGGCATAAGGTGATCTATTTTTTCCCCTCCTTCTCTTTCCTTTTTCATGCCCTTTACAATGGACTTGAGTCATGTTGGATGGAAATTTCTCCATTGTATGTGGTTCCGTGGTTGAAACAATTTTGTGCTCAGTTTTAAGTGGCCTTATTATAAATAGAAGCCCCACCACTTTTTTATGTGGGCTGGTGTATTTTTATATCTTAAAGCATGATGATATATTTGAAGAACAAATTAGTCATTCTGCCTCAAGAACTAGTCTGTCTGAGGTATGCCACAAAATTGTTTTCAAATTGTTTACCTGGTGTGGAGCCTACTGAAAGTAAAAATAGAGTCTTGATTTAGGCTTGGTAATTCCTGTGTTACAGTTTGGCTGATCCTGCTGCTGAACTGATCCCTGTGGAGCTATGCTGGTCCAGAGCAGCAGCACATCCTTGAGAGGCGATTGGCAGAGTGACTTTGTTGTATTGTATGCACAGCTTCTTGGGATAACCTCTTCTAGTTTCTTACCAACCTCATCATAAAGAATGTCTTCCTTATCTCCAATCTAAACCTACCCTCTTTCATTTAAATTTTAAATCCATTATCCTGCCACTACAGACTTGGTAAAAACAGAGGCTTATAGGCCCCTTTTATGTACTGAAAGGCCTCAAGAGTGTTTCCCTGGAGCCTTCTCTTCTCCAGGGGAACATCCCCAGCTCTCCCAGCCTGGCTCCAGAGCAGAGGGGCTCCAGCCCTTGGGGCATCTCTATGGCCTCCTCTGGACCTGCTCCAACAGGCCCATGCCCTTATACTGGGAGTCCCAGAGCTGGACACAGTGCTCCACGTGGGACCTCCTGAGCATGGAGTAGAGGGGGAGCCACTGTCAACATTGAGCACAGACATCTGCCCAATTCCTTATCCATCTAACAATCCACCCATCAAATCCACACGTCTCCAGTTTGGGAGCAAAAATGCTATGTTCTCAGAGCCTTTTACAAAAATACCACACTCCTTGAAGTTATTTTAAACTATCAGTAAAGTAAACTTTATATTTTGTAAGCATGGAGATGGCAACACAAAGATGATTTCCAAAGTCTCAGGGCCACTAGCAAGGCCAGGGGCAGAATTCTGCATTCCCACACTTTAATTGCCAGGCCATGCAAGATACAATACGTGAAATACATCTATTTGCAACCTTTGGCACACATTTTCCAGTATGCTAAAATATTTCAGGCGCTTCATAGATTTCTAAGCTATTTTTGTGTATTGCAGCACATTAAAAAAAAAAAGTAATTAATTTCTCACAGGAACAACAAGAATTATTATCTTTATGTCCCTTCTGACATCCTCAGGGCAAAGGTTGTCCATGGCAGTGCTTCTTATTATTTCCATGATATTTTATATGCATGTAACTGAAAGGAAACAGTTCGAAGTCTGGTAATCCACTGAATCTACAGTTATAATTTCCTGGTAGAAACACACCAACACTTGCACTTCCTGGTTATATCTGGAGACAATCTCATTTAAATATGACAAACTGATAAAACATGTTGATAAGACCTTGAATCTGTGCATGGTTTTCCAGCCAAATTCTTTGAGGAAAATTTTGAGTTTAAAATAATATATCAAGATGCTGTATTTTAAAACTAAAAGTCTCTTACCTGAGGCTGTTGAGTGGCAGTGGGTCTCTGAGGAGATGGAATGGGAGTTTTGGACAACATTTGGTTCATTTTGCTTACGACTAGTTCAGTTATGTGCTGCCTGTCTTCAGTCTGGTGCTCCCCGATCAGAGGCATTGCACAGTCCATGACCTGCAAAATAGAACAGCACCTACAGACGTGGCACAAAGAAAACTTCTCCCACAGCTGTGTAGAATGCTGGGTCATCCATTTACTTAATTGTGTTAAGCAAAAGTCAAACGAGCTGTCGAAATGGTATATGTTATAGCAGAAGATAAAGCCTGAGTGCAGGACATGGGGCAGCAATTCTGCAATGCCATCCCCTTCTCATTTCAAGCAAAGTACAGGCTCGGTAGGACAGCTGGGAATAACTCTGGGGAATGGGACTGCAGCAGGAAGCACAGAGCACAGAAGGAAAATGAGATTCCTCAGGCTGTTCAGTGATCTGCCATTGTTCTTCTGTCTCAGCCATGTATCTGAAGGTTTTCTCTTTTTGTGGCTCATGCCATGTTCATGAGCTGAATTAGAACATGGAAATGCAAAGCAGAACTTCCAGCTTCCTAGCTACTTGAAGGATTTTGCTAAGGAAGACTGGATCCTTATTGATTAATTAAAAGTTTTCAATAACACCTTGTTAAATTTTGATACCCTTTTCCAAAAAATAGTGTGGCTGCAGGGAAGCTGATGCAAAGAAGTAAGAATTCCTACAAAGAAAGAGAGGTAGCAGAGGCAAATAGAAATGTGCACATTTCCATTCTAAAAGTGGGAGGTTAATAGTGTTCAGTGGTTATTTATTGCAGCTACTGAGATGAATGAAACTAATCCTGAATTTCATCACTTTGGTGGGTTATAAATATTTGTTATTTCTACAGAACATTTGTTATTTCTCCAGGTTATCTAGTTTTGACACATCTGTGTTTGTTTCAGGGGAAATAAAAGTGTAACGTAACAACCCCAAAAATTATTCACAATGGCACTAGATGTTCCCATTTCAAAAAAGAATAGTATTTAATTCATTTATGAGAACTGCAGTCCTTTTCCCATGTTCATCAAGGCCATTGAGAAGCAGGTAAAGGTATGTCCCAGTCACCTGCAGTCCTGCCCTCAGGTGTTTCCCACAGGGAGGGATCCCAAGGGACTGAGGCCCACAATATCAACAACAATATTAATAATTAATATCAGGGATAAACCAGTCAGACTACACGGGCAGGAATACACTGTATGGCTGTCACTGTATCTGACCCAGCTAGCGTCTTGCCACGCACTGAGTTGTGTCCCTCTGACTCTGGACCTGTGAAAAGCTTGCCAATCTCACAAGATTTCTCACTAGCTTAAAATTATATTCCGAGCTCCTATCTGTATATCAAATATATAAAATTATATGTCAGGGGATGAAATCAGGTATTGCTATATCAACTATATATCAATATAGCATAAACAAAACCTGCAGCAGACACAAAACCAGCCTGTGCTCCTAAGAGAGAAGGTGGTGGTGGGTGAGGAAGGACAGAATCATTAGTAGGGGATGCTCTTGGGTTTTGCACAACTGCAGAAGTATCAGTGAGTTACAGAAGGGTGTTTTAGTGCTTCCAAAATTGCCCCTTCCTGTATCTCTTTGGCTTTTGAGGTTCCCCTTTACTGCAGGTAAATAGAACAAGACTGAAAGGATTCAGGAGTCAGAAAAGTGCTGCTAAGGGCAACTGTGAGTGCTCACGGCCAGAGAAACACCTTAAACCTCTCCCGCTCCTATCCAATGCCCAGCAGAAGAACTTGAAAGAGAGCTCTGGAACGCAAAGCTATTTTGGCTACAGAGGTTGATTCCCATCTCTTCAGATGGACATTCTGATGGAGGCTGTTGTCTTGACCCATTTTTGTAAGTTATCCAGCTTGTGTAGTTGAAGGGAAATACTGAAATTATGTGATTCTGAAAATATTTACATGGTGGAATAATTTTTTTATCTATAGGGGTGACACAGGGTCTGAAGAGCATGAATGCACCAGCATTATATGGATCCCTCCTGAGCTGGAAGGGATACAGTGGAGAGAATAAAACTCTTCTCAATCCATCAACCCAAATGAAACGTCTCCTTTATTAACAGAGAACACAGTTTTACCTTGCTTCTTTCAGATATTCAAGTGCTTCTAGGAATAAAACACACAAATTGGGGATTTAAAAATACATTTGTATTTAAATAATGTGCATCTTCATTACAACACTGGAATGTAATCTCTTACTTTGCTCACTAGCTGGGAAGGAGCTGCAGTGTAAATAATGTGACCTAACCTTGAAGTTTGCTAAACATGGTGAGTGCTGTAGAAATTCTTATTGAATTCTTTGTTCCAATAACAGTATGAGTTTGAAGTCCAAAGTCATTTACATTATTCTTCTGTTTGCTCATTTACAAGAGACACTGGCACTGTATATTGGCAACCAAAATGTTGGCAACACTTGTGCTGGGATTTTCAGATATAGGATGTGTCCTCTGAGCTTCCTCACAGCCAAAAGGCTTTAAAATAACCCCAAAGTAAACAACGCAATAAGAACTGAACTCTAGAGCAAATGTTTCCTAAGAAATGAATGCATGGGTTCCCACTCCCGGGCCATGTCAGCAATAGTGTAGAAATGTGGGTTCCCACTCTCAGGCCATGTCAGCAATAGTGAAGAAATGCTTAATGAGTACACTGAGTTTCTTTAAAATTTACCCTATTTTCTTTTTAACAATCATAACTTTCAGTGGAACATACCCAGTGTTTTTAATTAATTGAGAGAAAAATATTTGACCAATATAAGTTATATTTTTGAAGGGGTAAAATGTAGGTTGTGTGGCTCTTGAAATACAAATTTTTCTGGATTTACTTCAATGTTAATTTCTGCTCACTTACTGCTATTTCTTAAAATTGTCATAACACTTAAAGATCCACTTCATTGTATCACAAACAGTTTCTTGCAAGATTGATTTCATCATACCTTGAGGGAGGAGGCAGAGACTGGAAATTGTTAATAACGACTGAGGGCACAATGTCTTGATGTTGGTGTGAAGGGTATTGCATGTTTAGTTGTCCACTGAAAACCATCTCATTTTTAGAGAGACTGATGTCTGTGGCCTAAAAAATGTGCCCCCCTTGAAGGCAGGTTTTAATGACAGCTCGTTCTGCAAATCACACACTGAGGTGTATATTAACTCACTCTCAGACAACATCACTTATATATTTCACAAGTGTGCAAAGAAAACCTCCCTTGGTTTACCATCCACTTGCATTAAAACAATTAGTTGGAATGACTGTGAAATAAATTGCCTAAAATAAGATCCTGCCAAAGGATTAGACAGGATTAAGAGCTGATGGATTGGGTTTGAATTTCTGGTTTGAAGTAGTACTAAAAGTGCAAGCTCACATACAAACTTTCTTTAAGCACTCTATTTTCATTCCTAGTAAAATAATTGATGACAGTTATCACAAATCAATAATGTTTGATATAAATGCCTCTTCAGAATAAAAATATTTATGCAACACTAACAGTTTTTAAAACTTGTGAGCATTAACAGGAGTATTTTGTGTGCATTTCCCCCACTTTAGAAGACTTGACAAAGTTGAAACATGCACAAAGCACCCTGTTTATAAATAGTCTATTTACAGTCTGTGTTAGTTTTAAAACACCATTTAAAACCTGCCAGTTTTTAGTTCAGTACATAATCCAGCCATTTAAAATATCAGTTTCCCACTAAGACGAGTTCATAGAACAAAAAGACATTTGTAATTTATAAAATCAAATCCATTACTTTTGCAGATGCCTGTAAAAATATGGGTCACTTTGAATTGTATTGACTTCATTCATATCACCATTAACTTTCATTTATATGCATTTCAGTAGCCAATGCTACGGATGAATCTCTGTTCCCACTCAGGAGTTGCCTGGGTATATTAGCAGTGGTGGCAGAAGGCACAGCTGAAATCAACAGTTCTGTGACAAACCAAAAGACCTTTCAGTGCCAGGACCTTTTAGTGAATTAGTCAGTGCTCTCCACTGCTTTTGTGGATAAAATTAAAAATCTAAAATCTGGGCTGCAAGACTGAGCCTGGCACAAGAAGGAGAAGAGAAATGTTGTTTAACTCCGATGAACAGGAAAGGAAATGGGATGGGATGGGGTCAATAAAGAAGCCAACGCAACTACAAGATATCAGTAGTTGCAAAGGGATCATCATGTTCGAGGGAGAAACTCCTCTGCCACTGCCCAGACGCAGCTCTGTTGCATCATGTGTTTACCACCAAAGACATGGGATGTCTTGGTCAGAGCTTTAGGAAAACCCAGCCCAAATGGTGCTGGGAAGAGTAGAGCTGTGGAGGTTAAAGGAAGGGCAAAGGTAAAGAACTCCCTGGATTTAGTGGAGGAAAGAGATGTTTGCCAAGATGCTGAAATACAAGAGGAATGTGAAAGAACAGCTCGAGGGCTTGTCAGTCAGCAGTGCCCAAGAAGTGTGACAGGATAATGGTGGATGGATTTCCTATGGGAATAGACCTGTGAATTCCAGAAGGCAGGATAATTGGTAAGTATGAGCGAGGAGGAATTAATTTCATTGTGAATCAGGGTAATTTTGAAGGTCTATGTTTGAGAGCTGGAGATCTGAGAAAAAAATATTTATTCTATGAATAAGAGCAGCTGGATTGTGTGATGTTGTCACGTTATCCATGAGTTATTCTTCTGTTTTTGTTGGACATGGATGTCTCTGACTGTGGTGAAAATTTTAACTGTAAAGGAAGAGGCTGATACAGATTCTAATTTAAGAGCTCTGAGTATGGGAAATTCATTGGCCTAAAGAAAAACTAATAGTTTGAGGAGGCTATTTAAGACTAAATGGGACTAAGAAGAGATGGTGTGATTTCTGAGAAGGGAGGGAGTGACTGGATGTGAGGTAATCCCAGGGCTTTCCCTGAGGTCTCCGTAGAAGATGCAGGGATAATTTGTCACTGGAAATATAACCACACCTGAGAAGTCGGAAGGGGATAGTACAGAAAATCAGGGGTGACTGCTTGGAAACTTTGACAGTCCCTTCTGTAGTGGGTGAATAACAACATCTGCAGGAAAAGTAAGAACAGCTGTGAAAGTACATCCAGCATTTCAAGGTGAAGGATCCAGTGCCTACAGAGCAATTGATAAGGTCTTGATTGAATCTTGAAGGAAAATAAACCAAGCAAGTGATTGCTACATCCACTCAAAATCTCTGGATGAAGCTGAATTTGTATGTTGTGAACTCATGCAAATGTAGTCAAAAGAAGGTAAAAATATATAGAAAGTGCAGTTATTATATCTGAGAAAAAAGAAGCACTTTGAAAAGAATATGTGAAAGAGATTGTTTTAATCTATAAAATAATAACTAAATTAAAATCACATTAATCTTGCCTGTATTAACCCCCTATTAACAAAGTGTGGTTCATTACTTACTAAAGTTAAGGTGGTCACATATAAGTGCTATTGATGTTAAGTTTAAAATTAAAAATGTTACAGGTGTTTTGACATTTAGATCCAGTAAACGTAAATATTATATGTAAAAAAAAATTAGTGAACAATTATTCTTAGGATGGAACCCAAAATATGAATGTTATTCACACAGATCGATAGTTGTTACTCCATTCAGATGAAAATCAGTGTGCTGGAAAAACATATTTGTCCCCTTCATTAACTCTGTCACTACATACACTTTTACTTTTACATACATTTACTTTTCTGTCTAAAAGAACAGCTGATGTCGTCTCTGGAATGACGTCTGGAAAATTTCAGTGGAGTAAATACATTACTTCCAAAATACAAACAAGTCTGTTGAATAAACTGATTTCTTCTATCACATGAAGGCCACATATGAAGGAATTTGTTAATGAATTCAGCACTAGTGCATCATAAACTTGGAAAAATCTTAATTTAAAAGGTTGTTTTGTTTCCAGAATTGCACCTTCTTAGCCAGTTTTTATTAAGTTATATGAAGTCCTACTAGGAATAATTAAGTTATATTGAGGAAATGAAGGAATGCACTTGCTTTGGAAGAATGTTCACAGAGAGATGTGATCTTAACTGATTTTATATCACCAAAAGAGTAATTTAGACTTCTACATGTTCAATATTTCTTTTAGTTTCAGTTATAAACTACGAGAGACTTTTGGCTTTATCAGCTTGGATTTAGTTCCCTTCCTAACTTGAACAGAGGATATTCTTTAATGTCTGGAAAGACAGAAAAAGAAGCAAGTTCAATTTCTGAGCACTTGGCAGGAACATTGGAGGCTTGTGCTTCACAAAGTTGTGCCAAAGCACAACTTCACATACGATTATGCACAAACACAGCTTCTTAATTTCTTGTATTGGTTTACAGTGGCTGAAAGTTTCCTTTATGAAATCCAAAGAGTTTTCCTCTTTCTAGGTCGCAAACCACTTGGAAGTTGATTTTAATTTAGCTCAGGGTAAAATTTAGCTAGAAGAAACAAGACACCTGAAGCAGCCACTCACCCAGGCAGTTTGGAGCCTGTGAGGCCACTGCAAAGCATTCTCTTACATTTGTTCTCCTTTACTGGGTTCATCACCATGATAGGAGCTTTAGTTTAGTTTCCCAGAGGTTTGGTTTTCCAAGAATGAAACAGGAAAGATAATATTCACTGGAGTCAGAAATACAAACGAGGCTCAAGTATCTGTTCCTTCAAGTACTGGAAATAGAGAAATATTAATTTAAAAACTGAAAGATTAAAAGTAATTTTTATATTTAAGAAGTTTAAAGTCAAATGGACCTTTATTTGAAGTCTTACTAGTAAGAATTGTGGAGACAGTTAAAAATGTGTTAATAAATGGTGTGTTAAGAAAAATCTTGTTTCTGTAGCTTGTCTCTGGCATAATGATGCTTGGCAGCTGAGTGTTCCCATTGAAGGGAAAAGAATAGACACTAAATTAAGAGATAAGACAGAATAATAACTTCGCCCTCCTCCTGATCAACCTGACACCCTCTCCGTTTAGCTGAGTGATTCTTTAATTAGTTTATTGGTGTCTAGTAGGAATTTGGATACAGTTCCTTGGAGCAGGGCAGGAGCAGAGAAGAACCACTGGGTTCTTTTGGAAAAAAGGCAGTTTCTTCCAAGAAACCACATTCTTTTAAAAGGAAAAGTTACCTCTTAGAGCCCCCATCTAAAAAACTGCAGAGACCATGAAGCTTCACAGAAAAACAGGGATTGTTTTGTGCCTGAATAATATTATTACTTCAATATTTCACCCTTCTTGTGTTCAGAAAAATTAGTCTGGATGTTTTCCTGGGGATGTATGAGGTATCCCTCAACTGCAGAGCAAGAAAGCACGAATAGATATCCTTCAAAATTCCCCTGGGAACAGCATTTATAGCAGTGTAGGATGATGAAAGGTACATTAAAACATATCCTTTTTATAATGTTTGGGAAACAATTGCACTATTAGCTTCAGCTTTATCAAGGGAACAGAAGTCTCTAGGGTTGTTACAGAAAGAAGACACTGATGCAAAACTAGCACTGAGGAACCAACCCAAATGTACAAAATGGACCCTAATCTATCACCCAGAGCTATAAAGCTGTACTTACTGTGCAGTGTCTTGGGTTTTTATTACCTGGAGACCTACTTGGTCAAAGGAACATGCATATCCCACAAGGGAGAGAGCTCTGAAAAGGTCCACGTATTTCTTTATTTCATAACAAGGTTTATGTATGCAGAAATTGTCACTAAATATCCTCAATTTCTTTTTTCTTTCCTTTTAGTTCTCTAATCCTTCCAGGTTATTCCTGAATGGTTTACTTTACTTACACTTTGAATAACTGGAATGGCCATGGGGCTTTAACAAGTTATTTAAATATTCTCAAAATTTTAATCAAATACATATAGAAGAGCAACTACAAGAGAAATTAAAACAGAAAAAATACGTTTACCCTTCCTGAAGAAGTGGGGCATATGACTGGATCTAACATTAAAAACCAACACATTCTCACCTGCAGTGTCAGTGTCATACATAAAGAATCACAGAGAAGGGTGGTTTTAGGAAGCACAGCTGGAATGTTGGATTCATGAGACACAAGGTTGTACCGATTCTCTAGTATCAGCTACTGGCACACTTCGTTGCTCCATGATTTTGGGGAATGAAAAAGCAGAATGTTAAGCCAGGGAGCAACAAAGCGGCTGTCACAAAGCAGTTGAATGGCTGCAACTCTAAAATAATATTTTGTCATAGGATAAAAGTGGAAATATAAAATTAATTAATTACCTCCCAGAAATAGTAATGTAAAATGTAGTTTATGTGTTGTAATTTCTGACATTAGTTTAGAATGGATTTTTGTAAGCAGATGAGTATGTAATACATACTGTGGGTATTTAAAAACTATTATCTTCAATTATGCATGTTCTGAAGCTCTTGTTGAACACTTTTATGCCAAGTAATTATTCCTGTGAGATGTTGCTGACCCAAACTTATTGCAGAATTAATTTCTGCCTAAAATGCTGAGTACATGAAGGACACTTCAGCAGAATTCTACCCTAATTCCCATTCCCTCTGAGGGTGGGTGACACGTACTCCTTCCCTTTGGAGGTTACACTGTTTGGATGTTCAAAATGAAAATTAGGAAGAACATTTCTGCATCCATGATTTCATCGCTTGGAAAGTTTGTGTGTTCCTTGTCATATCATATCTGCAGGATTAAAGTGTCAGTAATACCAATACACTCAGTTATGCTGTGGGCATAGCAGTTCCCATAAAAACACAAGGGCACAGGTTTCAGGATGGAACCACATTGGGGGTGTAAATCCAGGATTTATGGACTGACTGTCCTGCTCAGCTCCTGGTGTTTGATTGTACCATGTATGTGCCAGCTTTAATAACACATTTATTTTCCCATTTTGAAAGGACTCAAAAGGAGAAGATTCTTCCTACACTGGTACAGGCAGTCTTTCACTCCTCACTGTATCACAGATGTGGTGCAATGCCTGTTAAAGTCACAATGTAATAACTGTTGATGAAGCTGGCTCTTTAGCAGCAAATGATCACAAGTTTTACAGATGTTCTGCTGGATGTGAACTTTGCAAACAGTTCTACGTTTCAATGTCTTACACAGATTCTGAATAGCCTTGCTGATGAGCATTGCCATCTTCCAAACAATTCAGCTGATTCTGTACAACAGCAAAAATTACCATGCTTCTATCCACCCTTTTTTAAATTGCAGCATCTATTATGTACACTAATTAAAAAGCTCCATAAACCCAGCCCCTGATGTATCCTGCAGTTCTTACAATTTGGGGTTTAGAAAGTGTGGCTTTCTGTGGCCTGGAAAACCTCAGGATTTGTTCAGAAGGAGGTAGCGAGGCAGCCCCTTGGTCCAGTGTAAAACGTGCACTGGCTGTTTCCTTCTCAAAAAACCTGCTCCCCCTTCCCCTCCTGGCCAGCAGAGCCCCGAGGGCAGGTCTCAGCTTGTGTGCCTGCCTTCGCAGGGGCTGCTGGAGCTTGCTGGCCTGGCTCACAAATTTAAAACATTGCAAAATAACAAAAACGTGGAAACAGCCACATTCAGTGTATGAAAAGTCTGACAGGAACTTGCTAACTGAGGAATTCCACAGCCGTGTCAACTGTTAAAATAAAGGAGACATCCTTCACTTCCACAGGAAGCAGGAAAGGCCCACCTGTATTAGTACAGAAAGAGCAGGATGAAAATAGATAATAAAAGAGATCAGTGGGATGGACTCAGCAGCAAGGGTTGATGCCAATCATTTCTCAGACAGCTTTCACCACAGTATATAAAAACCAACATTGTTCTGTGTGTGAAATCTCCAGTTCTGACAAGAATATACTTGTTAAATGCAATCTCGCTCCAGTTTTGTAACTTTTGCATGTAGTCTTTCAATTTTTAACTATCCTATGACATAAGATAATTAAGATCTTATCTGAAATTATTTTACATTATTTTATAGTTCAAATTGTGAGGTTGACATTTACTGTATTAAAGTCAGACACATCAGCATGAACTCTCTCAAATTTAGATAAAGGAGGTGTGTAGAAAAGATTTAGGGGCTACAGGAACTGCAGAGCATCCTACAGCACTTGAAATGGCACAGGGAGACTGCCAAAGCCCACCTGCTGGAGAGGAGCAGGAATCAGGACCTTCCTAGGCAGCAGACATGTCCAAGACACACCATGGCTACAGCCAAGCTGTGGAGAAGCACACACAATTCCTGTGATCAGGAATTCCCACTAGAGTGGATCATCAAAGGTCAGAGCACTCTGGCTGCAGAAAGAGGAAAACACCTCTTTTTCCACTCTTTCAAATCTCCACCAGATGCCCTTGGATCAAACACTCCAGATCTCCCAGGAACTTCGGGATGCAGTGGAGGAGAAAGGCTGCACTGCAGGGAGAAGAACGGAGGATGCTCACTGTGGAATCCCAGGTTTTGTGCTACAGTGGGTTTTGATCCAGTAAGACACTCTAAGGTCTGATTTGGCCAGGCACGCCAAGGAAACAGGGAAATCCTCCTCAGCAGCTCAGGAGGCAGTAACTGGCTCAGGAGGCAGTAACTGACTCAGTTGGTCTAACCCTGTGACCTGCTCAGCCCTTTAAAGTGCTAGTGTTGATCTGGGAATTATTAGCGATTGCAATAGTGACAAATAGTTCTGTGAAGCCAGATGATAACAAAATGCACAGCTGTTTGACTCTCTGACAAAACAAGGACTTTCACTTCTGCAAAGCTTTTCTGTTCTAAATGGACACAAGTAACTAGAGCGGGTTAACTCGTAAGCTCCAGGTTACTCTCGTAGTTTAGAAAAAGTACTCCTACTTTTGCTTCACCAACTTCTTTTAGAGTGGGGAAAATTGTGAGGATTCTTGCCTACCTTCTGAATAAAATTCTAAGAACATGGCAAATGCTGAAGAAATGCTGAATTGTGTGATAGGCAAGTAAGAATAATTTGTTTTATGGCTACCCAAAGTGATGTTTCTCCATAATAAGCTTCAGGCAAATGAAAAACTCAAGCTTTTCAAAACTACCAATGGCAGAAACTTCTCATTTATGAAGATTGAGATCTAAAGGATAATATTTTGGCTAGAAAAACCCTAGTAAAGTTGTTCCCAATTCATTTTTAATCTTCCTTTTTGTGTAAAGGTATAATTTTGTTGGGGTTCCCTTGGGACAGTGCTATCTATAAACCTTCCAGGAAAAACTGGTAAGCCTGCTCAGGGAAGAAATATGAGGGTTGGGAAATGTGACATCCAGATTTGGTTTTGTTTTGCAGTTTGTGTACATTTCCTCCAACACTAAAAGATATTACCATATATATGGTTACATTTTCCAGCAAGTGTTGCCACTAATTTGGATGTGTGGCTTTGTATTATGATTTCGACAGTGCTCAAAAATACACAGCCTTTCCTGAAACGCAAATAAGGCAATGCCCAACTACCAAAAATGTCCTTTATTGGCTGTTTACTTGTGTGTAATATATAAAAGCATATACTGAAAAAAGTGGGATTGCTTACCTCAAAAATATAATCTTTTCCATCTTTTCCATGTACAGCTTTAACAGCACAGATGTCCAAACCACCAAATATTTCAGAACAGGTGTCAACCCAAAGCTTGTACCTGTTTCATAAAAATAATTTTTTCTGTGAGTATCTCATCAGGGTCTTGATTTTCTACAAGTTTACCTAGTCATGTATTTTATGTAACATTTGCTCTAAATTCAAAGTTTCACTATATTGCCAGTTTTACTGAATTTGCATTTCTCACAGTAGTGGCTTAGAGGTACCGGCCTGATGACTCTACTTTTCCCAGCAGACTGCAGCAAAGCTGTGGCTCTGTATCCTGACTTAGTGTTGTGCTGGATTATGCTCCAGTTTAGATTGGGCCAAATGTGTGTTTCTCTCAGCTGTGAGTGAGCTGAAGAAAAGCTGTGCTGAGAGAAAAACACATCCAGCTCCATCCTACCCTGCATTCCCAGAGCCCTCATGCCAGTACCCCTGGCTGGTTGGGGCTGTGCTGCCACAAAGGTCCTGCACAGGGGGAGGATTTATGATCTGACATGTTTCTGTGACTTCAGAGATGCTGAAGGTTTGGAGTAAATAGGGAAGAGTGCTTGTTTTGTGCCCAGGCTGAAGCGTGATTGTCCTCCTGCCTATTGCCTTGGGTAGTGTGCTTAGTTATGGATAGGTTTCATTCTTGTATCAAGGAAATGAATGAGAATCTCCATCCTAAAGCACAGAGCCAGCTGTGCTCCAAAGAGGCAGTGATGGCTTTACACCTACAGCACTAAACAGGGCAAAAGGGAAACCAAGCCAGAGAGCCCTACAGATGATGCAGGAGAACCAGAAGTATGACATTAAGTAAGTTATGTAGCTTGCAGGCAACAATAATGTTCTTCAGGCAGGGTTATAAACAATGACAGCAAAATTCTACTGGAATTTAAAGAATGCCAAGGCATTCTACAGCTTCTAAAAAGGATAGTGTTTCATACAGTATTGAATATAAAAACTCCTCTGCTTCTTTTGTAACATCATGGTGAGACATATGGGCTGAGGAATGGACACTTTACCCATTTTACATGCAGGAATATGATTTATTTTTCTTTCTCTATGAATAGAGAGATTATCTGACCAACAAGGGGGTGAAGTGGGACTTAGTAAAAGAGTGAGGCAGTTCCTGTGATCAGGTGCAGAGCTGCAGGTGACGCCCTCACAGAACTGTGCTGAGAACTGTCTGGGGTGACATCAACTGTGTATGCTCATTTAGTGGCAAGGACTGACTTGGGACACAAAACAGCACTGGGAATGTCCATGAACTTATAGCAGAGCTGGGCATGGGCATTAACAGTGATGAAATGATCCTGGAAGTTTATGTAGGCAGATATCACAGTCACACCAAATGAAGGGCATGATTTGCTTTAAAAAAAAAAGAACAACAAAAAGAAGCCATTTATCATGAACTTTCATTGGCCAGCACTTGAGTCTAAACCGGAGCTGTTTCCTCTTCCAGACCCTCTCCTGCCCCAGTCCTTGAGCCACAGATTTCCCATCTCAGGATTTTCCATTGCAAAAACCTGCTGTAATAAACAGCACTGCACTGTAGGATCAAAGGCAACTCATTGCTGGGCAGAGAGTCTCATTCATGCACAAATATCATCAGTAACAGCATCCTTTCCAAGGGAACTTTTTAGGTCACATTCTTTATATTTTCTCGTATCCAATCTGTGCCAGTGGAAAAGTTTTTCTTTTAAGAAGAATACGAAGAAATTGATACGACTGTTTGAAAAGATCCTGATGGTAATATCTAAGAAATGAAAATACTTTTTTTTCCTGTGAGAAACATGTTTTTTATCTAATATAAGAGGGTTTTTTGGATACCTGACAATTTCAACATCTGTAGATGCACTGACTGTCTGGACAGTTTGCATGCACTTGCTTATAAATAACTTTTTTTTAGCTGCAAAATACTGTGTATCTTAGAAAGTCATGAGGATAACAACTGTTGTCTTTAACAATAAACATCTGTACTTTATTTGTAAACAAAAATGAAGACATTTTCCTTAAAATACCCAAACATGAATCAAATTTATTAAACGATTTTTAATAGTCTATCTTCTGCCAAAATTTTCTGGAAAAATACAGTCCCATTTGGAAAGAGAGGTTTTGGATGGAGTAGCCTCTAGTGTTTTAAACCCGAGGCTTTCCCAGTAGGTTTGACAAAAGTTTGCAGCTCTTATTTACCCAGAGCAAATAATACAGGCTTGGATAATAAAGGTAATACAGGATTGCTCCAGGTGTCTGTCAGGAAATATCAGGTGTGCCAGGTAAGGTTGGCTCTGTTGACACAGCTCTCTGTCCTTGTGGAACTGTCTGGGGAGCAGGACCTCTGGGACAGGGGTCACTGAGAGCATGGCACTGAAATGTGCTGCTTCTCTGGCCCCTCACTGCCCTTCCTGGGCCATGATCTTTCCTTTCTAGGTTTCGAGACTCAGATTTGTGTTCAGCCAACACTGTCAATCAGGCAGTGCTTTCAGAGCACTTCTTCCTCATTCATGGCATGGATTATAAATGAAATGCATCAGAGCTGATTGCTCTTATTGTGTCATGAAACTACTTCAAGTCTTCATAAACCTTCATTTTTCCCTTCCCTCCCTTGCTCTGCCATGTGCACTCAGTGGGTGAACACACAGAAAGCAGGGCTTTGTCATACATACCCCTGTCTCTTAGGAGAAAGTATCCATCTTTTCTATGCTTTTGCCTTCATCAGGATAAAGGTTTTGGTTTGTTGGATTTTGTTTTAATGTGAAAATACCTATTTTATTATATAAATATACTATATATATAAAGTTTGTATGTCAAACTTACAAAATTGACAAAATTTACAAAAAAATTAAATTACAGGTTTAATAGATTAAATATTAAATAATTATCTTATTATTAAATAGGAGAATAGCTATTTATAATTTCTAATTTTCTTACATTCAAAAATTGGAAGCAGAAGCAAAGCACACGGAATATTTAGAGCCAATTCAGGGCAAGGAGAGCATTTCCCACTCCTGCTGATGCTGTTCCTTTTCCTCGGGGCACAACTGCAGTGCCTGTGTTTTCAGAGGAGCAGCCCTTGGACTGCAATCATACACACCAGAGCACACAGGGCTTTTCTCGACCAGGGAAGATATAACCTCACTTTCTGGAGGAAGGTGGAAGGGAGTGAGAGAGAGAAAGTGCTGTGGCTCCAGTGCATCCCCAGTGGGGAGATCAGCGGGACACAGTCTAGACAGGGCTTGGACAGCAGGGACTGCAATTCCCCCTCTCACTTGCTTTCACCTTTCCAGGGCAGGCAATGGTTCAGTTCCCATGTCTCCCTCAGTTCCTAAGAGGGACCAAGTGGTAGGTACCAGATTTTAAAAACACCCCTGAACAAACAACACCCCACCACAGACACCAGAAACTGTTGAATTGTAACACCTTTTAAATTACACTTTTATTGTACAGACTTTTTTTCAGCTTCCACTGGTAGCAGCCTTTGGAGAAGCTGAACAACAGAAATCTCACAGCCATCCAAAAGCCTCTCAGATTTATTTAGCAGAGAAAAGAGGTTTAGGTGTTATGAAGAAACTTAGAGCAAATGAGGAATATAGTGAACAAAAGTACAGAGCTGGAACAATGGCACGAGGGAAATAATAAGCCTCACTGTATCTCAGCAACAGGGGGAAAAGTGAAATTCCATGGAAATTTATAAAAGGAAACATTGGCAATTCAGGATTGAAAGTAGAAAAGAGAAATGTGATTTAAATAGTCAAAGTGAAGACTGATTGGTTATAGTGGAGGACATAGAAGAAGAAAAGTTTAAAACAACATGCATGGGCTAAGACTAGAAGGTAAAAGAGGGCAAAGAAACCAGAAGAAATGACTGAGAGGTTGAATACAATATTCAGTTTTCTAAAGGGAATTCCAGTAGTTTTCCAGGTGCAGATATAGATGTGGGAACCTCAGGCTAGATAGTGTGGTTGTTACCTCTGAGACAAGCCACATGGAACTCTTGGCTCATGTTCTTTCATCTAATTAGAGGATTTTTATTTTTTTTTCCCAAATGAATATGAGACATGAACTTACTGTGAATTACACATTAGCAATGTGATTTTTTAAAAAAAAATCATTCAAAATAAAATTCCATTAATTTATTTAATTACCTTTTACATGAGACTCAACTTACTTATCTGACATAGCAATTTGTTCCAACATTGCAGAGCCCGTGTTTGTCTTCCAGTTTCCAGATATGGAAGTTCTCCTGAAAGGGGGGAAATATTACAAAGAGAGCCAGTGGTTTCATATTTTCACTATCCATTAAATTACTCTGCTTTTTACATGAACACAGTAGCAGTATTGACACCTTCTTCACACCTGCCAGGCTGTAACAGAACATCTAAACTGTGAGGAATTCTAAGAGCCATTGCCATTGCCAGTAATACTTCCCTGGAGGCAGTTCCCGGGCATGACAGTGCTGTATAGGTTCTGCTCCCTATTGATTCGTGCAAGACTTTTTAAAAAAACCAACCTTAACCAAGTGATAGTGTTAGCAAAGAGCTGATATCAGTTGGAAAGGAACTGAGTGGCCTTGAATACACTGTTACTGCAAATGTAAATGTCCTAAAGCTCCAGCTTACCACTTGGTAAGCAAACCCTTACCACTGCAGAGTCATATCTGTAGCTTTTCTAACCTCTCTGAAGTGATTTCAGGGCTGTTTTGGAGCTGGATTTTGGGTTTTCCTCCAGTTTTCACTGTTTGTTACTTACTAATATAATCTAAACAGTCTATGTCAGGACCTGAGGACACCATCTCCTGTTTAATTTTGAAGAAAAAAAAATCCATGTAAAGCTTTTTTCTCCTCAGACTTTGGGACTGCTACTAGGGTTGAGAAGATTGCTGCTTTATGAAACCTAAATGCTGTACTGGGAATAGACTAAGGATACAAGTTATGAAGTGTTTCCAGTCAGTAAAATCATAGGAACATCTGTAGTGTATTAGAAGTACATTAGGCAGCAGCTATAGTTTTCTCTTCATTTTTCCTTTAACATAATTACAAAGGTCAGTAGCAATTGTGGGAGAATATTGAATTTTCTATGGCAGTCTCATAAAGTTAGCTGAATTTTAAAGCATGAAGTTCTTCTATGACACCACATTCTTTGTGGATGTGGGAGAAACCAGTGTGAGGGCACCATGCACGTTGAGTGCTGTGGGTACTACTGGGTATAGGGGTGTGTTGGGATTTCTGCTTAATTTTTTAAAGTGATATTTATATATATGTATCTACTTACGAATTAACAATTTTAAATGTGTTTAAACCTAAATACATTCTGCATCAGAGACAAACACTTCTCACAAATCACAATCCAACTGTCTTGCAGACTTCTCACAGGCATTCATTAGCATGGACTATTTTAGGTGGCTTTTAGGAAGCAAGACGTGACAAAATCGTGGGAAAAAAAGTCATGAAGACTTTTGGCAAGTATTTAGTTCAAGGTCCTCATCTGCAGTGATGTAACCTCAGCACTACTGACTAGAGAAGCAAAACTGGTTTGCTTTAAGCCCTGCTTTCACTCCACAGTGGGAAAGGCTCTCTGTTGAACATGGAGAAGTCTCACGATGGATGCTTGGTTGGCTCTAAAGATGCTGCAGGGACCAGATGAGGACTGAGGAATGCTACGGACACAGACCATAGACCATGTTCCAAGACACAACTTGTGCAGTCTCAGTACTTTGTGGGTCCTCCAGAACAAGGGGGATTCCATCTGATCACAGTTAACTGATCCAAAAGCACTCAACCAGACCATCTGTACTCTAAATCCTAGGTATGGTTCTTGTAATTAACATATGAATTCCTCTACTGAAATAGGTAGGTTTCCCACCCTTCTTCACTTCTGATAATTGCTAAGAGTCTTTCACATCATTATTTCCTCCTCAGTTACTAAACACTGAAAAATAAATAAAACAACTCCTACACTTTTGAGTGCTTCACAATTAGGTTTAACATGTTTGCACTCGATTTGGTCTTTGCAAGAAGGAAGAACTGTTTTAAAATTGCTAAACAATTCATAGTAACTTGAGCTCCCCCTTTTCCAACACCTTCCTACTTTATTTAGTAGCATTTGCAGTACCCAATCCAAATTGCTAGGACAGGGATTGATCATCAGAAAAAATATGTAGAAATGTCTGCCTACTATTCTTGTGTAGGTAACCTGCTCTGTGGTTTGATCCTCCAGCACTATTTCTTTGGTTGATGTGCTTTACTTTTGGTTTGTTGACATTTGATCAAAGTACTTTAAGCCCTGGGTTCAGAGCACTGCTTTTGGAGGCAGGATTTAGATACAGGGCTTTGTATTTCTGGTTTTGTACATTGTGTGTGACCCCTTTAAAATGTGTTTCCCTGCAGTCAGCTGAAGCCTGGCCAGGTGCCCAGGGCAGTTAAGGATGTGTCACCAAGGGTCCAAGGGGCTGTGGTGTTTACAGGGACCCAAAGCTGCATTTTGTCCCATAATCTCTCCTGACAAATGATAAGCACCAGTGTTTGGTGAGTCATGGACACACTTAAACCACAATTTCCCACAGAATTATAAAACTGAAGCTTTAATAACTCTCTTTAAAGTACAAAAACGAATGTTCAGCTGGTGGGTTTTTTGTGGTGACTCTCTAAGTGCTCTGTTCCTGTGTCACAGATCAAAATGAGAACCAGCTGTAAAAAAATATTCTACTGATATCATGGATATGTATGCACATGAAGAATTTTTCAGACATTTGGTAAATCTTCTTTCCATGATGCTTTGGAACAATGGATCAGTATTTCATTTTTGTATGTGATTTAACTGCATGAATGAATCTAGAGAACAAATGACCATTAGGTTTTAGCATTTGGATGAACCCATAGTTTCTGAGTAGAAACTTAAAAATAAATAAAAGGTAGGAGGAACAGGCTGTCATTTTAACTTATTTTTGCTGTCCCTTAGGCCAACTGCTCCTTCTGTGGAAAAGAAACATTTATGTTTCAAAATTATAAATTTACCGTGGCTGACTTTTCCAAAATTATTCTAGACACTGAACAGCATTTAAATTTCAAGTCAAAGGAAAATAATGTTGTGGTCCAATTTCTATCATAGGGG
This sequence comes from Campylorhamphus procurvoides, assembly GCA_013396655.1. Classification (NCBI taxonomy): domain Eukaryota; kingdom Metazoa; phylum Chordata; class Aves; order Passeriformes; family Dendrocolaptidae; genus Campylorhamphus; species Campylorhamphus procurvoides. Next base: position 38,131 of record WBMV01004078.1, read on the forward strand.
ATGAGCAATCATGTTACTAATATTGCATCTGGCTGCTGGTATGTGGTGATGTATCACAACCATTAAGAGCTGGGCCTTATTCCTGAGACTCTGGCCTTGGGAGCAGTAAGAGTGGGAAAAATCAGCTCTGTTTATTATTAACAAGAGAGGAGGGGAGAGATGGGCAGCACAACACAAGGAATCTACCTGTCAAAGCACCAACAGGAGAGAAAAATACCATCCAGCCTTGCAGAGGCAGAAATAGCTGCATGGAAAGCTTTGTGATGGAGAAGGAAGGTTGGCTGGGACTGGCAGCAGGGTGAGAACAAGGCCGGTGAAGGACACTGAGTGGAATCTAAGGGGTGGTAGAGCCCAGATCAACAAAACAGGTCAGGAATAAGAGGTAAGGACTAAGAAAGTCTGGGCAAGCTGATATGGCCTGCTGGACATGTGGGAGAGGTGACCTTGGGGTGTAGGAGCACTGTGCTCTTAGGAAAAGTAGGATTGGTGTCCACTGAGAGAGGGTAAACCCAGCGAAAGTCAACAGACTGGAACACCAGTGTAAGACAAACAAGCAGAATTAGAATTGACTTTCCTGGAGAAGCTGGGAGTTCAATGCTGCATCATTCAGAAGCATTTGTTTAAGATTCTTGTTGCCTGTAAGAAGACCTGGGGGAGCCAATGCACCTGAATTCTGTAGGGAGCTTAAATCCCAGTTCTGCATCACTCAAAATGCTGGAAATCACCAACAAAGGATTTCAGAAACCTTTCAATCCTCATGAGCTTTCTGGGTGTTCTGCCTTGGTCACTGCACTACTCAGGTTTCCAACACACTGTTTCTGCAAAATGTCGGTAACTCTGGGCTCCAAACCAACCCAGAGGACACATTGCTGTGCACACTGCAGGGCAGGTCTGACCTGTGACAACAGCATTGCCACCCAGGTCTGTGCTGGGCTTTCTGGAGGCCTCTCAGACATCCATTGAGTGCAGATGAACTGCTGAGCTGTTCTGGAAAGGCCTAATCTATGGTGTTCTTTCTCAAGTGCCTTGTCAGTCACAAGCCAGGAGAGACCAGTTTTGATTCTCTGACAGTAATGTGTTGGTGGAGAAGTCAAGAGTATGTGGCCCTCTGATATGAACCTGTGGAGATATAATTTTACCCTTCCCACACCCTGGGCAACAGGTTCTATTTTCTCATAGAACTTGGCTGTTCCTAAATTACTTGATGCTTAATGTCAACTATTTAAATTATGAAACATTCAAATTATAGGATGTTTTGTGCATTTGCCTTAACCCAGCTCCAACTTTTCCTTCTCTTACTATTTATGGTTTGCTTAGAGTTCAAATGTTTCTCCTGATAAAGAACTTTACAAATGTCAACATACAAGAAATCTCTGATCCCTCCAATGTTCAGAAAACATCTCTGAGTGTGCATGTGGGTGTGCATATGTAAATGTGCATGTGTATTTTTATCTGTATTCTGTTATACTTTTCCTGCCTCAGAAATATAAGCATGAGGGAACTGAGACATGAGATGATATAACTCATCTTAAAACCAGGAATGCATGTACGTCAGAGCGCATTGCTTGAGGATTAAAAATTGGTAAGTAAAAATAGGTACAAACACAATTATCATAGCTCAACTGCTACATGATAACCTGTTTTGCTGCTCCAGCTCAATGCTGTCTGTGAAACTGAAACATCCTCTAGTATAGTCATGACCTTTAAACAAACATCTGGATTCTTAAATTGGTAGAGATTTTCATCCATCTACGAGAAGGTCACTGCAAGATTGGAATTGTTCCTACATGTGTTATGTTAAAAGGAGAGAGATTTGTTCCATTAAAGTGTGACAATTCAGATTTGTGTGGAAGAATGACACCCAACTATCCTTGGCGGGAGAAGAAAACTCGATCCCAAGTTGATGAAAAGACACAAAGGAATCTGATTTAACAAGTTGCCTGCAAAAACAAATCCCCTTTCAACTGTTCCTTTCTTTAAATGAAACTAATAAGCACAGGTAAGTAGGAAAACCACTCTGGCAGGCTCACCTGTTGTCTCATTCTCCTTCTCCCAGTCACAATCAACTTAAAAAATAGCTTTGATAAATCCAGAAAATCTTAAATGCTCCTGTCAGAGAGTATGGCAATGGAGTCACAGCTCAGAGATTCATCCAACACTCTTCATCTTATTGGTGCTTAGCAATTTTGAAACAAAGGATGAAAGAATATAAGGTTTTGGCTCACATGTATGCTTTGTAGTTACTGCCTATCTTTTGGATCCTGATGTCATATTTGGAGTCTATGAACGGCTCAGTGGTGGCGTAGGTCTGAGTAAGGGCTACCACGCTGGCTATGTCCTGAAAATCGTAGTGGTTGTCTACCTTGATCTGCAGTCATCATGCCACAAGACAACAGCATATACAAAAGAAAAAAGAGCAATTAGGAATAAAATTTTAAACTTCAGTTGCAAATGGCATTCATGAGGAGTATGTTTTTTGACAGCATCAGTTTATTAAAAAAAGTATTGGGTATTTTTCTGATTTCTAGATTCTACAACATTCTTGGCATTAAAGTATTTCTTTTTCTAGGCAAAATATTACCTGTTCATCTATAGAAAGCAATTTGCAGACAGCAGAATTTTATTTTGCTTTAATTTTTTGGGTTTTTTTTGTTGGTTTTTTTGGTTTTTTTTTGGTTTTGGGAGTTTTTTAAGTGGTGGTTGTCAGTTATACAGCTGCAGGTGTTAGGATATTTTAAGGTGTGATATGCAACTCTAATTTACATGGAGTTCTTGCTGCCTCTGTAAATTACTCATGGAACTGAATGTGTCCAGAGCCCACCATGTATGGTCAGACCACCACTTCAGCCTCTGCCATGAGAAGGAGCTGAAGGGCCACTGCACCACATTCATGTGAGGCACAGAGTGTGGGCTCAAATCAATAGAATTATTCTCATTCTTCCCACTTCTCTGCAAGGGTTTGAACTCTGTAGGATGGGATTTCCTAGTTGTGGGACACTGTGCTAAGGTGGTACTAAATAGTACAAAACCATCAACTTTAACATCTTGAAATAAGGAGGTGGAAAAGTGGGGAATATTGATCTAGAGGGAAAGGGAGGGCAGAGACATCACTTTTGGACAGGGGCAGCACATCTCTCTGGTTAACTCAAAGCTGGCTGAAACAGCCAGGGAGTAAAAGCAACTCAGAAGAGAAGCCTTAGGGCTGGTGAGAAATGGGCAAACTCCACCCTACTGCTCCAAAGGACAGGTCAGGGTGGTGAGGAAAGGAGGCAGGGATTACTATTTCTCATGGAATCTAATATTAGGAGAGTCTGCAACTCTTTGCAAGCCCAGTGCCTTGTTTGCTTTTACTGTCGCCTGGTACTTGAAGGGAACCTGAGGGCCTTCAGGGGGTTGGGACTTGCATATCAAATGGCATTTAAAAGTCCTAAAGTCTAAGTATTTACTCCAGATCTCAGATGGAGAAAGATACAGAGTAATTTGCACTTTGAGAGCCACAAAACCAGACACAAAGTCTGGTTTCAACTTGATTTTCTGAAAACCTACTGGCCTGTACAAGTGTAATTGGGATCAGTGGAAATGCTCCTCCTGGCAGTGTCCCCAGGGAGGACTGGGGTCAGAGGAGAACCTTCCTTTGCACTCTGACTAAGCAGTCCACTACAAAAGTCTGGCATTTAAATTTTAAGCTTTAAAAAAGAACCAAATTCTAGATTTATTTCTAGACATTTGATGTGCTGAATGTTTTTGTCTATTAGTTCCTTTTTCTGTATATAAGAGGTGAATATTGAAAGCATGGCATAAACATTCTAACACTTCACATAGGCAAGCTGCAGAAACTGCAGTTAAATTAGTGGTTAATTCTGCTCTCAAATAAATTGGCTGCTGGATTTCCACTGACTTCCTAGCTATGAAATAAAGCAAAACAGTAACAGACAAAAGAAGATAACATAGATTACACCTTGTAATTAAATCAGTGTTCTATTTCTATTGCTAGCAGCAAATATCATGTTCATGGAGCTTTTGGAGATTCAGGATAATAAATGTAACTATTTTCTGATGATTTGTTTTAAAATCTAAAACACTTAAAGCACTGAAGTGTTTTCAGTGAGTGAAGTTACTCTGGAATGACTAGAAATTGTCACTGATAACCAGTGAGAGTGGGATTTAAATGATATCTCATCGACCTAGCACTGTGAGATAAGTGATACCAAAACAGCTGTACTCACCACTGAAATGGAATTACTTTGGAGAAAGAAAGCAGCAGTTATGTAGTGGTATGAAACAATCACAGAGAATATATTCAAAGAAGTTCAGTATCAAGCTGAAACTAATTAAAGAACCAAGGCAAAACCTTCCCGCATTCCCAGGTTCAAAAGCTGGATTGTGTAACAGACCTTGACTGTTAAAGAGTTGCAGTGCAATCAACTAAATTAATAAACGAGGTTTGGATTCAAGAAAGCATCTCAGCGTGTTTCAAAGAACATCCTGTACAGGGCAAGGCATGAACTGCAAAGGCCACAGTGTGCAAATATAGTGTGTATGTTTCTGTTTCCCTAAAGAGAGATGCTTTCTTGAACAGCAGACAACCTGAGATTTGCAAGGGATTCTGAGGCAGAATCTGGGCAGTTAAAAGGTAAAATATCCGGGAAAGGAATGAACATGCACAGTATTTTAGACAAACACCCAGGCTCCTGACATGCAAGAAGTAGCATCTGCACCTTTCCCATGCCTGAATGAGCATGTCCAATCTTCACAACAACAGGAAAAGTTGGCATTGTTAGCTAAGGGGGAAACAAAACAAGACAGGTTAGAGACAGCAACCAGGAGTTAAAGGATTAAGCAACATCATTTAAGGAAATAATTTAAGCATAATAATACTGAGACCAAAGCTGTTCTTGCCATGTGGTTACTCAAACTGTTGATCATCTGTGTCCAACTGTGCTTTCTCAGGGCCGTGTTACTCCCAGCACAGCCAACTGGTGTATTTCTCTTTTCTGTATGTTGTTCTTTTGACTTTACTTTTTGACTGAGTTTTTGCTGTTTCCTATTTTATGTTTTTCTACTGTGTTTTCTGACTCATAAACTCACACTCTTAAAGGTTAAAATCATTAATGATGTCAAAGTAAACCTCCTTTTCCCTTCGTTTCCATTATTTAGCATGGCTATAAATACATTTTGTGACCACTTACGAGAGCAATGATGTTTAATTCACCACAAAACGTGCCTTAAAGGCAGACCCTATTTCTGATAGAGAGTATCCAAGTTTTCTAGGGAAGGCTCCAGCTTGGAATGCAAGGAATAATTCAGCTATTGAGCAGGAAATCAAATACACAAAGGCAGAGGTAAACACTTTATTCCAAGAAATGGCAGTGGTTCTGTCTCTCTGAAGGATCTGTGAATGACCACTTTTACTTCCATCATTCATTTGAAGAAGTTTTAGATCTCCCAGTCATGGGCACAGCTGGCACTTCTTTTTCCTCCACCTAAAATCTGCATATATTGAACCTCTATCAATGAAGCATAAACACACAGACTATGTAGAAGAGGATTATAACTAGAAGTAAAAGCTGAACACCTTCACCATGTAATTAAACTGAGAAGCAGCAAGACAGTGTTATAGGCTCCAAAACCTTCATTTAGAACCACATTTCAACACAGTAAATATAATCAAAGGCAAAGCTGATGCTTTAGAAAATGAACTAAGAATTATTAGAGGTTTTATGAGATGTCAGTTTTCCAGATACTTACAAGAGGTTGGCAAGAGATTAAATAGAGTTCACACTTACCTCACTGTGCACAACATTGCATACAAACACACAGACGTTTATATGGAAAACGTCATGGCATAGTAAATAGTGACACTGAAATCAAGGACAGGAAGGCCACTTGGTATTTGGTAATGTCCAAACCTCTTTTTAGGTTATAAAGCTGATTACAAATCACAAACTCTTTTATTATATTTTAAACATTTGTTTTCAATATGGTTTAGGGATGCATGCTTTTAAAACACTGGAACTGCACCAGAACAAGTGGGCAGTCACTGCAAGGTACATGTTCCACACTACTGACCCTCACATTCCAGTACAGGACGTGAATCTCTCCGACCTTTCTAAAATGTATACTGATGCAATATTATGTATAAATACATATATAAAGAACATGTATGCAAATAAAACCTTGTTTTTTGACAGAATCTCAGTTTCCTCTCTGCCTCCTAAGAAGAAACAGGAGGACTCTTTGGATCTGCCCTTTGAACACAGCAGAGTTTTCAAAGCCTGATGAAACCACAGGGTCCCACACTTGTCAGTTACACAACACAGGCCGGGGAGGTTTCTCATTGATTTCCGCAGCAAACCCAAAACTAAGGCATGTGTGTGTTTAGGGGAGAGAACCAGGTTTGATTTAAAGATGCGCAGTTTTCCTGGCTAATTTATTCCCAAATATTAAGATCTCCTATATGTATCTTCCATCGGGGCATCCTTGACACTTGAAATCCAAGATCACAGGCAAGCAGAGCATTGTCAAACCATCTCTTAGTTCTTTATATTACACACGGAACTGCAGCTGCCCCATTCCTGTGCCTGTGGAAAGGGAACTTGTACTTTTTGGAGAAATTCTGGGTAGTTTGGTACATATTGTAGGAATTGATAATTGAAAACTCTGAACACCCTTTGTTTAACTCTTGTTTATGCACCACTTCAAGCCTAGGTCTTTAAGTCCATAATACATTAAATTGCTTTGTAAAGTCCTGTTTCAGTCTAACGAATGTAGGTTAAGGCACACAAGCATGAAAGAAATCTGTTAGTTTCAGAATAACCAAATCATTTGCCAAAGCATTTTACAGTAAAGGTCACCTTTACAGCAATTTAAGGATCAAATTCTTGCTAAACTGTAGGAACACAAAGTCCTGCATAGTCAACATCTACTAATTTGTGGATTGTTTTCAGATTTTAAAGCTAGGCGTTGTTTTTTGTAAATTTTTGGGAGTAGGAGTGGGAACAAATCCTTGTTTGACTCAAGATTCGTAAGGGCAGCACCACATTTCTGTGACAACTACAAACCACTGAGCTGAGGGTTGTGATGCAGCTGCCGGCAGAGCTCCAACTACAGCAGTACAAATGGCACTGCTGTAATTAAGAGGACCACATATCTTCCTATGATCCCAAGGCTCTGGAATCCTCTCTGGGCCACAGGAACAAATCTCACTCAATTCTTTTTTAAAAAAAAAGGAAAAGAAACTGTGCATTCTCCCTCAGCAAAATGCACTAACATCATTGCCCTCTGGAGCCCCATTCCAAGATTCTGTATGGGACACCATATCCCAGGATTCTGTGTGGGACACCACATCCCAGGATTCTGTGTGGGACACCACATCCCAGCACAGGCTGAAGGAAGAGGTGGCAGCCGAGAAAAAGAGCTGAATGCTGCACTTCAAACTCCAGAGAGAAAAAAAACAGGTAGCATAGAAGGCAGAGAAAATTAAGTTGTCCCCGAACTTCCCTTGTTTTTCTATATCATTGTCCCATGAGCCAAGGCCTGATGTAGTTGTAGTTATATATATATATGGATCATATTATATATAAATGTGGAAGTGACAGTGCAAGCTTATGGCTCCATGGTTTTCCCTTTAATTTACAGTATAATTACTTGATAAGGAGACACCTTGAAAGATCTATCAATGGATCCACTTTCATCAGAGTGGATACTAAGAGGACTTGTGTGTTTGCTTTGAAATGTATCACTGAGGAGGAAAGGCCATTTTACAAAAATTCTACTGTGCCAATTCAAAACTGAAATCACCCCAAAGACCAACAACAGAAACTAAGAGATTTGGTAAGGTCATAAACGTGAGAGATGGAAATGTCTACGTTGCATGAAACCTTGCACATATAATATATACTAAATACAGCAAAATTAAAAAAAATAGGATAAACAGGGCTTCTAACTTAAATAACAATGTAATGAGTTACCATTAGAGAGAAAACAATACTTGGCAACCATAGAATAAAATTTTCTGTAGTTAAGTGTGAATATAATTGGATTGGTAATAAAAGTTGGTAGCAACTGGAAAAACTGTCACGTAGGAGCACAAATCCTTACAGCTGAGGTACATACTGATATCTGCTGATACAATGTCATCAATCAAAATAACACCACTGAGTATTCAAATGTTTTATCGGCTCAAAAATTGCAAAGATGCATTCAGTCTACACACTTCTATTTATCTCACTTTGACTTCTTATATTGTTATTTGATGTAAATGTGATGTCTCATTTCAATAGAACATTGACTTAGGATGCACTTGAGTAGAATGAGGTACTGTCTTTAGTAGGTACCACTTTGATCAGTGAACTTGAAGACACGTTGCCAAGGACAGCAAACAGTAGATTATTTTTTGCAGATAAAAGGCAGTAATAAAAAATGTTTTGAAGAGGAATCCTTTCAAAATCTGGATAACAGGAGTCAATTCCTAAGTTTCAAACAGATAAATATTTAGCATGAAAGTGGCTTTACTGAACTGACATGTTTTAATGGTTTCTGTCATATACTAATAGTGTGAATTAAAATACACAGTTAATGACAGGACAAATCTAATGGTTGTTACCCCTTCAGAGTTGGGCTTTGCTCCCAGGTGACATGAGTTGCAGTGAATGCAGCAATGGTTTAACACCAGCCCAGGCACTTCCTGGAGTGTTAGAAGTCTGATGCTGCCATGGTTAACTGCACTGTGGGAGGGCTCAAGGACACAGAAGAATTAGGGATTAGATGTTAGAAGTGATTAAATTTGTATGGAAATACAACAGAATTTATGGGTTTAAAAAGGGACTGTACTATATTGTCTGAAAAATCATCATGTTTTAAATAACATTTCTACATTTTCTCTCTCCAAATATCCATACATTATGTTTTTTTTTCATTGGGTTCTCATTTGCCTGCTGCTTAACTCTTTGGTATCACTTTATTTTACATAACTACCACTTATTTTGCTGCCTTCAAGGTAGTTTAATTGAAAATAAATCTTTTAATGGTGTTACACAAATGTCTCCAAAACTGATTCTATAATGGGCCTAATATGTTTTTTGAAATGAACACCTTTGAAGTTAATTGTTGTAGTTCTTGCAGGAGCAATTTTTCTAAAATTTTGGGTTTTGGCCACGTCCTTGAAACAGAAATATGGCAGCTGGGGAACTGGCTTCAACAGGAGCTGCACTGGCAGAGCTTCTGAACACCCTGAGACCTGGATTCCATGATCACCATGGGGACGCTGGAGGCCCCTGTCCAAGACTCATCCCTTCAAACCACCTGCAGCAGCCACTGCGATATTCTTTCATTCTTTTGAATTACTGAAAGCAACACGGTCAGCAGCCCCCCAACAGCTCTCAGAGTTGTGGGTTCACCATTCATTTTTCACCAGATCTACTCATATTAGCTTGATAAGAGCAAAGACAGGAACTATCCTGGAATAACAGGAATATCCTTTAACTCAGGATATTCATTATTTCTCCAATTTTCCATTTGCTTTTTTTGCTTCCCATACAGGCAACTCAGAAAGTAATTACAGCTGCAACTAGGCTATTTAGATTTACAGATAAGGAACTACCTGACACAGGAGTTCCACTGATGGAATCACAGGGAGCATTTGACCCAATACGCTGAAGTGGCCGAAGAAAACCAAATTAAGGCGAATGTGCACTCCCAGCCCAGGATGCTGGCACAGGTCCCAGCAGCACATTTCTCATGGCATTAAGTCTCTCAGAACCAAGTCATGACATCTGTGGGGTTACCAAGAGTGAGGCCACTAAGCTTTTGGAAACTGCTGGGACTGGGAGCAGTAAGTGATCAAATCATCCTCATTAAAGCTTGAAAGGCTTTGGATTTTCACTCTGTTGGTGTTAAGTTATGACATCAAACGTTCCTTTTCCATGTTGTGAGGAAAATTTTCAAATTGGATTCAAACACAAATTGAGTTCAAAGATTCATTAGTTACTGATCAGAACCTATTTCAAATCCTGAAATCTGCAAAATAATGTTGTACTGCTTTTCTAAAATGTCAAGATGTTATGTTGCATACTTTTTTGTAGAAGATTTAGGTATGGCTTATCTTCTGTTCCCATACACTAATAATTGCACAGAATGAACAAGGACATATAGCAAATTCAATCTGTTTTAGAAAACACTGCAATTACTGGTCTTTGCTTTTGCCAGAAGATAAGACAAATTTGCTAAATTAAAACAGTTAAACAAAAACACTGAAAAAATTATATAGGTGCTGAAAAAAAGCAAGCAAGTGTGGTGAGAACTGCTGTTCACACACCAGACAACCAGAGGTCCCAGAGGACTGCATGAGCACAAAAAGGCTTGAGAGCTCCTCACCCCTGCTCTGGAGATGCACAGGAGGAAACTGGCTGCGTTCAGAACATATCGCAGGCTCTAAACTAAGCACACCCTGCCAGCCAAAAATCAAGAAAAAATAGCTAAAGATAAAGCACAGTGTTTTCCTCTTCCTCATCTGTTGCAAACTGGCAGAGGATTTTTTTCTTTTGGGAAAAGGAATCCATATGCTTCTTTTTCAGTTGTTGTCTAAGTGTAGTGTTTGTCAAAGTATTCATTAATGTTGTTCAAACCAATACTTCTGTCCATTGGCCTACAGTAAATGGCAGGTCAACAGCTACCCAGCCTCATGGTGCTGAGACCTCCAGTTTGGAACTGCCAGGTAGAAGAAACCCAGCAAACCTACAAACAAGCCAAACCAATGGGCAAATCAAGAACTTCTCTGTGCAAAGGAAATGTATGGAAGACCTGTTACAATTCTGACATCTGAACAGCTAAATTGCTAAAATTATAAAGCTCATGAAAATGTTATGCCCATGAAGAAGTGCCCTGTTTTCACATTCTACTGCTACCACTATTTTCAGTGATTTTTTATGAAAAATCAGAAGTAGAACCAGTACTCTGCCATAGTACTTCTTACTAAGAAATGCCTAATGCTTTTCTCCTTCCTGAACCCATTTCCTTTGAACTGAAGTTTGGGTTCTGTGCAGTTCCAGCACAGCAGCAGCAGCAGGAGGGAAAAGACTCCTGTTACTTGGGCATATCAACCACAGCCATGTCCGTCCAGTGACCCTGACAAAATAAACTTCACTTGTGTTTTACATAGAAACAAAACACACTCTCTAAGTCAAGGCAGCTGGCAGCAGAGCTGCTTTGGTGAATGTAGGTTGAGTCCGTAGGATTTGTGCAGTGATCAGAGATTTGACATCTCTCCTTACAAACTTACTTCTGCCTCCTCAGTTTATTCTTTTCTAAACTTGAGCCAAACCCAAGGCTCTCAGTCAGAAATCCTACTTAATGATTTCCTTCCGCGCCCCCCAAATGGAGTTAGTCAGTTGCAGGATGTGACATAGTATTTCCACAACAATTTTGTAGGGAATTGTCTGATTCCAGCTCAGTTTTGAAATCCCAGAGCTGTGTGCAGCCAGTCCTGTGAGGCTCAATAACTACATCCACAACTCCATTCATATTTACCTGAGAATCCTGTTAGATATTGGCACTGTAGGACATTTCCATAGGGGATAACACTGCCTAGAGATCTCTACATGAAAACACCATGAATACTCACTAAAAGCACATCCTGTTTTATTTTATCTAGCTATTGAAGCCCAGACACTCGTATGGGTTCAGTCTGGAAAATGAAAACCCATTTGCAAAATCCTGACGACTGTAGACATTTCAGGTTTTAATCCCTGGACACATCCTCTAGAGAGTATAAATTTCCTGCAGGTTAGCTGATAACAATAAAGCTGTCTTCCAGTTAGAGACACACCTAGATGAGCATGAAAATATAAAAAGCCAGGTAATTTTATAATTCTCTTACTGATGTCACAATAGCAAGGATAATTGTTGTCATGGATTCTAAACACTTTATCTGCATCAAGCCTTTTAAAATTGAGTCTTCTTTGTATTGAAATTAAAACAGTAGTCTCACTTCGTTATATCAATCTTTAGCATCTGGTCACTCGGAGATTGCAGAAATGTGCTTACCATGCCTTTTACTGTAGAAGGGAATACTCTAGTTTGATAAACTTCTTCCACAGCTCCTCCAGGCACTATTATAGTCTTGGATAAGGTGTAGTGCAGGTAATTCAGATGGCTATAGAGTTAGCCAGACAGGCCCCATGTCTACTATTGTTTGCATTTTTCCATATATAAGAGACATACCTCTCCTTTCCTATAGCAGAAATTTTCTGGAGTTTATAGGCCTAGTTAGTAGAGCGTCATCCTGCAATTTTTTCACTGTAAGCCTGGTAATTTAAAAGAAAACCGGAAAATTTAAGCTTCATACACTATGGCGCCCAGAGGTTTGTAAGTTCTATTGCAATTTAAGTATTTCTGATCAACACTCAGAGTTCAATACAAGCTGGTTTGTTTCCAAGAGATATAATTTGAATTCTTCGAACCAAGATGAAGCATAAAATATAATCAAAGCTGTCTATAAAAATAGAACTAGGCAAAGAACGTCAGCAAAAAAAAAAAAGCAACCAAACCAAAAACAAAAACCAAAAAAAAAAAACCACCCAAAAAACCCCTCTGCTGGCAACAATACAGACAACACAGTTTTTTGAAGGTTGTGTTTTAATGCTCTCATGGCTGAGCTGACTAGAAAAGCCACAATAGGAAAAAAAAAGAGGGGGCAGAGAAGTAGTGACAAAAAACCCCAGATGTTGCATAAACATGACTTACCTCAAGTTCAGTGTTTAAATATTTATCTTTCCAATAATCCCCAAGCAAAGTTCATTTAACCACTCTAGTCCTATGTAATTTATTTGTGGAATGTGCATCAGCCTAAATCTAATTTTACTCTGCTTACTTTGGAGAAGGGAAATTAAAAGTGAAATAATGAAAGTGGCCTTTTATTCATTTTTCTTTCCCAGAAACAGGCAGGAAGAGTGCTAAATCAATAAACAAGCAGCAGATGTACTTTCTCGGGTGTGTTTGGTTTTCAGAAAACACAATTTCCAGATAAAGTGGGGGCTCAGCCAGGCAGGAGCTCCTACCACTGCCAGGACAGCCCAGCACAGGCCTCTTGGCATCAGGAAAAGCAGGAACCTCATCCTCAAGCAGCTACTGTTCCCAACAAACACAGACACAGTTTGGAGAAGTCAAGCCAGATTTTCTGCTGCTTTGTACCAACTGAAAGTAGGTGTAAAATTCTGTCTGGCTGGAGAAAGGTTTTATACCCCCAAGCCAAGGGAGAATCTGGTGTGCTTTTTTTTTTTTTTTTAGATACAGGGGCATTAAAGGACTCTAAAAGCTCAAGTGGATAAAAAGAGTAGAGCTTTAATTTACTACTGTGCCAGGTACCCAAAGAGAGGCAAATGCACCTTAACTGTGAGTCCTTTACCCAAAACAGAGGGTTAAAATGGTTTATAAACTCAGTGCAATAAAGGGTAGCATTGCTGGGCCACCTCAGTTCCCACTGATGGTCATGGGAGCAGAACTGGGTGTTCTGAGAGCCCGTGCCTTCCAATGCCAGCAGCACCAACTCCAGAGCCTGGTTCTGCAGAAGCCAATTCCCTGAAATCAGTGCAAGGCTGCAGATGATCTTAGTGTATGAAGTGACACCACATTACCACCAGGAAATCAAATTAAAATGCTTTTGTCCACAAAAATTATCTTTCAGTTGAAAGATCACAAGTATCTAAATCAACACAAAGTTATCTGATGGCAGAAAAGGCTTCTATTTTCAACACCTGCTCAGCATGAAAACAGAAATTGTCACAAAGAAGGAAAATATTAAGTGTACTGGCAGTGAATCAAGGAGAGCAGTTCCCACATGTCTCTAGTAGAAATTCTGGGGACAAAAAACTTTGCAGAAACAAATTATATTTTGATTCTGGCATGTCAGTGTTTCATTCCATCCCTGTCATTCAAGCAACTATTTAGCCAACTGCTGCCTCTAAAGTCAAGTAACATTTTGCCACCTTATAAAACAATTACCAAAATTGCTGTGACTATAAACTGGATGAGTTTTATGGCTGTAATATTTCAGGAGTGACGGCTATAAACACCCTCCCTTTTAAAGCAGGTAGTACATAGGGAGGCACTGGAATTTGAAATCCCTGAAAGCTCATCTCTTTTGTGAAATGCTATTCTAACTCTGAATTTTCTACATGATTGTACAGGGTTTGTTCAGGGTGTGTACTCTGACTATATCAGGTAAACTGAAAGTATCTTTTAGGAGAAGTAAATGCAATGCCAAATGAGAACCAGGGAAAAAAGAATTGTAGCAAACCATCGAGTAAGCAATGCATGAACTATTGCTGTGGAGAATCTTGCCTGCTACCACTCTTAAATAAGATTCATTTGCCGCAATGGAGGGGAAATAAGATTGATAGAAATAAAAAAAACGTACCCTGCAGACTGCCAGAAGGTAATGCACAGAGCAGGCAGGCCAAGCAAAAGACTGAGTAGACTCAGATTGCTGGACAGCTGGAAGGGTCAGGGTGGTGGCTGTGTCATATCCCATTACAATTAAAAAACTTTGGAAAAAGCTGGGTGGAGAAACCCTGTGCAACACAGTTCAGGAGCCCTGGTGGTTCTTTTAGTACAGGTCTCTGGGGACTCTTAGAAGACAAAGAAACAGTGATAGTAATTAATGACCACAATGCTGTCAGTGGAAGTTAATGCTCATACTAAGAATCAACATGGCCCCTGAAAACCACAATACAAAAAGCTCTTCCAGAATTAGAAGCCTGGTACAAAATCAGGATTCCCACGGAGAAGAGATGAAGCCCTTCATAATTTTGCCTGCAGTCAGGTTTCCTGCCTTGGTTTGATACTTCACAATTCAACAAATACAGAGGCTCATCCCCAGTCCTCTATTTTCTTGTATTTTAGTAGAAAACAGGCATGAGTTGCTCATACCAGACTTCCCCAGCCGGACAGAAATGAAAAATTGCCAAGTGTTGCTTCTGCTGTGTCAATAACAAATCGAAGGAATTGGTAATAAATTAACTTCTCTGTTTCTTATTAGTAGCAGTTTCATCCTGCCCCCTCCATCCTTCATGAGTGTGACGATATAATTTGCTATGATATCATGGCTTACTTAGCAAACTTAAGGAGAATTGCCATCATCCCATATTATGTAGTAAAAGAAGCCCTGTACTGTCCATTTATATAAATAGAAAATTCACTTCATTCTGCTTATATTTGTAAAATGTTGATTATAAATTCTCTGCTATTCTTTAAGGTACAATTCTTTTTTGCTTAAAAGTAAGTCAAGGAATAGTCCTGTCTTTTGGGAATAATCTTTTTATTTTAAGAGGTCAAGATCTAAGTGTAATAGAGAATGGGTGCCGAGCCAACGGTTCCTTTTCAAAGAATCCCAGAATAGTTTGGAAGGGACCTCATAGATTCTCTTGCTCCACCTCCTGCCACGGGCAGGGACACCTTCCACCAGCCCAGGTTGCTCTGAGCTCTCTCCAGGCTGGCCTTGGACACTTCCAGGGATTGGACAGCCACAGGTCCTCTGGGCACCATGTGCCAGGGCCTGCCCACCCTCACAGGGAGGAATTTCCCATCTAACCCTGCCCCTGAAGCAATTCTCCCTTGTCCTGTCTCTCCATCCCTTGTACCGAGTCCCTCTCCAGCTCTCTTGGAGCCCCTCTGGGCACTGGAAAGGGCTCTCAGGTCTCCCTGGAGCCTTCTCTTCTCCAGGTGAGCATCCCCAGCTCTCCCAGCCTAGCTCTAGAGCAGAGGGGCTCCTTTTAAACTCCCTAAAAGTAATTTTCCTAATACAATGAAAACCACTACAATATAAAATATAAAATATAAAATATAAAAAAGGCCAATGCAGCTTCAAGCCAAGACCAAATACTTGCTGATACTGTTCAGTGGTAACAGATACTCAAGCACTGCACTGATACCAGAACAGATACAGGTAATATTTGTCTCCTCTGATAGACTGACAGTGCATTTTCTTGCATATGTGAGAGCATGTTCCCAAGCACAGAGTTTCCAGACCTGTGAAAATCCCTTTCAGAAGCTACAGGGTAAATATATCATTGTCTAAACTCTGACAGTAATTTGACAAAACTCACTGTTTCAGAATCAAGATTCACCAGAAAACAGGAGTTCTGCTGAGGTTTCAGAAACACAGCATGTCCCATCCCATCCCTCCCAGTGCCTGCCGGGGGTAGGAACCATTGGGAAATACATTTATTAAGCTATGGCCACTCACTTCTCTCGGTGTGGTCATACCTTAAATATTTCACCTATGTACAGGTGGCTCTGAGACACTCCTAGAAATCTAACTGAATTACCCCAAGGGCAGCTGTAGGCAGTATAAGGTAAGATCATAATTAAAAGGTGTTAATGGCATTTGCACAATTAGCATATGAGATTTAGTTTTAACATTTTTACATTTCTACACATTCAGTTGAAAGTATTTAATTTTCAACTATGTCTACAAAACAGTGGTAAATTAATATTTAACTTGTCACAAAATGATTTTTAAGTTCTGTTCTGAGCATAGTATTTTTATATTGGTTATACTGTTAGTTTGCTTGTACGAGCCATGAAAGTCTTGAAGACATGCAGAGCAGAGCTTGGTGTGTTGTTCCAGAGAATCCTGGACAAAATGTGCCGTAAGTAACCATGGGGCACCTGATGTGAGAGAAGACAGTTGACCCAGCGTATTTCTTTATTATTTGAATTTTAAGAAAACACTAATCAAATTGGTCTACTTAGAGATCTATAACATCAGCTGTGTGATGTCATATGGAAACAAATCAATGACTACCAGTTAATTCCTTCATCACTTTCCACTCGAACTGCCCTAAGTGAGACTTGAAAATCAATAGTCCCAGATGGACTGACCACAGAGGCCACTGACATACCTGCTGGGTTTTTTGTGGCCTTCTTGTAGCCTGAACTTCCTCTGTAAGGCTTCAGCCTCACATCTTGAGATCTTTTGACTCACATGAAAGAAGTCCATTTCTTCTAGGTAAGAGCAGAGATGTTAACAGGTCTAAATTATTTTCAGGTGTTAGTCCTGGACCTGGACCCAGCCTTATTATTTGATGCCAAAACTTCAGACTGGAAAAGTAAGAAATCAAAGTCTGGCTGTGTGAACTAAGTCAGGACATAGCATGCAGCATTCCTGGCTCAGTGTAGAATGTGGATCTAAAATCCAAAAATGAGACACAATTCTAATTTCTGAGTATCTATGTTTTTTTTTTTTTTAACAGAGTGTGTCTCGAGGGGCATGGTAGGAACAAAGAGAATCAGAGCAATAATATTTGTATTATACTGTAATATTTGTTCAGAACTAAAATAAATCTGTTGTTGTAAAACATGTACACATCTCCATAAAGGTAAAAAGATACTTTGGGGACACGTAAATCTCAGCCTCAAAAAAATACGTTTTCATGAGTCTGGATTGAAAAGGTTCAAGCCATGTTAATGAATTTTCCATCCTAGGCTTGATTCGGAAAGTGACAAAATATGCAATCCTTTAGGCAGCCCGGTCCTGCATGTCAATCCAGAGATGTATTTTATTACTCTCTAATCAAACCTGAGGTTGCTTTCTCACGAAAAATTTCTCTTTATAAGAAGAGGGTGCCTACAGGTCACACATTCCCTGACTGCTGCAGCAACCAAAGATTGGATTGGAAGTTGAAAGGGATTTCTGAACTCTGTATTTATGTCTGTATTTCACTTAGAGCATCAGCCAGAAAATATAGACACAGATCTGTGCGGAGCAGGACTTACATTAATAAGGAATGCAGGGAAAGAGCTGAGCCTCCAAAATACACCACTGGAATATTTTTCCTTGTTATTTTAAATTAAATCTGTCATGAAATTATTTTTTAAAAATGTCTTTTATCGCAGCCTTTATTTGTAATTCATTATTCCTTGTAACTACCAATTGTTTGAGGCTCACAAGCCGAGCATTCAGACGTTTCCTTTCCATGAATGAAGTTCTGTCCAGCCTGAAAACGGGGATGTCAGTTCAAGAAAATGCCCAGAAGTGCAGGGGAAGATCAGGGACTGCAAATGAAATCCTAGCTTAAAACAGGACAGCTTTGTTTACTGGACCAAAACAGAGAAGGTCGCAGGATTGGCTTCTAAATCCAAACTGGAAAGCAAGTTACTAGAACGAGATAAAATCTTTCCTGTGCTAAATCATAAAATCAGCTTCAGAGTCTCGTACAAGCCGTTTTCGTAAAGGCTTTTGGATTATTAATAGTCGTACTGGCCCGTCGCTGGCCAAGGTAAGCTCGGGCCGTCACCAATGATGCGCTTGTTCCTTACGGGAAGGCGGAGTTCGAAGTTGATGTCGGGGCCATAAATAGGGTCCCATGGAAAGCAGGACTCAGTCAGCACGAGCCAATACTCAGAGCGAGCATTAGAGGGCTTTCCTGAACCCTTTCTGTGCGGCCGAGCTCGCAGGCAGGGCTGGCAGGCAGGGCTCGCCGCCGCAGGAGCGCAGTCCGCGTCCGGCCGGGCAGCATGAGCCCCGCGGGCAGCTCCGCGCTGCTCTCCGCGCTGCTGCTCCTCCTGCCCGCCGTCCCCGCCGTGGTGGAATCGTGCAGCTGTGCCCCCGCGCACCCGCAGCAGCTCCTCTGCGACTCGGCTCTGGGTGAGTCCCGACGGCCGCGGGCATCCCACGGCAATTCCCGGCTCCGGGGGAATCGGCTCCGCCAGGTGCCTCGGGCTTTGCAAGGATCTTAAAACAAAACCCACTTGCAGAGATCCCTCCTAAAGAGAGAGCTGTGGAAAAATAGATGCCAGCTGTTCTGCTTTCCGCGCTTTTCCAGAGCGTTTTGTGGTTACAAATTGCTGGAATTGCTGTATTATAGAGCGGAGTTTTCTCATTTCTAACAGAGGGACGGCTCCTCTTTAGCTCCTAACTTTAGAATAAGGAGGCAGGAATACCTGAACTTTCCAATGGCTACTCTTAACAGTATCTGTGGTAGAATAGTCTACCTAAAATATGCCTGCTCCGTGTAAACTGTGTATCTGTGTATATATAAATGCAGAGACATTTTTATAGCACTTTGGGGCTCCCTCCCCCCCCCCCCCCCCCCCAAAAAAAAAAAAGTCCCCAGTGCTAACATACTGCAATATTTGAACTTTGTTTTGCTATGCTACAATTTCTTTAATTTTTTTTCTTGGGGTTTTCTGCGATTTTCAAAAAATACTTGAGGAGGAAAGTGATAGGTACTTTATTTTCTGCAGACAAACTGGCTACAGCAGCTTTGTATAAATACAACTTTCCAGTCTTTCGAAAGGAACTTACAGAAAGAGACTAAAGATCTCAAAATGAAAGTGCATGGGGATGGGAAGATGTGACATTTTGCAGTCTTTTGATTCCACTAGCTCAGACTGAGGCTGGTTAACTTCCATCGGTTGTGAGCAGTAAATGTAGAACATGAGTTTCCAAAGTGTCACAGAATTAGCATCTCTATGGGGCAGGCAATACCTTTTGCATACTGATTCATTGCTTTTATGCCCTGACAGAAAATCTTTGTGGCCACGACAAACTCTAAGCTCTGTTTGTGGCCATCAGTTAAATTGGTTTTTAATCTGCCCATGTTAGGCAATCTCTTTCATGAAGTTACCTACACCAGGCATTACACGTTTGGGGTTGTTGAAGGAGTGAAAGAAAACAGTTTTGCTACCAGGAGCTCAACTATATATGTGTACATTTAACTCTTACTCTGCTGCATTCCTGTATGTAATAAAGTGAGAGTTTTTCAAAAGACTTAATGGAGAGATTTTCCTAAATACACAGTTTTACAGTATAGAGCGAACTATATTGTCCACATCTGTTATCAACACTCTTCCTTAGGAAAGTCATATTTATGATATATATTAAGATTTATCTCATTCTTAGATGCATTTTACAAATGGCAGCTGTATCAGGCTATTTTTTATTTATATTTCAGTACTGAAGATTGCAAAATAAAACTGTGTTTGAACTTGATGCTCAAGCTCTCACTTCTATAAATATTACTATTTAAGTAAACTGCATCAAGGATCTCTTTGTTCAACATTTGTAATTTTAAAATAGCATTTCTATATATTATAAAACAAGAGATGTGGGCAACTCATAAATATAAGTGCATACATATTTTTGTACATGTTTTGGCATATACATAGACATAAAAGCAGCTGTAAGCATTTACTAGATTAGCTTTGGCCACAGTATTTTGCATAAGCTGAGCAAAATCCCTTCAAAGGAGCTGGAGAAGGCCAGTGGAGCTGCCTGCCCTGTGTGAGAGGAAACTCCAGGAAGCAGCTTGGCAGAGACAGCTCCTCCATCCTGGTGCCAACAGCCTTTGTGCTTTCCCCCAGGCTGTGGGCTGGGACTGCCCATGGGAAGGGGTAGCACAAGTCTGAAGCCCTGGACACACAGCATATCCCCTGGGAATTAGGGCTGTGCCTGCACAGCTTTGCCTTGTGACCACACCTCTGTTCTTTGGGTCACCAGGGTCTAAAGAGGGACTGTAAAACAGCAAGTCTGCCATGCAGAAACATATCACAGGCCTCTCCTGGTAGTAGCACCACACTGAAAGACTCAACATTTACATATTTCCAAAATACTGATAAAGAAAGGGACAATCCTATTCAGCTACCCATGTCTAAGGGAGCTGAATGCCAGGCCAGTGATGTGCTGAGACCATTCTATTTCTTTCACTTATTAAGTTCACCCACCTATGAACCTACAAACACAGTCAAGTATTACCTTGCAGAATAAACCTCCTGAACATCTTACTGAAAACAAAAAAAAAACACACTATGCCTTTAAATTCTGCAGTAAAAATGGAGACAAGTCTCAGGTTTGCTCATGGAGCTGCTGACCAACCCCTGTCCTTTTTGCTATTTCTCAGTTTCACTGTATAGCTAACATTTGAAATTTCCTTTAGGATGACTTGTGATTTGGGTGGAGTGAAAATGGAGGTGGAGGGGGTTGAATTTTCAGACCTTACTTGAGCCACTAACTAATGTGTGGAGCCACTCATCAACCTCAGTGTTTATAAGAGAGACCCAAGGGAAAAACCAAGCCAAGAAATGAATAAAGTCCAGGACCAGCTCTTTCACTTTTCCTTTTGTTCACGGGATTAGTGCAGTAACACTTTCGTCTTTTGCTGCTGGGGTTTTTGTGGATTTACCCTCTAAAGGCCCACAGGTACCACACAACTGAGTAACCTGGTAGCAATAATGGGTTTTCTGACTGACCTGAGGTCAGAGGGAGCTCCTGGTCCTGCAAGGTGCTGCCTAACCCTGGAATAAGGGATGAGTGAAGAGCCCTACAGGTGTTAGAGGGTTGTACAGCACCGGGGAAGAGTATATCAGGGGTGCTGTGCCAGACCTGCCATTTATCTGCCTTTGGGTTTGTTAATATGACCATGTAGCCTTGAGAGGGTGTGATCTTGTACAAATTTGAGCAGTTTTCATGAACTTCTCAGAAGTTTTAGATTTCACTACAGAGAGAGGTAACTCCTCATCAGTAGGAAGCAGTTGGCACCATTGTTTAAAAAAAGGGAGATACATTCTTCTTGTGTTCCTCTAAAAGGTGCTGGATGCCTTCAGACTCCAGCAAACACCTCTGCCTTTCAAGGGAACTGGTAATAGAGAGGGGAGGTTTATTAAACTTCCACTAATTACACTGCCAAGTGTCAGTGCTGACCCTCATGCCCAGGTTTTCTCCTCACAGGAATGAAATGTGAGCAGGATGTGCTGATTAATATTTCAAATATTTCACTGTAGTGCCAAGCCAATACAAAAAAATTCTTTGGATAACTGCTTTTATTTTGGAGTGAAACATGGATGCAATCAAGTTCACCAGACAGTGCCAAGATAACAGATTTCCCTTTTTTCCTGACTTTGTCTTCCTGGCCCCAATTCTAAAACAGTGAGAACATCAGACTACACAATCTGTGAACAGAAATGGTGTTTGTGGAGAGCACTGATACCTTCCTAAAGTCTGGCACTTCTAATTCAAGCTGATTTTCTCCCTTAGACATAAGCAAGGTCATTTTTTGGACAGTAGGGCAAATATGTAAACACTCAACATTTCTTAGCTGTATAATACCAGTTCCAAACCTTCAAAGTCACATGTGCTCTTTCTGATTTAAACTCTTTTCATTGTTTTTTCTGAAACATATATTGAAAATTGTATTTTTATTGAATATTGGGCACCACACTCCAAAAGAAATTACTAACAGATCTGGAGTACCAATAAATATATGATATAGCTTCAGAGAACAGTTCTGTAGCTTTGGACAAGAGTGGCACATTTCAAAATATGGTGGAAACTTCATAGCTGGAACTTGGCAGCATTTTCAGCCTGTTAAAATCTCCTAAGATCACTGAGATCAAGCGCTGTAAAGATGTGCCAGATGATATATTAAATTTTAATCACATTTAAATGCAACAGTAAAAATTTTCTTTAAATACACCAAAATACAGTTTTCAAAGTCAGCTCCTCTGGGACAAAATTACGATGTGCTATTTTTTTATTACTGAATTTCAAATTAAATCTTTCAGGACTCAGTGTCCCACTATTTTGCCTCTCTGCAATATAATATCTAGTTTTGTACTGGAATTGATTAGTTTGTACATTATTACAGTGGGAAGTAACTTTGCCTGATGGGAAAAATCAGCATTGGAAAAGGGGATGGTACTTCTTCCAGGTTAGGGAGAAAAAGGAACAGTGAAATCAGAGCAGCTCTGATGTTTTGCTCTCACTGTTCTGTGTTACCTGCACTCACCACAGCCAGTGTGGCTGTGCAAGTCTGGTTGATGAGCACCTTCAGGAGGGGATTTGACACAGCACTGAGCATTGGTGTCATTAACTTTCATGTGTTTGGGTATACAGTGTTCATACAGACAGCAACAACGCCACCAAGAAACTGTGGTGCAACAATCCTTAGTCTTCTGTGAAGGTTTCAGCTGAGTCCCACCAAAATCCAGGCTCCTGATGCCATAGCTTGAGGGCCTGGGCAGGACAGCCTAGCTGTAGAAGACCCTGGCAGGACACAGGCCACACTTCCAGACAATCTCCTGGCAGATCTGGGGTCACAGACCATGTCTTGGAGTCACCTTTGGCCTCTTGGACTTGGCCATAGAGAGGAAAACTTACAGCACTTGGGCTGTGACCTGCATTTATATTATTGTCCTGCCAACTGTGGCAGCACATATGGCTTCACAACAATATCTTTCCTCTGGAGTGGAGATCAGTGACAATGAGGCATTTCTAGAGTACCTTGTCACTGACTGGAAAGGAACAGGTTTTTTCTTATTTCACAGGGGTCCCACACAGGAACAGAAGATGAGTTTTTACTCCAAGACTTGGGAATTTGATGACAGAAATACTGTACTGGCCTTGTGCTGTTCCAGATCTGCCCCAAAGAGCAGGCAAAGCACTGCCATGAGTGTGGTTCTTGCAAGGATTTTTATGAAACAGAAGTGGTGAGACTGCAGGAGTGGCATGGAATGAGCATGCTGCTAGAGCTGTATCTTCAGAACATTAGTTATATTAACCAATCGATCCTCCTAAAACAAGCTAGAAATTATACTCATCTCAAAACTAATGTTATTCATATTCAGTAGGTTTAATGCACAGGGGCTGAAAATATCAAGTATCAGCCCTAAGTCATCAGCAAGGGGCTGAGAAAAGTGGAACTCCACTCCTGTGTGTCCCACTAGTGCTCAGGAAACAGTGTTGGTAGGTAGAAATCATTAACAGTCACTCTTTCCTATGTCCTCTTTTTGTTACATGACAAATATTAAGCTCATCAACAAAAATTATAGAAATATAGGCATTACAACCTGTTTTCCGTCTATTTTGGCTATCAAAGTCAGTTAGACAAAAGAAGACAGGTTTCTTTACTTCTCTAAATACAAAACAAAATACAAAGTAATTTTTACTACTTGTCTCTTGTACGTACTTTTATATAAATTAATAGCATTTTCAAATAAAATTAAAAAAACTCTGTATAGCATGAATCCTAAGAAGTTACTCACTTTAAAGTAGCAGCTGCTGTTGCATTTAGAGTGAAGAAAAAATACCTGCCACCCTGCAAAGGCCCATCACTGGTACAAATGCCTGTGGATTGCAATTCAGGTATAATTTCAGTACATATAAATTTCTTGGCATCATAGCTTGAAACATCTAAATGCTTTAAAACTCCTCAAAACTGGCTGCTTTGACTGCAGAGATGCTGTGGAGTTTAATCACCACTCACAACTGTATGTATTTGTACTTGTCTGGCTGAATGTCCAACGAAGCATCACAATATTCCTGTTCCATGACTTCCTGGAGTGCTGTTGTGGGAATAGCAGTGAGTCCTTCCATTTGCAGCTAACATTTAACAACATGGTAGTGAAACAGCTTCCTAGGACCAAGACTGAATATCCTGTTTGGGAGTAGAAACAATAAGACCTACAAATAACCCTACATCTGCTTGAGGATTTAGAATGGAAGCAAAGACTTACTTCAAAAGTCCATGATAAGTTATCTTCTCAATTCTGAATACAGGACTTCACATTGACAATATCATGCAACTCTAAGAAATTATTCCAGTGTTCTGGAGAGGACTGCTCTTCAAAACCCTGCTGTTTAAACAGGGAAATGGGGCTCCAGCTGGGAAAAATGCAGTCACTCTCGTCCCTTTGCTTGGCTTTTCATGCAATTGTTCCCAACAGTTCAAAGTTGTAGCTGTAAAATGAGGTGGCACCACAAAACTGAACAACAGAACGTATTTGTAAGGAGTCAAGTCGACTGAGCAAAACATTCCTGTCAATTTGAATGTAGCTGAAAACTGTAACATAATTTAGTTTTAGTGAAAAAAACCACAGCTGGCTATTGTGTAGTAAAATGAAATCTCAGAAGAATTAAGCTGGTTGCCTGATTCAAAAGTAACTCAGTAACACGAAGTTGTTATTGAGTGTGTTCCTAATGCAGGATGAAAAAACTAAGAAACCGAGTTACTTTTACTGCAAAGCATGTGTTGTAGTGCTGGGAAACTAAACCTCGTCATTTCGAAAACAACATTCTACACACACTGGGTGGAAAACAAAATTCAAGCCTAGGAGAAAAAAATTAAATACTATAAAACAGAGAACATGAAAGACTGCCAAACTCTTAATCCTATTACTCTCCCAACTTTAATCCCTAACTTTCTCATTAAAAAGTATCTCAGCAATGTGGGGTTTCTTCCGCCCAGAGGAAGGGCCAGGCCACTGTGAATGGAAATCCACAATAACATCATGTACGTTGTTCTACAGACTTCATAGTATAAAGGGAGTGTTATTCTTCAGCTGAAATTAGGCAGATGTTGATTACTAGTCAAATGATGTGGTATTTGAGGCTTGTGAAGTAGGGAGAAATATTTCTGGTAACATGAGTAGCAGCTGTAAAAACAGTGCAGAAAAATAAAGCCGACCTTGAACAACATTAGGAAATCATGCTAGTTTTTTAGATAATATTTAAGTTAAAAGAATACCACACATCTGTTAAAAATACACTCACCTCTTCTATTTGAAAGTTTATAAAAACTAGATTTTAAAACCTCAGTCTCATAAATTGAATGTATTCTTCTGATTAAAAAAAAATAAAACCACAAAAACTTCTGCTTTAACAAGGAAGCCAAACCAAATCAACTCTTGCCTTCGACACAAGGAATTTTTGCATTCTGAGCCAAAAACACATTGATGCACAAAATCCTGACCTACCTGAGAGTCCTAATGAGGTTAAATATGGGCCTCCTACATTCCAAAGCCTCAAATGGAAATGCAGTTTGGATGCAGAATAGAGCAGTTCTGTGTTAATAAAACACTAAAGAGTAACCAAATTCTGCAAATGATTTACATTGAAAAATAATACAGTGCATATTAATATCAATATCAAATGGTAATAAAAAAATCCATGATATCTTCTTTATCAACTTTGAAAGTATTCAAGGGCATTTCAAACATTTCTATGGAGTGCTTTTAGCCCAAGTGACAAACTGTCACTCAAAGGCTTTGGTTTTTCAGCAACAGATATGGTTGTTATCTCACCACACTGCTCATGTAACTGGACACACCACTAAGACCAGACAATGCTCATCCATGGCTTTCCATGGAATACAGGGAAAAATCCTGCTACTCTTATAGTTACATTTTTCGACAAACTCTTTGCTTACAGATCCAAAACACTTGTGTCCAAATAGTCCAGAAAGTTCTCTTTTTTTCTTTCTTGTGATTTCAGAAACTGTGCTTCAATTAATTACTGTACTGATGATTTAGTTATCTTACAGGTGGCTATAAGCATTTATGGATGGAATACCACAAAACTAAAATACAAGGCAGAAAAAATAAAATTGCCTTTACAGCCTGACTAGCAGAAATATCTTTTGAACTCAAGATCCCTTGAGTTTGGGTCTAGGAGTTGTGAAGGAAGAGTGAGTATTGGCAATGTAGACTTATAGATATGAAATCCATCCTGCAAGCCCACAGGAGAAGAATTTATTCTCAGGATTTGGGTGGCTTTGCTGCTTCTCATTCTGCTTGCAGCCAGAATTGAACAAGACCCACGGCCGCAAACATCTCACTTGAGTTACAGTTGGGAAGGGAAACTACTCTTTGCTGATCTGTCCTGTTGAAAGGTTGATAAATGAGCTGTTTGCTAAATAAATTTGTTCTTTTTTTTAGCCACTTAAAAATCATTCAAAGAGCATTCAACACTGACTGATTCTCAAAAGACAAAGCAAAGTATAGAGATTAATGTCAGGTTTCCATTCCCAAAAGAAACAGGATGAACTAGCAATTCAGTGGATATCCTGAAGTAAACATCTTTCTCTCTGCTGAAGTTTGAAACAGTTAAAAGCTTGTGTAATAATTCAGAAATCAACAATGAAAAAGAATGTTTGCAGACTCCTGGATGTTGCAAGGCATCAAAAGCATGGAAAGAAAGCAAAGAAGAAAATTCCAGAAAATTCATAACTACCAGATTCTATAAGATCCAAACAAATACGAATAAATTTGCAGAAGTGCAAGTTGTCTGAGTTGAGCTCTGTCTACTTATTGTAAACAAAGATAAGGATTCCTGCGGCACCAGGCTGAAAATCAAACACCTGATGCAATAAAAAGTAGTGGAGCTTTTGCAAATGCAGAGCACAAATCTTTTTTATGCATTACAGACCAGCTCAACTCAAAATATGTAAATGGAGCTCTAGCACTAGCAGAGCCTTTTTTTGGACTCTGAGTAGAGAAAAATGAAAAAAAAGTGGGAACAAAATAAAAAATAATGGCATTTTTATGAGACTGTAGTTGGTGAATCCTTCATCATGAACACAGTAACCAGAATATTTGCAGTTCAGAGACTTGCTTTGGAAAGGCTTTAAACAGTTCAGGTTAAGGGCAACTGACTGAGCCATAGTATCCTCATGGTACTGGCACATAAGAGTGTTACTAATTGCTTTGTTTCATGAGAACACAGGAGGCGTTATCCCTGCTGCCAGGGATGTATGGAACACACACGGAGATCCCCACAGCTCCTCATTGCAACAACAGCTACACTCTCTTTTACCAAGTGAAGAGTAGGTGAAGGCTCAAGGACCTCCACACAGAACAGGCACACCCTCTCTATTTCACATCCCTCTCTTGCAGACATTTCAAATGACTGAGATGGCACTACTGCCAAGCCCTTTAGAAGCCAACACAGGCAAATCAAGTACTGAAACACAAGTGTAAGAAAAAAAACCCCTTAATTCTCCCAAAAATTATTTCTATTTTTCTAAAATAATCTGCTTTAAAATTATCAGTGCGTATGTAAAGCTACACATTGGGTATTAAACTACTTGTTTTAATGTCAATCAGTCAGTAACTTTTGCCTCCTTTTGGACTAATTGCCTTCTTTAGGTAGCATTAGTGATAGCTGTGAGTTTCAAGCAGTTCTGGTGCTCCTTCTGTATTGCCAATGCTTCTTTCTTCCTTTCATATGTATTTTGAGAAATTATAATATTTTCCATATACATAGTACATGAATATTTAAGCAAGTTAATTTGCCTTCTTCATTGGTGAGACTCAAAGCTTTACCATAAGCAAATGTGGCAAGGAAGTCTGAACAATTGGGCATGTTTAGTAAAAAGATGTCAGAGAAAGGGAGAGTGGTAATGCTGTACAGATGGAGCAGTTGCTCTAAATTATGAAAGAAGACTTTTACAACCTCTTTTATAATTTAGGATTTTTTAGGCAATATAAATTAGTGGCCAATAGACCATATTTTACTTAGAATTCTATCCAAGATTTTTATCTATTCTATCCTGTGCAGTATTGCTTCAAGTGGGTTCATTAATTTTTTGTCTGTTGTGACAAATTCTGTGCAGGTTCCTGCTCTCTTTTGAGGCTGATCATTCATCCTTCTTGCCTGCTGACTCCTTTCCCACTCTGCAGGGATGTCTGGTTCCCTATCTAAGGATTTTTTTTTTTTGCACAAACATTCCACACTGTGTTCTTGGGTTCCTTGGCAGCTCTGAGAGCATTTCTTGCCAGTATTCTTCTACAAGAGGCCAGAGTTTATATGACTGGACCATAACATAGAAGATACAGCAGCTGTGGCCTCTAGATGCAAATAAGGTCAATGGAATAGTGTGGCTATACCCTCTCTTTGGAGTTTTTCTTGGACTCCTTGCATTATTTTACCATACCTTGATTTCAGGTGAATACAGTAGATGAGGTCAGTTCTGTTCACAGAGTTTTAGTTTGCTTTCTGGTTGGTCACGTTGAAATTCTTGGCCAGTTAGAGATGCCTGAGTTAAACTGGAGGCAAACCTGAGCTGCCCCCAGAAATGCTGGCCAGGTAATGCTGAACACAGGCATTGCGCCCAGATAAGCTATTTGGGGACAAGAAGGAATAAATTACAGTCCCTCCTTGGACTTCAGGGTTCCTCTCTGGTCTCACACTGAATCCTCTGAATTAATTCACCACCCAAACTGAAGATGGGCACTGCTGGAAATCTCATCAGATTTGTCCCCAGTCTTCTCTTACAGAATACAAAGATTTTAGCATTGCATACTACAAGTGATGGGGTGTTAATAAAACTCCTTCTTTCTTAATCCTACAGTAAACAACTGAAGGTAATTCCCTGTCCTCTGGTTGTGGTGATTTGTTCATAGACAACTCTTGGCTGAGTTTTGTTCTGGCTGCAAAGTGACCTGTGGCAGCACCACCACTGCTGTACTGCAGGTTTTAGGTATTTCCAAGTAGTTTATCCCAACATTCAAATGAAAGTCATCAGTATTACATCACTGATTGGTTAATGCATCAATTCTGGAAGCTTTCCTGATGAAACTGCAAAATAGATTAGGACATATGAAATATAAAATTAAGAAAGCCTTTCATACTTACTCAAAGAAAGAGGAGTCTAAGGAGGAGTCTAAGTTCTGAAAAATAGCCAGGCACATCTTTATGATATAAAGTGCCCACTTTATGGTATAAAGTTGTATTAGCCCAGTAAGAATTACCACCAGGTAAAATGAGGGTTTCTATTGTGCTACAGCCAACTAAGCAGGCAGACAACCCCCTGTCACAGTGAAATGACCAAAGAGCATAAATACCATAGAGTATAAACACAGTTTTACAAATGGTTCATAAGAAGCCCTTCCCTTCCCCACTATTCAGAGTGAAAAGTGGGGATCTCAAAGGAAAAAGTACCTGGAAGTGATACCAGCACATCATCCCAGGATCAGAAACAGCCGTGGTTGCACGTCCTGCAGAGCCCAGACTCATTTCAGTTCGTTCCTGCATTACTGAGCAATTATTCCAGATCATGGACCTGGAAAC
Organism: Campylorhamphus procurvoides; assembly: GCA_013396655.1. NCBI lineage: Eukaryota > Metazoa > Chordata > Aves > Passeriformes > Dendrocolaptidae > Campylorhamphus > Campylorhamphus procurvoides. The sequence continues at coordinate 67,970 of WBMV01004078.1, forward strand.
TTGACCTTCTCATCTTAAAACACCCAACATGGACTCTGTTCTTCTGAATGTTCTTTTGACAAATTCTCTCATTGTATAAACCCAAGACACTTCAGAGCCAGTGTCACATTTCAACCATGTCTCAGTGCCCTGTGACCAGAACAAGAGAACTACTGCAGTGCAGGAAAGGGGCAGCTGAGCAACAATTACTGCCATTTCTGGAGCAGCAGGATTTACTTCCTTTGGATGTACAAAACAGCATTGGATCTCACAGAAGTGTTTGTGAGGAAGCAAAATCCTCTTCCATTGATTTCTTTTGAGAAAAAAGGAGTCTCTGTATGTGCTTTTGAGGAACAAACCCCCCTCCTCTCCCTCCAAAAATCAATACTTTTGGACAACAAGAATTTTTGAAGTGAGTTTTGCATAAACTCAGCGTCTCTGTGGTTGGGACCCCAGCAATTGTCATAGTGGTATTTCCCTTTTACCCATGTTCTGCATGTGATCTTCCAGGAACTGGAGATACTTACGGAACAAGTTTTAAGCTACTGTACCCAAGAAGAAAAAAATTCAGATAGATAGATAGATAGATAGATAGATAGATAGATAGATAGATAGATAGATGATAGATAGATGGATGTCTCACACTAGAAGGGTGAGCAGAAACAGCTGCATATTGTGTATGTAAATGTTTTCATTCTTGTGAAAGGACATATTTTTATATATAGAAGATCATTTGAATATAGGCCTTGAAAATTATGTATATACATACTCGGCCCATAGCTCTGCTCCATTTCATACCACATGCTCTGACTGACACAGTATTGCAGAAAAAACACTTTTTCATGCTTTCTTCTATCTATGCCCATAAATATTTGGGACACCATCCTCAGCCCAATCAGATAATAACCATACACTTTTGTTTAGGTCACTCTTCTTGTGCCACTTATTCCTTGTCCCTAAAAGAGCAATAACATCTCACAACAGCTGGATTGCAAAGTCACACATTAAAGAGACAGACAGAAACAAGTGTTCAAAAATTACTCTTTATATTTTAGGTAGTTAAACAAAAGGGCTAAACTGAGGCAGTAAAAAAGAAGAGAAAAAAAAAAGAGTCATTATCATAACTTTTTAATAACTCTTATCTTACTTTTCCTGTCAACATAGTTTTTTAAGTCTAATGTCAAGGTTTTTGTAGCAAAGATAATTCTGATTATAGATTTATGTGATAGAACTAAACTTTGCTGATTCCTTTAGAGGAAGTCTGGTTAAAAAGTGATGAAAATCCCATTTCCATTCAGGTAGCTGTGCCAGTTAGACTTAGTCCAAAGTGAACTGGAGGTATAACTGAAATGCAGATTCTTCCTCAAGATGCCTGTATGAAGGATATTGCTACTCCTACTTCTGGTCTCAAATATGAAACAGGATCTAATGAGCTGGACATGTCAGGCTCCACTGTGCTCATTTTCTTAATGAGGGCTCCCCTGCCCGGGCACATGAGTGTTCAGCACAGGGCTGGAGAAGAACCAGAGGTATCAGAGGGACTTAACAGATACTGGGGAAGAAGATCTCCTTTGTTCATCAGTTGTTTACCTTCTCCCTTACCTCCTGTTTCTTAGCATAATGAGGTTAATCTGGGTAGTAAACTCCAATTTTCTTTCCTTTTTGAAAGAATAATGTAGTTAATTGCTTCAGCTGCGTAAAGCTGCCTGTCTTCAAACACCGGGACTGTGACCAGTAGGTTAAGGAACACAATCTTACCACATTTAAGTACAGTAATACTATATAAAATACTATAATACAGAATATATTATTTAATAATACTAACTTGTAACAATGAGAGTAATTCTTCATTCAAGGGTTTTCCCTCTGCTACTGCTGCAGAAATAACTCAGAGTCTAAAAAGATACTACTTTTAGGGAACATGTGAGTTTCAATGGACAAAGTGCAAGGATTTGCTTTATTCAGTGCCTTGGTATGGGCTCTCCAGTTCTTTGTGCCTCCTCTTCCATCATATTTCATCTTGTATGCCACTGTAGTGGGGTAAAATTAGTCTCATGGCAGTGAATTTCTTATAAAAAAGCCCTTAGTATAAGTACTTCCTCACGATCATAAAAATCTCTAACACACAAAGCAATGGTACTGTTTATTTACAGGTATTAATTAGTGCAGCCAATTTCAGAGAGAAATCAGCCAGGTTTGGGAAAGATGCACTTAATACATTTCTACCCTTATTGTATATAAACAATTTTGGATTGTATAAACCTCAACCCTTTTCTTCTGGCTGTATTAAACACAAATATATCAGATCTTATACCAAGTAAGTTCTGGCTTTTACCCAGTTCAAAATGACCTTTTAAATGTAGAAATGGCTTGCAGAGGTTTTTTATTACTCAGGAAAGAAGGAATAAATATATTCCTAACACATTTGTAGTGGTGGCTACCCAAGAGCCAAGTTGATTTACTGACCAGAGCACTGTCTCACTACAACTCACATTACCTTCCCTTCAGCTCAGTTACCTGAGACAACCTCCACCTATGAAATGGGGATGAAAGCTTAAATTTTATCAAAGTTGAGTTACAGCATATGAATCCCACAAAAAAGCTACATCCTCCCTCTAGAACATTAGAGTGAAGACTTTTGCAAAAGTCTGTATTTTTAGTGCAGAATGAATCTGAGGCAGGCGGGATTACTGGCACTGGAATATCAAGGCTGTGCATAAGTATTCCACATATGCAAATTCCTCATAAGGAAGCAATAACTGCCTGACAGATAAAATGACATTATTACACTGAACAACCAGAGGCTGTTCTCATTCACACAGAGAAGCCAAGCCAGCCACAGAATACTTGAAACCATGTCTTGAAAAGAAGTGCAGACTCAGAGGAATCCTGAGTCCTGACCACCCTCTGGACCACGAGTGAGGAGAGGGAGATGGCCAGGCCCAGGAATGATCCATCAGGAAGTGCTTGTGGTTAAAAACAGAAGCAACCACATGAATCAGAGGTTTCAGGAGACAGCTAGATGACACTGATTGAAAAAAAATATTAATGTACAGGAAAAAAGAAAACCAAGGAGGATTAAAAGACCCCAGAAGATCTGTATGCATTTGAGTTTCAAGAGATTAGAAAAGTAAAACCCAAAGAACTAAAAATTTAGATATCATGTAATAATAAAACTGTCTGCTTGTTAAAAAATAAAATAAAAATCTCAATTTGATCTTCCTTTGCCATCTGGAAGCTTTCTCTTAAAAACAAACAAATAAATGAAACACACACAACACGAAAATACTTCTCATTTTCCACTACACACCCAGGAAGAGATCTCTTAATGACAAACCCCAGAATGTTACTTTCAGCTTCTCACAATTCCATGGGCACGCCTGCAGCTCTCAGTGATCATCCGTAATGTTCCTCTGAGATGCTAGTGAGTAGAATTTAATAAAAATATGAAATTATTAATATTTCAACATTAAACACAAGAGGGAAAGTAGTTTTAATCATCCTAAAAATGTTTGCATTGTCAGGCAGGAAAAGATTTCCTGTATATAAACCATGTTATGGTACTGGGAAAATAATGGAGCTCACTTCTGTTTTCTCAGCCCTGACCTTCAATATTGAATGGTCTCTTTAATGAGAAAACCTCTTTTTTAAGCAGTAATGATGGAAAGGAAACAAAATAACATCACTCTACTTTGTCCCGCCGGCAGTGTAGTACACACAATCCACAACACTTTTCCTCTGGAATTAGATCAAAGCCCTCAAGACACACTGTTAATTTGTGGGAACGCAGCACATCTGCAGATGATTAAAGAGATGCTGTCACTTGCCATGTGAAATGAGGAATTTGCTGCTCAGACTTAAAAGAACTCTTTCCTTCCAATCCGTGTCTAGAATGCTTCTTGAAAAGAGTTTAAATGGCTTGGGAGGAGGGATCATCGTGCCAAAAGATAGCGGGCTCAAGCTTTGAAGCTGTGGGCTTCTGCATCATGCTGGTTATTACATCTCCTTTACTCTGCTAATAAGTGAGAAAACGAGAGTTGCCCATGGGTAGGCAGGACTAACCTCCACCTGGCTGGGTTTCAATCTGGGTTTCTCAGTCTTTTTCTTTAGATACGATAAATATGAGGCCAATCTAGCAAAGACATGGGTTTCTTTTTGGAAAAGCATAATTTTGATTTCACAAAATGATTCCTCTGCTCTGGCCTTTGCTAGGCACAGATTGCTTTACAAGCTCCTCATCTGCAGAGAAGCTGCTGTAGTGCCCACCCAGAATGGAGCAAAATTGGGACTTCCAATAATTTTAAGGGATAGAAGTGTCCAGAGCAATTTTGGCCATATGCCATATTCTTAGAACCCTGCTATTCACTGTGCCTAATAGTCCTGGTGTATTTGAAAGATCATATTCAAGAAAGATGCATGCAAAAAAGAGAGAGGGAAACAATCCATTTCTTCTCTCATAAAATCTCATACTTTCCTTGATTAAAGACCAAGAAATAAAGTGTGTCAAGAGGGAAGAATTGATTTATACAGATTTACAACTAATTATGTGCTTTGTTAAGTCTCAGAAAAGTGAATAAAAGTCTTGTCTTCTGATTGTGTGCATAAAATCAATGCTTTCATTTTGTCTGGAACCATCTTTCAGAGTGTCATTTCAAGGCTATTTAATTGATCAACAATTTTTCTGTCATCAACAGAAGTGTCCCTTTCCTCACTGATTATAATGATGAGTATTTTGTAAAATTTTATGGGATTCAAGTCTTCAAAGATTTTGATGGACAGTTTTTGCCAAAACTGAGTGGTAACATGAATCAGATTTCCAGATTCATGGCAATTCAGATTTACATCATGGACAGCCCACTTTTATTCTCAGGAGTTAATTCAAGGTAGTGATCTTATAGTAAGAGCCTTAATTCTATCTAAAGTGTCAAAACAATGCTAAAATCTATCAAGATAATTTTCACTTTCGCTTGCAAAATGAGGCATGTGCTTATTTGCATTTAAATCTTTCTCTCCATTACAGTGATTCGAGCCAAAATATCCAGCGAAAAGGTGGTTCCTGCCAGTGATGATCCCCTTGATACCCACAAAATGATCCGGTATGAAATCAAACAAATAAAGGTACATGGAATCACTCTGCTCTTTTGAAGTTCAATGCTGATAACATCTGTATATGACTAGTTTAGCCCAAAATGCTGGAAACTGGAAGCTGCTGCCTCCACAGTTAGACCTGGGTGAACTACACAGAATAAATCAAAAGAGGAATAATAATAATTAAAAAAAAAAAAGCAAAGAAACTGTTCTAATATTCAGAAGCTGTTGTCAAATACTGATGTTTTGATGAAAATTTTATTTTTCACAATTGCTTTAAGAAGACTTGGAAAGAGTCTGAAAGAGTAAGGCCCTTTGTCCATAGTGAATAGGGATATTTGCAGGAACAGGAGTCCTTCTATCACATTCATATAAACCAAACTCCATTTGTATGAACATCGCTAGGGAAGCAAACACCAAGCAGGAGCATCCAAAGACACAGTCATTGAAAATCTCACAGGATATTCCTACTACTTGTTCAGCTCCAATGAGAGGCTATATTCATTAATGTGCTTTAAGAAGACATATCATGATCCCTGTGTTAAAATATTCATGATGTACCCATTTCCGGAATATGCAAAAAATAGTCTCTCTAAATTTCAGTGTGTGAGTGTGCATTGGTGGGGTGGGTGGTTTGTTTTCCTGGTCATGTCACCTCTGATTTTTCACTGAATATTATTTCATATTAATTGCACTCTTACATTTACTGCTTAAGAAGATCATTATGAATGACTACATGCTTTTGAAAGGAAATTCAGTCATTCAAGTTGTATCAGTGGATCCCCTCACAGCAATTTAACTAAGGAAAATCTGTGGTAAACAAGAATATCTTAAATATTCACAGGGATGGTTATCACACACAACTTCTGTTAAGGTTTTATAGCAATTTCAGCAAGCCAGCTTTTACATTGCTAAAACAAATGCCAAAGCTCTTCACCATCTGCCACTTTCTGTCTTCTTAAATATTAAGGATATATTCAAATGTTGCTTTACAGAAATGGGTACATAAACACCAGAGGAATTCTCTTTCCTCCTATCAGCTCTGTAATGTTCTGCTGCTTCTCAGCAACACTTCAGTAACTTTTTAGAAATGCAAATCATCTTATACTTCAGCACAAACAGGAATGAGAAGTCTAGTCTGAGTGATTATTTTCAGTCTATAATCCTGTTCTTCAGTAGCAGCACATTGAAATCTCTGAAATACATTTGTATATTGAAGCTGCTGCGGAGTTTCTCCCTGATTTTCACAAGTGGAGGCCTATTCAAAACTCAGCATCAGAAAGAGATGTTTATTTAATTCCAGTCAGCTTTGGAAGGCAAGTCAAGTACAACTGGACAAACCAGAGAGATGTGTTTTCTAATAAAAGATGCCCTACATCATTACATGCAAGATTAGACTAACAAAAAATGGGACATAATTTTCCCACCCTTCAAATTCCTCCCTCTGGACAGAAATGCTCAAGGGAGGCAGGAGCCAAGTCTTCCCAGGCACTCAGCTGCCCTGGACCCAGTTCCCTGCTCCAGGCACTGACCAGCCTAAAGGGAAGGATTTGGCTTTGAAATCTCCACCACACAGAGCAGGAGAACAAACAGGAGCTCTGTGAGCTGCACATCCTCTGTGGGGCTGAAATACTCCCATAAAGGCAACGGTGCCTGAGAAATCCTATGAGAATGACAAAGAGCAAGGCAACCCCTCAGCATGTAATTTCAAGGTGGCATCCAGGCAGAAATGAAATAGGACTAAGCATATTGAAAAAAAATACTGAGAAATATATTTAAATTAACAGAAATTTAACAGGCAATTTTTTATACTGTAAAGTCCTCACCAAGTCACAAAAGTGAGGAATTTTAAATAGCTCATGCTTGTAAACATGTGGTAGGTATAAAATAATGAATTACAATAACAAAATGGTGTATAAAGTGAGTGAGATTTGGCCATCTCCATGGAATGGGGCAGCAAACAGCTTGACAAGTAAAAGCACAGTAACAGCTGGTCAGAGATTCTCCAGTGGCCCCTCATGCTCAGTGGCCTCACGGGTGTCTCAGCTCCTGGATCACTGAGAACTTGTTGGCCAGAGCCACAACTTGATCACACCATTTTTCACCTAGGGTGACAACATTTAAAATAATCTAAATCAACAGTGTGTGTCAAAGGGTAGAATATTCTCTGTCCACTGTTACAGCCTTTCTTCTCTCGAGGGCCCCAGAGCGATTTCTCCTGAAGATCTGCAGTTAGGAAAACCTGCAGAGGCCTTTGAATGGCACTGACCATGGGGCTGGGGCTAATCCTCTGCAGGAACACGTGCAGGATGGGGGAATAGGCTAAGAATTTGTTTTATGTAAAACAGAAAGAAAGAAGAGACTCTCTGATCATCTCTTTTGAGCAAAAAGATGCATCGAGCTAAAATATGATGATCAGCTCAGTGTGAGTTTTGATGAACATGTTTTAAGCTACTCACATGTTCATACTTCCCTCACTCACTCTTCTCCCTACCTGGAAAAGGAACACAGAACCTATGGAGGTTACATTTTACTGCAACTGAAAACTCAGCAAAATGCTGCTGTTTCTCTGTTCTGTTACTCTTTGACATGTAGCAACAGTTTAACCCTGTCACAAAAATTACGATCCTGTCATTTTAAATCCAGTGCACTAGGCTTCACATGAAAACATTGGTGTTTTAGTTAGAAATATTAAATTATATTTTCAAACTAGTTTTCCGAAATAAAAAGTAATAATGATGGGGTTTATTCATTTTATACAGATGGGCTGGCATATTGAGAAGCCATAAATTTTTTCAGTTGTTCTTTTCTTGAAATTCTTGCAATATCTAGAATGTTATATTAAAGAGAAGAGATAATATGTGATTTATATGCAATTGAATATTTGTCTTCATAATATTATTGTGACTGACTTGGTCATCACACTTGCTCTGAGGAGCCAGATGCCCATTACAGCAGTGCCATGAGCTTGTGGGACACTTTGTCCTGTATAGGACAGAGTATATCAAAGCAGTGAAGTACAGCCCTAAATATTACTATCATATATGAAATAAACACTTTTTACCAAATTAAACTAGTATAAATAAAATAGTTAACTATTTTTCACGAGGTGTGTGGATGGAACCCTCCAACAGAGCCAGATTGCTTTTCCAAGGGGTTGGAATATGAGGACATATTCAAGCTAAACACAAAGATATCTACACTTTACAGTGACACCTGCAGTTTTAAAACTAGTTCTTAATCGCATTATAAAGGTAAGAAAATAAGCCATGATATAGTTGAAAAGCCTTAGAGAAGAAAGAAGATGGAAGAATGTAATTACTATTAATAGGAACATGTCTGAGACACTGGAAGTAATACAGATGGTTTTTTTAAAAGGAGCATCATAAAATTTTCAAGCAGTGGCTGTGTACTGGTCTTGGTTACAACCCTCAGGAAGACAGGGACAGTGTCAATACAGATTTTAGGACCAGACTCACATTTCCTATTCCTCACCTATTTTCCTACCTCAGTAAAGTCCCACAGGAGCCCAGATGTGCATGGGCCAAACCGCAATGAAGAATGGAATCAAACACTTTATCCCTTTACAGACAAATACCCACACTTTTAGGAGATGACAGAACATGATTGAGAAGACCAAACATGTTACCGAGTTAAGTAGATGATTGTAATCTTAAGAAATGCTTTAAAAAATATATGGGTCAAAACCCAAGGTAAGTCAGACTGTAATTCCAAAAAAACAACCCCAAATAGGCAACCAAAAAACCAGCAACAAAACAAGCATCAATCTCATTTAAATATTAACTAAATGTCTATTACATTTTGCTATGGATATTAATCTGATGGGGGGATTAATAGATAAATCAATTTGTGCTGTCTGCATAATGCCTCTCAAGTTACTTGAGATCAAGGGATGAACTTCCATACTGGTCTGTCATACCAGACTACTTTTACCTAATAAAATTAGTCATATTATCCTCATCATTATAGAGGGGTTTTGTGATTTTCACTGTTGCTTTGTACAGGATACGTTTGTTTTGTGTTTTGCTTTGGTTCGGTCTGTTTATTTTTTTTTCTAAGTGTTTCAAATCACAGTATTTTTGGATCAGAGGCCCAGTGACAACAACTTTGGCTTTTTTCCTTCCATAAATAAGGCTTCAGAAAAAACAACATATTACAGTGTGTTTTCTAGTGCCCTGTGCTATTTAAATCTCCTGGGAGAACTGGAGTAACACAAACACATTTTCCAGTGACACCAGCTGCAAGTGGGAGAGCTGCCCTTGGGAGCTGTGAGTCCTGCCATTGTCCACAGCTGTCAGCACATGGCATGATGTCACCCCGGACCACTGGGCCTTGGTGATATCATTGGAGGTGATGACAGGCTGATCCTTCTGAGGCTGATCCCTCTCACGTTTGGACACAGCTACACTTGTTTTGATCCTTTAATGGCTTATTTAAGATTTCCTTTTGCACTTGGAATTGATGGTTAAGGAGCAGCCAGTCTGAAAACTGCTTTGGTCCTGAATCTATCCATTTTGGTGCTGTAAATTCTGTGAGGTGGATCCCATTTTCCGACAGTTATTTGAGAAGGTCCCACGGGTCAGAATTCTGGAGATGGAAAACCAGCTTGCTTTAGTGACCAAATACAAGAATAATGCTCCATTCCTCAGCGTATTTCATGTCCCTGGAGATACCCACCATTACTCTGAACAAGAGAATATTTCCCATATCAGTATACTGGGAAATACTTGCATCTCACATTGCTGCAGCACCAGGGTTGAGATGATTGATGTCTCTGAATTGCTCCTTAAATGGAAGAGAATATAAATGGAAGGGAAAGCTTTAACAATTCATTAAAAACACTGAAAAAGCACCTTTTAAACCCTATCATTTTAAATATGAAGACCTACCTCATTTCCTTCTAAAATTCTTGTATATATTTCATTCAGTGAAGAGAAAGGGTCTAATTGTTGATGTTTTCTCATAGAAGTTCAGACTTCAGAGCCTTCTTTAAAGAGACTCTGTATTTCAGCTGTTGTTTGCAACTGGTTTTTAATTTTATTTTTGTTTTTACCACTGACTTTTTTCTGATCATTTTCAGATGTTTAAAGGATTTGAAAAGCTCAAGGATGTTCAGTATGTCTATACTCCTTTTGATTCATCACTTTGTGGAGTGAAATTAGAAGCCAACAACAAAAAACAGTATCTTTTGACAGGTAAAATGTGGGGCCCTTCCAACTCAGCATATTCTCTGATTCTGTGGAAAATAATTTACCTGTAAAACCAGAAGTAACTGCTTAGATTTAGTTTGCTAAAATATTCCAGTCCTTGTTAAAAAAGAATGTATATATGTACTAAATGCAAATACAATGAGAGGTACAAATGGTGTTAAGCTGTAGCTATAGTATGATTTTACATGTTTTCCATCCTTCATCCAACAATCTCAAAGCAGTTCCAAAGGAAGTGAAGGTCAGTAGTAATGTAATTAGCATATAGAACGAACTATACTATTATTATTTGATTCAAACCAAGAGTATTGATTTTCCCAGGAATGTAAACATGCATAGTGAGACAACATGTGTCTATGTGTGTGCAGATCTGGGGTTCTAAGGAACTACAGATTTTTCTTTAGAGTCCTAAAACCTGTTTAACAGACTGCATTTGCATCTATCTCTTGCTGGCAGATTATCAATATCTTTTGAAAAATATCCTTCTTAAATAATTTACATTTATACACTCTGCAATCAGAAAAAAATATTCTCTCAGTTTTAATTAATTTTTAGAAAGTGTCAAGTATTACTAACTTGGTACAATTAGTTCAAAACTTGAGGTATTCTGACACTTCCGTTTTAGTATTTAGAGAACACTTTTAATTGCTTTTTCGTTGTGTTTTCCATGCTGCAGGCCAAATTTTAAGTGATGGCAAAGTCCTCATCCATTTGTGCAACTACATTGAACCATGGGATGATTTATCCTTGTCTCAAAAGAAGAGTCTGAATCAGAGATACCAAATGGGCTGTGGCTGCAAGGTGAGTACAGAACAGAACAGTGCCTGTGGTGGAGCCCCCTGGCAGGCACCAGCAGCTTCCAGTGGTGTGGCCTGTCCTCTTAGAAACATTTTAAGGAAACCTGCCAGGTACTGAAGCAATGCACTGTTTCCCACAGATTACCACGTGTTACATGGTGCCCTGCTCCATCACTGCCCCCAACGAGTGCCTCTGGACAGACTGGCTGATAGAGAGGAAGCTCTATGGGCACCAAGCCAAACACTATGCCTGTATCAAGAGGAGTGATGGCACCTGCAGCTGGTACCGAGGTGGGCCCCCCCCAGAGAAAGAGTTCATTGATATCAGTGAACCTTAAACCCAGCACTTTCTAAAAAGCCTTGGAGTCTAATTACACCCACCACTGCCTGCTCACAGCTTTGAACTGCCATCGTCTAATGTATCTGTTACTTAGAAACACAAATTGTCCTGTAGAGCTGAAGTCCAAGCCTGTGGGACTGGCACCGGTGCAGGACGAGGGACAAACCTCCCAGAGGTACCTACTCTGTGCTGTTATGCTTTGCACAGAGGCTTGAGCTGAGAGGGCTCCTCTGTGTCCTCCAAGGCATAACGAGTTCCCTTTTGCCAATATGAATGTACAAGAACAAAAGAGTTGCCAGAATTTGTCCCCTGTTTGATAACCTACAGATTAAGAACACACTGTGTTGTATTCCAGGTCTTTCCAATGAACTATGGAATGTTTTATAGAACTTTTTTTTTTCTGTATGAAAGTCTTTGATGCAAAAGAATTATTGTACAGTGTATATGTAAAATATTATAACAATGTGCTATTGAAAGAAAAGTTTCACAAATATTTCCTTATCTGTTGAAACAAGTTGAACACTTCTGGGATTAAAACAATCTGTGCTCCATATTTTGTATCTTCCTTAAATCACAGCTTTCCTCATCTACAGAGTTGTAACATTCATTGATAACTAAGTTAAGAAACAGCCTTGATAATCAAAATCTGCTTCCCAGCTCAGCATTCCTAATGACTAGCTATACCTTGCTGAAAGAAAAGCCAGATGTGCAGATGTTCAGCATTTCCTAGAGCCAACACAAATGATGACAGGCTAAAACTGCTCATATTTACAGAACACATGGACACCCTCAGGGCAGCTGCAGCACTTGGTAATGCCTCTCTCAGTACATGACCAGATCATCATACTCCAGCACTGTTAAAAGCCTTGGCTTTAGAAACTCATATGTAAATACTGCATGACTTCACTGCAAGTGACTTCAGAAAGCCCTTAAATATTTGACCATATTTGATTAGTTTTCATTCATGAATATCTGTCGTAGTCTGTCACAGTGAATATGGCTGCTCATGAACTTGTACTCAAGAAGTGTTATAACACTTTTTGCCTTTTACTTTTTTAGTGTCTTAACTTTTCTCAACTGATTCCTGTAGTTAGTAGCTAATCTCACACTTATCTAAGTTTACAAAAGTAATTAACTTCACAGTGGTGAAACTTCAGAAACTATTTCAGTAAATGCCAAAGTTCAGACAGTTGTCCAACTCCTTGTGTCCCAGAAACTGGGGAAGAGCCCTCACAGAGGATGGGAATGTCTAATAGCTGCCATCTCTAACATATTTTACTCTCTCCAATTTTCTACACTGGATTTTTTTGACTTCGTTCCAATTTTGTCTAGAATTACTCTTGTGTGTTCCTTATATGAGACTTTAGAACACAGGCAGTTCTGCTGTGGTTTTGCTGGATCAATTCTATTTAAAGGGTTAACACAAACTCTCACTGGTCCTTGTTAAGCCCAGGGTGACATCCCCAGCCTGGGAGCTCAGTCAGAGTTACTGCATTATTGCTCAAGGGTTTTCCAGGTAGTTCCTTCAGACTGTTTGCTATAGACTCCTTATAAAACCACTGGGACTTGAACTTGCAAATAATACATGCACATCCTTAGGTGCACAGACATCCCTGATTCCATTCAATTCAATGATAAGTAGTTTGGACATGAAATTCAGTGAGTCCCATGTACCTTATGACACATTAAGATAGGATGCATTGGATAGATGGCAAACACCTGAAAGAAATCCCACTGTGCAAATTATTGTTGTGACATATTTTCACCTTTCCAATGTTTATTTCAAGAGCTGCATGAATCTGTATTTAAAGGATAGGTTTGAGAACACCCTTCTGAGACTAAATATTGCTGTTTAATTTTTCTGTGGCTAAACCTATACATTTCCAATGAAATGGAGATAGAGAAAGGCCAACAGGAAGGCATGTCATTATTCCTTTGAGGAATATATGTGCCATAACATATAAAAGTCAATTGAAACATTTTATTCACTGTAAATCAGTTTTGTTGTTTGAATTTACAATCCTAAATTAAAACACCATGTATTTGTAAAGACAAAACAAAACTTACCAAACACTATTCATTTGGAGCATAGACTTACTATGACTACCTACATAAATTATATAAAAAGGCTACAATTCTTCCAAAAAGAATTGATATTGCAGTGACAATATTGACAGTGCTATTTACAAAGCATCCTGTGCATTTATATTACTAATTTAGAGAAAAACTTAAAGCCAGGCCTTATTTCCTCAAGCCAAATTAAAACAAGTCCTGGAGAAGCCCATGAAAGCTTAATAACCACACAAAGTCTGATCAAGCATAGGGCTGATTATTATTCCATACATGTCCAGTGTAGCATTTGTTTCCAATTCCATTTTGATGTAATAGTGTCTTTTGAACAACACTCTGTAGCAAGCAGGTATTTTCTGCCTCTTTAACTCAACATAGTTCTGTTTCTATTTCAGTTTTAGAGTTACTAGAACTTAACTTATCCAACACAGATTGCCTTCTTTGTGTGCCTTTTATGAATTAATGTTTGGGTTTTATATTTATGAACAGACTGTAATACAATCCATATGCCATAATTAGTTTTAAAAACATTTTATAATTATCCTGCCATAAAACATCCCACAGGAGGTGTTTCAAAATTAATGGCTGTCAATTTTGATTTCTGGCTGAGCATAAATCTGGCCAAACTTCTCAAAATGGGTGGTACAATAATTACTTTCCCCACTCATATCAATAAATATGGCAAGTAAAGCTTTACAAAAACCCCTCTCAGAATGAGTTTCTATTTTCCCTGAGATTCAGCACTGAGAAGGATTATGAAAAGGCTGGACTACAACGTGGCATTCTGAATATGTTATTTTCCTATCAAGGTTTTTACTGTAGTGGCATTGATATATTATCGACAGCAGATTATTTTTACAACACTTTATTTTTACTTCTTGAAACTGTGTATGTGTTATATGAAAGGTTAGAGCAGGAATATAGCCTGGCACAACACTTGATTTTAGTTTGAAAATGACTCACACAACTTATGATAAGATTAGGGAATAGAAGGGAGATTGTACATGTCAATGGGGAGAAAACACCACCTTGAATACTGCTGGCTTTTTCTCAGTGTTCCAGTTAAGTTTAAATTGAATTGTTCAGCAATTATGTTGAAAAAGCAGTGTTTTATTTTTTGGGTTTTTTTTTTTCACGACAGAGAACAGAAGATGTGGGAATGTAGTGAAATAAAGGGAACTAATTACTGAAGCAAAGGCTGTAGATATGACTCAACTAGCAATGAGTTCAAAAGCCTTACAGCATTTTGTATAATCAGTCTGGGATGAATGTTTCTGTTTCAAAAAGTGTTTCAATAAAGCAGCTCCATTTTTACACAAAAGAATGGCATCTTTGTTTATTTACCTTTTATTGCCGCCTAAAGACTCGGCACAAACGAGCAGCAGAAAATGAAAGAAGCCAAGGAAAGCCGGCCCAGCCGCACCTCTGGCATGCTCGGTGAGCCCACAGTCCCCAGGGATCTGGGGCTTTCTCCTGCTCCCCCACCTTCCCCGGGAGCTGCTTTGCACTGGAGGGCAGGGAGAGCTCCAGGTTTCCACTCAGGGAATAAGAAAGGAAGGTGCAAAAGCAAGAGGAACTACAAAATAATATTTTAAACTGTAATTTCAAAATTCCGCATAAGCAAATGAGGCCACCTGTTAATAAAGTTTGTTTTAAAAAACCAAACCAAAACAAAAAATAAATAGCATCGTATGTTTTCGGTTCAGCATTAGAAGACTCGTATCCAGATCATCCTACAACCCATTCTAGAAATTTGAATGCAGTGTTATCTCGTTCCTGATTATTTCTCAGGCCATAAAGTTCCAAATACTTTCTTCACAAGGAATAAAACCAAACAAATGAGCCTCATCCCAGTCACTTATTGCAACACTTGCCAGCCGCTTATGGCAATGCAAACCCCAACACGTGTTATTTTCTCTAGATTAACATTAATTACATAGAAATATGCAAAGAAAATTTCTCAGATGTGGAGAACAACATTCAAAAGTTCAAACAAAAGGCAAATAACTTAACAGGTCAGACTTTAATAGCATGTAGGGGAAAAAAGGCTGGAGGGGGAACCACTGACATAGCTGTTACACTCCTCAGCAAAATACGCCGTATAAACTTATAAATCTAACACATCAATTCTTGCCCCAGAATTATAGGATATGCTCTTGGTTTCTATGTACTGCAATTTAGCAATGTGTTCAAAAGATCTGCTTCTCAATAAAATCACAGACTATCTCAAGTTGGAAGGAACCCATAAGGGTCATGGAATCCCAGTCCCTGCTCCTCACAGGACTGACTAAAACTAAACCAGACACCCAGGAGCATCATCCAGATGCTACCTGAACTCTGACAGGCTTGGTGTGATGCCATGGCCCCTTCCCTGGGGAGCCTGAATAGCTGATAAAATAATGAAGAAAGTACAATAAATTGCAGAAAGGAAATTACAAACTAGCTTTAATCTTGGATCTTCTTAGGAAAATAGAAATAAGAGCTTACTACTATTTTAAAAAGCATCTTGCAAAATGAGATGTGGTTCTGCATCTCTATCTGCTATGCAGGAATGCCTAAGGCAAAAAACACTTTCTGTGCAATATTTTCCTGACAGATCCACCAACAAAACCCCCTTTCCTTCTGGAAAGATTTGATAGTCTGGGACAACATTTGGACCTGCTGCTCTAGATCAGTACCTTTGGCTCTACGATACCTCTGTGTACCAAATCCCTAAATACCTTGCTATGGTGAAATCTCTTCTCAGAACTGTCATACGTGTCAAGAGAAGTGCAAACATCTGTGAGCTCATAGTCCAGAGGAACCAGAGAGAACTGGGAAAGCAGGAAGAAGAGCCATCCTGCCACTCTTGCTAAAAATACAGCAGAACTGATCCATACTGTGTTTGTTGCCAGAAGATGAGGCAGACATGGGAGAAAGAAGTTCAGAGGGGATCTCAGTGATCTGCTGCCTCCAGGGCTTCCCTGAGGTCCCACCCATGGTAACAAAGTGCCAGCCAGAGTCCCAGCTCAGGGATCTTGCACAAACAGCCAACTCACAGATTTATCCTGACCTTGCAGCAGCACTTGAATCCCAGCTGTGGGACATATGCTGAATGGATTAGATTCTACAATAATTGATGCTTCTCTACCAGGCTATTCAATCAGCAAAGATCCTCCCTCCAGTATCTTGGTGCCAAAAGTGTTTCCTCTAGAGAAATATACTCAGGAAAGAATTTCTGATTAGAAACCATAAGAAAAGCAGGAAAAAGAATTACTGCAGCATAACACAGGTTATGAGTAAAGGTCATATGTGTTATTTTTATGAATGCATTAATGTCTATAAAGGACTGGGAATCAATGTTGGCTCAGGTACACAAAGATCACAAGTCACAACCACCCTGATTTTAGGTGAATTCAAAGCCCTACACTGACCAGCACACAGCCTTGTGCATCATCTCCAAAGATAATAAACACTTTGAACACATCATATAGGACTGGGGTGAAAACAAACCATAAAAGTAACTCTTGCACTTCAACAGTTGCTCAGTGTCTTAGTCAGCATTTAATCTCTTTGAGATCTGTAGCTGGTCAGCTGAAAAATGACTGCCTTCCCATCTGAGAGTCCTCCAGCCCACCATCACAATGCTTTCAAGTGGTCATCCAGTCTCATCCCCCTGAAAGCTTTTCAAATGTCTTTTAAAATATACAGTAAATGGGAAAAAGGAATTATGTGTTCCAGGGCCTGTTTTCCACAGACAATAAGCATATTTAGTATTGTTATTTGCACGTACCATTTCCTTGTGATTCGGATAGAACGTTTGCTCGATTAAAGGGAACTTTTCTGGACCCAAAGTTTTGTAGACAGACACCAGCTGGGCAAACTGCAAAATAAAGCAAACCAAAACAGACAGTTTAGAAGAGAAACCACATTGTATCCAAATGATCTCATACTGTCATTTTGCCTTTAGTCCTCCCCGTTTCATAAACTCAGCAAATCCACACACAGACTACACATGGCCTCTTCCCTCCTCTTTCCCACACACACCTTTGTAATCCATCCAAGCTGGGACATCCTAAACAGATCAACACAGAACAACATCTCTAAGAGTTAAGCTCTCACAGGTACAGAAAATGAACTATATTGGAACACTGGAGTTCATGTATCTCATTGCCGATGTATTTTAAACTGATTTTGTGATAATAAAATAATTTTAACTTCACCTTTTCTACCATCTTTAATCTAAAGAACAGGCATGTTTATCATTAATTGAGTGTCTGGCACCTCCCTGGCACTGGAACATGATTTTGCAGATCTGGCAAAGAGATAAAAGCAATAACTATGTCTTATTAACAGGTCAAGTGAGGAACAAACAAGGGAAGTTGAATTTCCTGGGCTGCAGCTTTGTACAACATGGCCATCCTCCCACCATCCACAAAGATGTGGGTAATTTAAACAGTTCCATGTTCTGCCATTTCTAGTAATGTCTATTATATAACATCCTAATATAATAATAACCTGTTGATGTTTCTGGGCCTTTTCTGCGGCACATCCAACCTACCTGTGCTCTGGACTGCAGTAACAACACAGAAAGCAAAATAGCATTTACACACAGAAACACAAAGAATTCTTTATTACATAGAAATGTATTTGAGGGCTGTTCTTTCTCCTTAGTGAGCAGGTAAACCCTTCTCTTGCAGCAGCTCAAAAACTAAACCACTGCTGAGCCTGGGGCTGAGCAAGGAGGTTCCCAGGGAGCAGGAGGGCTTTGGCAGCCAGGAGCCCCTGCTGTTCCAGGGCTCCAGAGCTCTGGCTTGGACACGCCTGTGATGTGTTCAATTGTCATTGTGCCAACATGAGACATAAACAACTCAGCACAACAGTTTGAATAGTGGGATTTGCTGGTTACAAACAGCACAAAAAGCAGCGAACAATAGAACTCGGTCCATGAGGCAGATAAAATACCTACTCTGAGAAGAGACTCAGGGGCAGGGAGAGCAAAAACTCTTTAAAGGGAAAAAAAAGCAAACATGAAAGCTTTGCATGCATTTCCAGCTGGCACAGAGGATTTGTTTAGTTTAGTGGTGTTTACTTAGGTTTGGTAAAATACATCTTTAAATTTGGAAGTCCAGTGGAAAATACCTTAATGATGAATAGTCTGCACCAAAAGCCTAAGAAATTGTAGCTGGATAGTGTGCTGTGCAAATCAGACCTCAAGGAAAGGAAATATTATCACAGCTACCAAAATAAGGTGGTTTGTGAAGAGGATTCCCGACAACTGTTCTTTCTGGTCCTATCCAAAATCCAAATTCAACATTTCACAAGCAAATACTTCCTATTAACTATACGATTTTTTGCCAAACAATTGTTAAAATAAATCTGTTTACTTTTCTTTAAGTAAAAAACTTTAAAAAAATCATAGAATTGTATTTCCTGTGATTCTTTCCTTAGTCTCTTTTCCATTTTCATTGAAAGTGAGCAAAAGACAGTAAGAAACTGGCACTGTTTTTAGGGATTGCGGCATTCATGCCAGAGGTAAGAAAGCTGATTAACACTAGCAAATTCTTGTTTAGTTAAAGTAAAATAATATTAACCACAGACAACACCCATATATCACTCTAAAGTATCCTCCAGTCCAGTAATTAAGCTATGAAACAGCAAGTAGGAAAAGTAGGTTTCAATTTGTGAGGCAGTGGAAAGATCTCAGATGATTTATCCTCTGCCCCTGCTGGGATGCTACTTCACCTCTGTGTCTACAATTTGGGGAATCTCTTGTCAAACATTTCTTCCCCAAAAAACATATTGATAAATTCAACACCAGTTCACACAGAATTTTGGCATTCTAATTGTACATCCACAAACTGCTGGAAATATTTATTATTTTCCCTGATTCCTACTGGGCTATTTATAAAGAAGAATTTCACTGGAGTTTTAATGAGCTTCTGTCAATTTTTAAGTGTGATCCGGACTAAATATCAGTCCTAGGCAAGAACATAATCTTTTCAGATTATAAACTACTGAATTATTACCTAATCCAATGCTGAATGTTTTCAGAGATGGGATGTTCAGGAAATAGAAAATACTAAAAGAGCCATTTTATATTTAAATTAAGTATTTTATGTGGATGCCAAAAACCCTGGGAGATTTTAATAAGTATTTTTTAAAAATACATAAACTCATAAAACTTAGTACTTCAGCAAAAGTCTTCTCAATATCTTTACGAAAAACAAGGAAATGGAAAAACATTCTTAGTTTAGGCAGCTGAATTTACTTCTCATTTTCAAAGTTTGCATCTTATTTTCATCTCAAAGAAAGATGGCCTTAGGTACATGTATTTACAGTTTTCAGACTATTATTTTAAAAGGAAAATAGTTGGATTTTGTAACATTCACTGTCATGTCAGCTCTTCTCTTTTGTAGTCAGGATGCAATGCTTTCACACCCAGGCCTGTAGATTGTTCCTCCAGAACAGAACAGAAGACCCGCTGTACTTTTTCTGCTCTCCAACAAGGTATGCACAGATGAGAAAGAAAAAAAAGCCCACTCAGTCCCTTTGATTTCATAGAAAAGGTTTCTGGGGTTTCCTCACTGTAAGACTGGAACACTCTAAATTTGACTGCACAAATCATGCTGCAACCAGGCAGTAGTTACCAAAAACCCCTTTGCTAACATCATAATAAACACTTGAGTAGTTACTTTTCTTATAATTTTTGAGGACTTAAAATGTGCTTAATTGCACATGTCATCTCTGTAAGACTCAGATTTGCTCCTGAACAAACCACACATACTTTTCCGTCAAAGATAATTGGATATCATATTTGAAACTGATTATTCCAGATGGTGCTTTGTGTTACCTTTAATTCCAGCAAGCTGCTAATCTCTCTTGCCAGACCGAAGGATTTATATCATAGCCCGTTTCAGAGGGGAATTTCTGGGATGCTGAGTAAGATTTTCATGCAAAAATCTACTTCCCATTTGTCTCCAGAGTTGCTCCCTGTTAGGGCAGCACCACTGGGCTACGTATTACTGAACCTTTGGTCAACAATGCACAGAGTGGTCATTACCTGTCCTTGTTTCTGCTGCCAGTAGGAGAACTCTAATCAGCCATCTAATACTTTGTGGTAACAGCTACAATGATCCCAAACTTCTCTGGATAGTCTCACCCATCCAGATGAGTTGCCATTCTCTAAGGCTACAGAAACAGGAAAACTTGGATGGGGGAACATTTCTTGAATCCCTCTGTCATAAAGAAAACAGTACTTTTAGTTGAGATTTATCTTTGTCTGCTTTAAGGTGTTGGCACATCTAAAGAGCGAAGAAATTCCATGCAATACCAGTTTACTTCTGCATGTCCATATACAAACCTGCTTCTTACCAAATGCATTAATATCAGTGTTTGTGGGTGAAAATACTACAGTAAAATGCCTAAATTTCTCATGTGATCTCAATATTCACCATGTGAGCATGGATGGGGACCTCAGCAATGGGATCGTCCTTTCAATATACAAAGGGAAACTCCCTTTTCCCTGCCATGGCCTGACCAGGTGCCGTGGAGGGTCTGCAGGTAATGAATGTGGAAGATGAGATGGGTTACGTTATAGGCTGGTTATGCTACAATTTTATTGCAGGAATCTAATCAAGAAACTGACACATTGAGTCTTTCACCCCCTTCAGATGGTACCATGAAAAATATCTTGAAGTCCACTTTTAAGCTGAAATGTCCGTTTTCAGGCTGAGGCTCAGAAATGTGGCTGGTCATTCCATAATTGTACATTTATACATTCCATAATTGCCTTGTAAGAGACATTCAAAAGCACAGACTCAGCACCATTACAGCAGGCATATCAGGGGTCCTCGGTGGCCAACAGATGGAGACACAAATATCTTATACTCTTCAGAGGAAGAAGGAATTAGTCATTTGTGTGGAAAGGGTTGGGAGGACACATTTGACACATACTGTGTGGGAGTCAAATTACTTTAGCCAAGATTTTTCATTATGCCTGAATTTTAAATATAGTTCCTGTATTGTCTTTGTGTTTGCTTGTTTGGATGATAAGGTTTTGAAACAATTACTACCTGGGAAGTGTCTGTGTTACCCTTTTTACCCTTTCTGTGTGCTTCCTTGTTGCGATTGGCCAACATTTCTTCTCTTACACTTTAGTAAACATTAAATACTTTTCCAGAAGGCTGAGCTCACACACATTTGATTTGTTATTTGATACCTAATAGGAGAATGAAGGGGACCAGACCACTGACTGCAGCTTACGTACTTTTCTCTGTCAGCAGGAACTGACAGACAACTCAATGGAAGGATTCAAGCTTTCTTAGTAATTCCAGGGTTTGACATGGTCACTGAAAGATGAGACAGTGCCTACAGATCAGTGTGGGAACATTAACAGAATACAGAAAAGATGGGAACTGACAGAAGAACTTGGTGTTCCTCCAGTGGTTTTCCATCATGATTCAAAGCCAAATACAACACAGTTGGACTATGAATGGAAAGATTACTGACATGGACCCTGCATTAGAATTCAAGTGATTTTATAACACGGATCAGTTGTTCCCTAACCCTTGTGCAGCCCAGCATCACATAGGAGCAAGGTGGTGATCCCTGCCTTCCCAAGCCGAGGTCTCTCTCCCACTGCACTTTTCTTTCAAGCCCTATTCTGGGACTCTCAGCATCTCTTCCTTCCACCTTTGATGGTAGCTTATATTTCCTGACCTTCTTTACCTTCATCTCCTTTGACCTCTGGAGTTCTTGTCTGAACCTCCTGAGACGCTGCTGCTCAGCCTATCTGGATTGTGTGTACCCTTCCCAGAGAGATTTGGGCTCTCTGCTTCAGGTTACCCAGAATTTCCAAGGGCATTCTTTTGGCTCCTGCACCTCCCCTGCAGCATAAGCACTGCCTCTGAGAGGCACAGCTCTCCCACTGTTCAGCACTGCTGTAATTAACTTTCACACTGGAATTAGAGCAGATGAGACACAAACTATTAAGAGCTTCCACAAGACAAAAAAAAAAGACAAATAAAAACCTCATGCCCTTGGAAGAACTGCATGAACTTGCCTATAAATTACCAGAGTGCATCCATGAAAGAAAAAAGTTGTCTACAACAACAAGCAGGATTAAAAAAACCCAAACAACCAGAAAAGTGTCACAATTATAGACATAGAAACATCTCCTCTTGTCTTGCAGGGCTGGGCAGCAAAGCATCTGGCAACGAGAAATACCTTGGCTGATGGAAGAGGGACTGACAAAATGTGTAAACACTGAGGAAAGTGAGACTTAAGGAAGAGACATGGAT
Source organism: Campylorhamphus procurvoides (assembly GCA_013396655.1). NCBI lineage: Eukaryota > Metazoa > Chordata > Aves > Passeriformes > Dendrocolaptidae > Campylorhamphus > Campylorhamphus procurvoides. The sequence goes on from WBMV01004078.1 coordinate 90,753, forward strand.
TAAAATGGAGGAAAACAGCCTATGAGCATAAAGGGAAGAAAACAGATCAAGACATGTTTGTTAGAAAAGAATTAGGAATAAATAATATAATGAGGCATAGATCAAGAGGCCTTATGGAACTTTGTATTCCAGAATGAAATGTTACAGGGTGGGGGTGGCAGAAAGTAGCTTATGGAAGTGAGTGGCTCTGGGAATTCCTTCCTGGGTGCCCTTGCAGCAATGAGAACTTTGTTCCACTCCTATGGGAACATGGACTTCAGCGTTCTCATCAAGGAAACACATGGACACCTGTTGATCACGATGGCACTTGGGCACGTGCTTAAGCACTTCTCAAAAAAGTTGGGGGCTTACTGCAATAGAAAGAAATTTTATTTTTTGTGGGGTTTTTTGGAGATGTAAAGGTTCTGAGACTTTCCAGTTCAAATGGTAGGTTTTTATAAAAAAGACTGAATTCATTGAAACTTCACAGTAAAGGAAGAAATCAATGGTGGATTTCCATGGTGGACTTCCATTCCTCAGGCACCACGAGCCAACCCTCTCTCTGTTAGGCCCAGCACAAGAAAGCCCGAGGACTTCTCCGAGGTGTCTGATATCATCCAAGCAGTGCATTAAAAATAACCCCAGTATTTTAAACTGAACCATCAACTAAAGACCCTTCAGAGATCCAGGGTGGTAGTTACCACACCTCGTAAGAGAAACCAGGACAAGTACACTGGGCATTCACTCCAGACGGGCACTGGAGTAGAGACAGAACCTGAACAGGAAGGAATGTCAGCAAGGAAATCAGAGGGGAAGGGCAGCTCTGGTGGGAGTTCTGGAGGTAGTGTGGGGGAACAACACTTGTGTAGAGAGAGGAGAGGATGGAAGGGGATTGTCCTGTTGGTGCAGTCAGCACAGTAGGAGGGGTTTTCCTGGATGAGTGACAAATTCCTCTATCCAGAAGGGGAGTCTTGCCCTCCTGATTCTCCTCAGCACTAAGTCACCATGGTCATACATAAAAGAAGCAGATATAACCTCTACCTAGATTTTGATTTGAAAACATGGTATTTAAAGGTACTTTTAAAGGGAATATAACACAGAGGTTTCCTTTTTAATTGCATATTAAGATTACACAAGAAATCAAACTTAATTTTCATAATCTGGCCTTCAGTTATTTGCCTTAAGAGAGCACAAAAGAGGGTTTCTGAGTTTCAATACTGTGGCAGAAACAGCAGATAATACAAAGGATATGAACAGTCCTGTTAATTTTACAGCCCTCATTTAAACACAGTTTCAGTCAGTAGAAGGCAAGAAATAGTTAAAAATCTACTTGGATTTTTCTGCCACTAGAAATGTTTGATGCAATGAAAGTCTGTAACGGATGTCAAGAGCTTGCACTGCTGCTTTCCAGTGCAGAGAACAGCAGGGAGAAGTGGCAGCAATCTGCCATGAAATTCAGGGATGCACTTAAAAAACTGGAGTCTACTTTTGCATTCAATGCAGTAAATGCTGGTCAAAGCAAAATATATACAATGTCAGTTTATATATAAAGTACCTCAGAGTGCAAGCAAAGATTGATTAATATTAGAGCTGTAAGACTCACTGTATGGACAAAAAACAGATTATCACCACTCTGAGGTATAGTCATTATTTAAGGATCTCAGCTTTTTTTTCAAGGAATTTCAAGTGAGCTCACTTATTTTAGGAAAGAAAATCAGACTGGAATATTCCCTTTCTATTTCAAGACTAGATTAAACTTGAACAGCTCTATAAAGACTTGCAAAGAGCAAACACTACTAGGTTTACTGTATTTAGATTTCTAGTCATGGATTTAAATTAATAACCATTTATGAAATTTGCTCCAGTTCAATGTTCAAACCTGATAGTTAACTCTCTTTGGACCAGAAAGCTTAAAATTTTTTCACTTCCCTTCTGACACAGTTCTGTGAATTTACTTTCAGCTCTTGCACTACAAATCCATCAACATGTTTTGCTTTAACTGGTAGACTGGGCAAAAAGGCCAAAATCTTCATTGGCTGACAGAGAATTAAACTGCAGCTTTTTATGCTTAAGAAAGATGTGCTCAGAGGAAAAGCACCTGTGGACAATTTGTTTGGCTGCCCTGTAGATACACAGACCTCTGCTTTCACTTCAAATCCGTAAATCCAATACCCTTCATATGAATAAACGCCACAAAGACCTCTGCCACTGATGTAAATATTTGCTGATAGGCTGATGGAATTTGTTATGAACTTTGCCACACACCATCACATGGGGCTGTTCAAGCTCTGCCACCCATGTCATGGTGCCCAGTGCCTCAGAAAGCACTTCTGCTTTGCCTGAGGGACACAGCCAGCTCCTGGCTCCTGGTCCTGGAGAAACCAACTGGTCTTGCTCCAGGAGCTTCCTAAAGCAAAAGGGCATGAAAAGGCCACTCCACACCTCTGCCTGCCTTGTGACCCTGCCTTTACCTATCAAGTAGATCAATCTTGCCACAATGGTTGAAATGGAAAGAAAGTTCAGTGCTGGCTCCAGGTTTCATTTAATGAAACACATAAAACTATAGGCACTGACTAAAATACATCTTAACACTTCTGACAGTTACCACGATAACAGACATTAAAGCTGAACATCCCTAATGTCTTCTCAGATTGCAGGTATGCATTCTTTAGCCCTGACCTTTAAGATTATCCCCTCTGGCACGCAGAGGAGAGCAATAATCAGAAAATTCTATCCCATTGATCATTATTGTTCAAATGTTATTTTGGGTAATGAGCACGGAATTTTCTTACAGTGCAATAAATATTTATAATTTCTTTCTTTAAGCCAAACATGGACAAGCATTGAAAAGCTCATAGCTTTTCAGTAGAGAGGTTTTCAAAGTACCTCTTTTCTTGCATATATTCATTTTGTTTGTTGTTCCCTCTCCATAAGATACTTTGACAAAATATTGAAACTCGTCTATGTGGCTGCATCTCCTATTAGCATACCTTCTGTAATTTGTGTCAAGAGGATGCTGGAATGAGCAGAGCTGGTTTCTTTTCTCTGCTCCTCCCTGTGGAGTGCTGACAAGTGTCTTGCCAGTGCCCCAATCTATTGCTCAAGATTATTAAAGTATAACTTGAAGGGGAAAAACACAAGAGTTCAACTTGGACAGCAAGACATGAAGAGAAAACAAGATGGGGGAGAGAACTGTAATACCATCAAGTAGCAAGAAAGGGCAGTTAAAACAAGCCTTCCAAGGAAAACAAAGCAAGATCAGAGAAATGAAGTGTTCTGTAAGAGTAGAAAATCATCTGCAAAAGAAAGGCCAAGCAGATTATGGCTCATGGAGACTCAGAATTGTGTAAAGCTTGGCAAAAGGAGCAGAAAAGAAAAATGTCAACAAACTTGCAAAAAAGTATTTGGTTATCTGCTTCCAAACTATAGGAAAACAAACAAACAAGAACTGTGAGATTTACAGTATTACGAAGTCTGACAAAAGGAAAAGCCATAATCAGCCTTCCCTCTGAATGGCTGCAGATGAGCAAGTAAATTTTGGTATAACAATGTGTTCTATGGAACTTCTCTTACACTTAAAACCCTGAGTAACAATAAATTCCTGCAATGAAGCAAAGTCTGACATCTGAAGATGTTTCAGGAGAAGGTGGGCTCTCATCTGGAGGTCTGTGTAAAAAACACCAGGACCTTTCAGCTGTCTAAACATCTGACAGATATCTCTGCTTTCCATTCTGCCAGCTTTTACCTGGAAAACACCTCCTGCTTGGCTCCTCTCTTTCTCACATCACTGGACCTATGGAGCAGTGTGAGCACCAGCAGTGTCCTTTGCTTGAGGCCAAGCCTGCTCAGCACCCAACTTTCCCATCCCCACACCGACAGGTGCCTCTTCCCAAGCTGTCACAGCTCTGCCATAGCTCAACAGACCACTGTAGCATTTCTACATCCCTCTTTGATTCCATCAAGTCAGTATTTTGAGCTAAACACACACATTTCCACCGCTGTGGCAACAGCTAATTAAGGCCACAGAGTTCACAAAGGATTTTTGCAGAACCATCATTATGTTGTAGGTTGTGTCACCTCCTTCACCAGAGTAAATGAGTAATTTAGATATCAGCACATCCTGGCAGCCTTCTGCACCAACCCCTACCATGCAGCCTCCCAAGGCACACACACTCTCAGGACAACAGCTGTGCAGCCAGCTGCAGATGCTGGCATGTTTTTCCTTTGCAGTGAAGGCACCAGAACTACACTCGTGGAATTGGAGTGATTTTATGATGATTTTCTTTCTCTTCAGTCATATATGGTTTGTCTATACAACTGCAGCAATTCTGTGGCCTCTGCAGTGCTGAAATACTTATCTCTGTCAGAGCCGAGAAGCAGCAATCCAGCTCCTTTAATACATATAATTACTACATCACAGTGCAGGCTTAACTGAAATTAAAAAAAAAAAAGCGCTATATTTTACCTACAGCAGCCATGGACACTGAACCTTGCAATTCCTGACAGGTAAATCAGAGTCTTCATGTGTAGGACAGTCCACTGTCATGGGTTTCTCTGATTAGGTTTTTTTGGGGGGGTTGTTTATTCATTTGTTTGGTTAGTTTGTTTGTTTTATGAGAGGAAGAGTGGTTTCAGTAGGAAGCTGCTAGAAGTTTTGAAGTTTTCCTCTATCTTACAGAGCAGAGCCAATGAGGGTCAGCTCTGAGGAAGACTTCCTGCTTCTGAATCATTAAGTTATGACCCTGCGAGAAAACATATTTAAGAATGGAGGAGTTGTTGTACAGTTAGAAATTGGCAGCCATGGATTAACAACATCACAACACAGACATCAAGGTCAGTGCAGGAGGGAGAAGCAGGGGGAGGGACCCCATGGAACAGGGAAAGGACTTAAAGCTATGATTTCCTGACTACTGTGGTGATGACCATGGTGATTACGAGCTGCCCCCTCAAGGCCCATGTCACCCATCGGGGTGCAGAGACCCCCCCTGTTGGAGCAGGGGGATGCATAAAAGAAGCTGTAACCTTGTGGGAGGCCCCAAGACAGAGCAGAGGTCCTGCAAAGATTTGCGGCTGAGACCCACGGGTGGAGAGAACCATGCTAAGCAGGTACAGCCAGCTTTTCATAAGAGACAACACCCCATGAGAGAGCAGAGGATCTCTCTCATGGGGGGGACCCCACGGAACGCAGGGGAAGGACTCAGAGTTGTGATTCCCCTGTGACCGTGGTGATGACTGTGGTGAAGCGAGCTGTCCCCTCTGCAGCCCACAGGAAAGCCCCCTGAGACAGCACATTTGGAAGAACTGCTGCTTAAGTCTTGGACTTACATCTGTGAACAGGTGATGCAACAACTGACTGCAAACCTTCCATTCCCTGTCCTCCACACCATTGGGGGAAGGAGGGAAGCATGGACAGATCGAGGGATGGTGGTGGAAAGGTGTTTCTAAACTGTTTTTATTTCTAACTTTTAGTTCTTAGTTTGTTAGTAATAAATTTAAGCATTTTTCTAAGTTCTGCTTTACCTGTGGTATTAATCAAAGCTCCTCTTTTGGTTGTTATCTCTAGTAGTAAATTCCTAGATTTTTTTTTCTTCCCTCTGGAAGATGAAAATGGGGGGGAGAAAGACCTTGAAGCAGTTTTGCTGGACAACAGGCATTTAGCCAGGGCTCAAACCACCACCATCCACTTAACTCTATCTCCCTGTCTAATTCCACTCATTAGGAATCTGCTATGCATAGTAGAGGCGAACAATGAATAAACAGGGGTATTCCTAAACTGCAATCCTATCACCAATACTTGCAACTGAAGGTAAAATCAGAGTTTAATCAAAGTAAACACTTCAGCATGCAAATTTGACATTAATAATTTCAGGATGCCTGCAAAAAGATGCATGAAGGACAGAAGAGGGGTTTTTTTAAAAAAGTTCAACCTGGGAAACTGGAAAATCAGGATGGGGGGAGAGGTGCTGCTTGTTTGTTTGTTTAAGTATTATTTCCCCAGTCTGAATCCTGAAATTTTGCCTAATACTGCAAGCACTGACATCACCATCACATTTTCCAGTTAATTCTGGCCTCCACAATTAGTTATTTCACTCACCTACATAGAACTACAGAATTACTTAGGTTGGAAAAGATGCCTAAGACCATCAAGACCAACCATTAACCTGCTAAATCCACCACTAACCCATGTCCTTAAGTCCCACATCCACATGCCTTAAATCCCTCCAGGAATGGTGAATCATATACTATGAGAAAGTTTACATACAAGCTTTAAGCCTTAGTTTAAAAAAAGGGCTCACTTATTTATTGAATGGCATTTTCTAAAGGAAAACAGAGATAATAAGATGCCTAGATCGCTACTTTAAATAATACCAAATCGTAATTAATTACACTCTTTTTCCTCTTCACTTTTTCTTTTCATAAATACTTTACAACAAGATCCACACATTAGACATGAGTGAAACTGTTAAATGGATTGGGAATCCAACAAGGACAGTATAAGTTTTTGCCTCGACTCAGTGTCGCTGCAAATTAAACTTTTAGTAACTTTGTAAAATTTTAGTCTCATTTGGCTGGGACTGTCACACACAAGACCATTCCCTTACAACAGGACACTGCAATGGAGGTCATGGAACAGACAGGTTCCTCCGTAGCTCTGCATGAACTCAGCAACAAAGAACTCAGTCTTCATTTATAAAACTCATGCTTTCCCTCCAGCTAAGTAACTTTCTGACATTCTTACTGGCATTTAAGTGAAATCCATCTCAAGCCAGGATCATGAATTTTTCATGAGGTAGGTGGTAAGTGTTATCACAGAAGTTAAATAACCCAAACACTATAACAACCCCAAATCATGAATATCTTTTAGTACTCAAACATCTCACCACACACAGTCATTTCAACATTTTCTTTGCATATTACTCACACCCAAATTTTCCGAAGGGCTCTACAGTGCTCTGAACTTCTGACAAGCATTTGAAGGAATTGTGTATGTCCTGACACCAGAGAAGACAAGCTTTAAGGCTTCAGTATGTTCCTGGCAATCATCCCACCACACCCTATCTTCCAGTAATATATCTCAGGTCAAACACAAATTTGTTGACTGTTTATTGGCAAATGCACAGAAACCCAGGTGTGTCTGCAGACAGAGCACAGAAAGAGTTCTGCTGGCAAATTAAGGGCAGGTGTTTCAGTTTGTGACACAGTGTCTGAATCTGCCCTGAAAAGGGTTGAAAAGAGATGTTGTGTATCTGGAGCTGTGAGTTCTGAAGACACCAAACACTTGACACTCTGAAGAACAGTAACTTCAAAACCAAAGGTCTTGTTTGTTGAATTCTAATTCTCATTTTAGCTGAGAGCCCTTTTGTAAGTAGTCTAACTTCCCTGACTTCCCTTCCTAGTTCTATACTACTCCTAATTTTGCACCAATGTAAGCAAGATTGCCCATTTAATATTTCTCATTCTTTAAAGGCCCATTCCACTGCCCCCCCTCTTTTTTATCCCTGCTGTTATCCAGGTTGCAATTCACTTCTGCCACTCAAATTTTACCTGTTGGAAAGTCAATCTATTTCTCATGAATTAATAAATATTGTTACTTATGGCTTTATCTGGCATTTTCCCTTCCAGTTTTTCACAGAGCTTTTGAACTTGTAACGTTTATAGAAAGAGCTTTCATACAGATACCAGGACACTGGTTTTGACTAAGGAACTGTGCAGAAAGAATCCCTCACATGCTATGAAGAGAGGAGGTTAATCGAGAGGAAGTCCAAGTATGTGCTTCCTTACCTGCTCTGTTGCAAAACTGGTATGGATCTCAAGGCTGCAGAATGTGCTTTCTGTTGGAGCACAGCAGCATCAGTGGTTTGCACCCTGAACACAGTGAGGGCCTGAGTGCACTCCCAGGCATCCAAACCAGTTTACAGCAGGGATTTCACCCAGGCAGGTGGGATGTATGAGAAAGGCGTAATGCAACAAGGTAGAAGATGATGTTGGCAAAACCAGCAATCCCTGAATTCTGCTGCAATATGTAAACATTCATTAAATCAGCTGAATCAAAGGATTAATGGACTTTTACCCTCTGAGTATATATTCTGGGCATGGATTGAAGGAGCTTCATAAAATCACAGAACTGAGAATGAACTGGAAGGGACCCACAAGGATCATCAAAGTCCAACTCCTGGACCTGCACAGGACACCCCAACAATCCCATCCTGTGCCATGACAGACTGCCTGTCTCCTGCCAGTTCTTACCCTTCCTGAATCTGATGAAGATTTCATGATGCTCTGGGATATACACTGCTGTGTCTGTATCTCCCAGGAGCACAGAGACCTGAAGCAGGATATTTCAGGTTAAACAGCAAAAAAAAAAAAAGCCTCCTCAGTTAGTAGAGAAATTATTTTTTGTACTCAAATTCCACACTCCTACTTAGGACCCAGCTAAGGGACAGTGCCACCACATAGTCAGAAAGGGAACCAATCTCACGTTTCCAGGCTCAGCTTATGGTTGTGTTTAGTTAAAACTCAGCATTGAGATCAGTGATGGAGCCAAGCCTGGCCACAGTCACAACATTTGGATGATGCTACTTATGCTCCTTGTCCACAGAGCTGCAGTGGGGACACACACATAGGCCCTGCTCTACTACACACCTTAATGAAAACAGCTGCAAGGAATTACAGAAAATAATTAAAACATGAAGGAAGCTGGTTTGGAGTATGTGACCTCTCTGATGCTAAAATGTCTCTAGAATAGTTATTTCGGAGAGGAAAAACATAAGACGTGTGAAATGGACTCCTGATGAAGCTCTGCAAAACTGGAGTATTTCCAAGAAAACATATTTTAGCTGTCAGCTATACAAGTGGCAAGGTAGAAAATCTCAAAGGGGAAAAATATTCATCATCTCTATGTTTCAGTAAAAATAAGATCAGCTGACACATATTTTCATTTTATTCATATCTATGCTGAGACAAACTACAGAAATTTCAGCCAGAAACGAGAATTTTTGCAAACCCTCTCTAAGGAGGAATTATTTATTTACTTTTTATTGCATCATTATTGCAAGTAAATGCTACTGGGTTTGCTTCCCAATTTTATTGTGTACAGTGAATCAAACCATTGAGAAATGCCACACAGCTAGAAAGTGTGATTTATGAAAATAAGTAATCCAACACTGTACAATATGTGTTCTCAGAAGTTATAAATGCTCTATTAATTATACATTCCTTGCAGTAGTTTGTTGCAACATAAAAGTATAATAAAATTAGCTGCAAGACATATATCTTCGAATCTACTGAAAATTGTTTGGAGGGATTTTCATAGTAAATGTGAAAAAATAAAACTCTTCAAGGCAATAAAAAGTATTCTAGTAACACTTTTCTCCATTGTGTAAAAAAATATTGACAGCTGTTCTTTCCTTACCCAGACATCAGAGGAAAAAAATAAATTTTCACTGTTTATAACACACGGGATTCTTTAGAATTCTGTTAGCTCTTGGACAACTGAATATACCTGTTAGAGGAACTGTGACTGCCCCATGGAGAATCATCTTTTACAGAACCATGTTTTAACTTGTGGCTAAAAATGTTTAGTTCTCTGTGAATCAAAAAGATCACCAAATTCTATCTCCATCACTACAAAGCACGTCAAGAAAATCTGCATTGGCTTCTATACTAAGACTGGCAAAGATCAGTGACTCTCCAGGTGCAACTGAAAGGACCAATTCCAACCCCATGGGCGCAGGATTATGAAAAGGGCTTTGAAATGAGGATATGAGTAGCTTCAGATTTCCTTGCTACAGGACAACCCCAAAAATTTCACAGGCATGAGGAAAACACTGGCTAAAGTCAGTTTAAATTATGCTCAAAACCACAAATATGAAAAATATTCTCAGCTTGCTTTTCTTTTCCCAGACAAATTGTGAATAAATGCAGTCTCCTCACTTGAGGAAGTATGTGAGCAGGGCACAGCCTTACCTTTGGCTTCCTCACTTAGTTCATTGCCTGTACTACAAGTATTTTTTTTCTGTCTCCACGCTGGCTTTTTGAAAAAGATTTAAATTTCCTTTTTATTTCTTTCACTATTGCTTCCCTGCTCAGTGAGGTAACTTTGCAGCCTGATAGTCAATATTCATGAAGGAGAACTAAACCAGCAATCAACACCCAGGCACCAACTGTCGCAGCAGCAGCAGCAGCAGCAGTAGCTTTGGGTGCAGCACTTACCACCCAGGGTTTGTCACAGAAGTTGTAGATGGACTCCAGGGAGTTGACACTGGGGATTCCAGCATACTGCATCCCAATGATCAGGTTACGGAAATCCTCGTTTTCTGCCATACTGAAGGAATGTTGTCGAACAAGGACAAAGTCAGGTCGGAATGACCTAGCAGGAAAAAGAGACATTGCTGATAGTCAGTGATCTAAGTGTTTTTCCTTCAACAGCAAAATATTCAAAGGAAAAAACACCTGGTTGAGGGATAGAGAAGGGCTGAAAGACCATTCAACTACAAAGTAAATGCTAAAAGATGGAAAGGTGACGGTTCTGTGAAAATCTGTGCTGCATCACTTTTTAACTAATGTTCAGAAAACATCAGCATCTCCTCAATAATGTGACTCCATTAAGAGGAAAAAGAAATTGTCATTGATTTCAAGTTGTTTTCCCACGGAAAGATAAATCACATATATAAACCCTGAGCATGTTCTTCAGTTTGTGTACTCCCATTTCTCAGCAAAGACAATCAGAACTAACGCACACTCTGCCAGAAACTTAAGCTTTTTGGGAAAAAAAAATCATAACTATTGTCAGGTTGTTTTCAAGATAGTAAGAGATAAAGCAACACTGTTGCTGCCAAAAGGCATCACACCAAAATGGAGATAATTACAATTCAACTTTTGATCAAGAGTTGTCAAAATGAACTTCTAGACTTGCAGCTGTGTTTTGACCTTTCTTCCTCTCTTGTGAGCATTTCCCCTGCTGCAGTGTCAGTGGTTCCTGCCCTATCACCCTGCACCTTTGAGAACAGTCTGACAGCACCTCTACCTGACTCAAACACTGATGGTTACTGAAAAAGGATATGGAAAACAGAAGAAACAGTAGGGCAGGAAAGAGCCTCCAGTACAGGGGAAATTCAGTCCTAAACTTGACTGTTGAAAGAGTTTCTTCTGTATTCCAATTTTATGGGTGGAAAAAAGCCCTGAATAGCTTGAAGCTATCAACCTCCTGAAAGAGGTACAACTACAGGATAAAGTAAACAAGTGTGATTACTTACATGTCTTAAATAAATACAATCCATATACTGGAGTGAGAATCTGAAGATTACAAAATGATTCAGAAGTCTCACTCCAGTAAAACAAACCAAAACAACTAAAATCCATGTTTAAAATTGCTTTAGCAATTTTGAGAGTCAAGCCTGAATGCAAAGTAGATTATTTGGATTCTTAACTTGGCTTTTAAATCATAGAACAGTTTGAGTTGGAAGTATTTAAAGCCCATCCAGCTCCAACCCCTGCCATGGGGAAGGGACACCTTCCACTAGCCCAGGTTGCTCCAAGCCCCTTCCAACCTGGCTTTGGACACTTCCAGGGATGGGGCAGCCACAGCTTCTTTGGGCAACCTGTGCCAGTGTTTTACCACTGCCATCACAANCACTGCCATCGCAAAAAAAAAAAAAAACAACAGAAAAAACACAATTTTGCACAATTTGGCAAAAGCAACATTATAGATTTGCTGTCAAGAGTTATTAAAATGGCACTGTGGCTCAAACCCCAAAATTCGTACAGAAATGGCTGCCTTTAGACAAGTTTCCTAAGAAATAATTGCAACATAGCTCTGAGAATTTGTGATGTGAGTTTCAGAGTGCTGTGACAAGAGTTTGAAACATGGAAATCCAATTTACCTGCCCAGCATGAGCATAATACTTAGAGGACTAACAATAAAAATTGCAGATCCCTCAGTGAAAGGAAGAGACCACCCCACCACTGAAAACAGTGCTGAGGGGATAATACATCATCTCACAGACAGCACTATGGTTTCAAATAAAAGGACAGCAAGTGTCCTTTAAAAGACCAATTTAATGAAACAATTGGGGAATTGAGGGAATGTACCTTTTAAAAATTAAAGATCAAGAAATACATTTTGCATTGCAAAAGCTCCTCAAAGGAATAAAATGCATTCACACAATTGTTCTAGCTCTGTAACTAATGCTGGACAGTGACTGTATACAGAAGAAAGTCATGAGAAAAATATTAATCCTGTCTCAAGCCAAGATCTGAAACCTCAGCATTATGTAACAGAAGATATAATTTTTCAGGATTTGATTTGCATTCACAGAAATCAAACAAGAAGGTGCCTGTTACACATTTATTATTCCTCCTAAACTGAGACAGAAAAAATTTATCACTGAAATTTCTATGATTTTGCTAGCTAATATTCTGCCCATAAATCTCTGATTTAGGGTCATTTTGGACATCAAATTAATAACACATACTCCATTTATCACAGAAATAGAAAGCTGCTCTCCCATCATGTCTCAATCTCCCTCTCACACCAGAAAACATGCACACATGTGCAGGTATCTCACACCAGGTTTGAGTGGCATTTATCAACTTCAGGTAGCTCTATTTGGACAAATAAACTACCCATATGACTGATAATATTACAAAATCCCTTGTCATCTCATTGCCAGAGTTTGACATAAGCAGCAGTTTTACCAAGTTTTCTCATAAACTGCAAATATACACCTTTGTAGATGTTCTTTTCTGAAGGCTCCCAACCCACAAACTATTGACATGTTTTCAGGCTAACTTGGCTTCAATATTTTTGTTCTTTTTGGAAAACTCCCTACAGAAAAACCACTAAGGAGTTGTGATCAAGATTTCTTGGCTCCAAAACTTTTATCACGGGGTAAAAAATGTCACTAACAGTAAAAAAAATCAAATCTCTTTCTCTGCTAAGGAAATTATCTCGTGGATTTGGCACAAGATTATTGTTGTTGTATTAACCTGCAATATTTTTAGAACATGGAAGAGATTAAACAGTTGTGAGTTTTGAAGCACGAACTTATTTTCAGTAATTTTTCTCTGATTTTTATTAACTGAATGAGTAAAAAGTTTCACGTCTTTCATTCGGAGAGATGTTGTGTAAAACCATGAAGATCCAAGACATGCTGTCCAGCTCCCTGACCTCTCACTCTTGCCCAAAGATAAACATTAGCAGTAAAATCCAAAGTCACTGTTGGCTCTACCTTTCTGAATGCAATTCAGCCAAAAAACTGCTATACTTCACTCACACTTAACTACACCAGCCAAAATAGGAGCAATTTCACAATTTAAATAAAACATAGGATTGACTAATAAAATTTTGCTAATACTTAAGCTTTTACTTTGCCCAGAGATAGCCCAGTTTTCTCCCCTTATTTTACAAGGCTGTTGATGTCCTCACTGAAAATTGATGTTAAATTTACCCTGTCTTCAATTGGCATCATCTTTTTTGGACAAAACAGCCCACTGGAAAATCTCAGACACTTCAATTGGAATCTTTCAAACAGACAGTGATTTTCCAGTAACTGCCCTGAGAGAAGTGTTATTACTTGGCCTGTTTCAATAGCAAATACTCAGTGTTGGAAATAAATACTCATATATGTAAATGTTCATCTGGAAAAGTCTGGCATGTACAGGATCACCAGGACTGTGTGTATTTGTGAAGCAAAGATAAAACCTGACTCGATAACCTTCATTCCCTATTATGTATTCTTTATACTGGAATTTATTCCCTTCTTAATCAAACCTATCTTTCCCATGATCCCCAGATATGTCCTTCCTGTCACAAACTGGACACACTGCAGTGCTCAGATATACATTTGTTATTTTTCATGACCAAGGTGCACTACACAAGTCAAAGCCCCTATTGCACATGTGCAAACAGACCATTCAGCACCTTTTTTATACACACATTCTGACATTTCTTGCTTTGTGGTATTACTCTATTTAGTTTTTCTTACCTGACAACTTTAGTGCCATTCCGGATTACTTGGATATCAACTGCATAATTGCCATCAGCATGGGCTATCAAGTTGATTTCTGAAAATTCTGCCTATGAAAACAAGACTCACATTAGTCAGTTTGGTTTATTTTACCTTTATTTTCCTAAATCCCTTATTTTAAGCATTAGTATCTGAACTGCTGACAATATACCTTTGAAATATAATGAGCACCAAGAGGATTTTAATCCAGCAGTATTTGCCAAGTATGACACATCATATTTGAACAAGTTCTAATACAAAGAAAGCAAAAAGTTAAAAACTTTTATGAAAACAGACTGTGGGGTTACTTGTTCATGTCTGCATAGAAATGTAGGGATTATATTTTTGCTTTGCATAGTGTTATCAAAGAGATTAATACAGACTTAACATTTACATAAAGTTTTGAAGAAAATAGTACAAAAGCAGCATTAAAATAACTGGGATAAAAAATTATATTTCCTTGTAGAATTTAGTGTCTCTTCATATAGCTTACCCCTTTCTATTTCCTTCGTGTGCACTTACTCTTTTTAAAAGGTCTGATGCTAATGAACAATTGTGTCACAAAATGCACAATTAAAGGACTTTTTCTAAAGTCTTCTCACACTGGAAATGTGGAATTTAAAAGGAACCGCTCCCATACTCTGAATCTACAGTTATTTGAATCGAAAGGACAGGATGTTTTTCATTTATCCCCAGTCTTTCACTGAGACTCTGAAGTGAAGTAACACAATAACATTACCCAGCAGAATAATTGAAATGCAGCCAACTGTCTTCTGGGGGATAAATAAAAGCGTCTTTGCTGTCCCGGACAGCAGCATAGAATAGAGAGTGTCACAATTCCCATTAGTCTCCTCTTGAAAAATGGTATCTCTGGAAGTCTTCCTCAGGAAAATCTGTGCAAGGCTTTCACAATTCGGTGGCCAGTTAAGGGAGTGTTGACTCTTCCAGCCACTGTTCCAGCTCCATCACTGCAGTACGTGCTTTATTTCCAGCACAGAGCTCTCTTCTTTAAATTCCCCACACTTTAACACCTTCTGGGTTCAGTGTTACAATGTTTTAAGCACAGGGGATACTTTTGAGTTTATTGTAAAAACGGTACAGAAGGTCAGAGAATGACATATTTATATTAGCACTTGCAACGTCAAAGAATCATTTACCATCTACTGAATCCGAGACTGACAACTGAAGTCTCTAACTAAGAAACCATTTTAAAAGCTTTGAACACGACAGAAAATACTGTTGAGTTAAGATAGGTTGCTGTAGGCCGTGTAAAATAAAATAATGCTCTAGTAGCAGCAGCAGAACACTGAAGCAGTTGTCAATAACTATTTCTATTGGACTGCCACAGTGCTATGTGTTACACAGTGACCAGTGTGGTTCAGAAACTTCCAGTCTCTCACTTATTAAAGGCAATTCTAGTCCCACAACAGACCATATGGAGGAAATCCCAGGCTTAAACTGAGCTTTTGTACATGTTAAAGAGACAGTGTGTGTGATGGCAAATCCAGGATCTGATCTAGGTTTGAATGGCACTTTGGGACAAAACAGCTTGTCTTCTTTTTCCTGCCGCTCCCTCAATACTCTTGAAGATCCCCGGCAAAGCCTTCCATGTTTCCAAGCCAAGAGCATCAGCAGATCTTCAGTAGTGTAAAGAATGGATGCTGTACTATCACAGTGAATTAAGATAAGCTGGATCCACACAGCTAGTGATCATTTTCCCTCACTCTTTGCAATTCCATGACAAGACAACTCAGTTCAAGTCCTAATTTTTCTTACAGTAGCATCCATTTGTAGAATTCAAGATTGAAAAGCAGTGAAAAAGTAAGGAAAAGTAAGTAAAAGTAAGAGACATTTACTTCCCTAGTTTCAGATGTACAACTTGATTAAAATAGCCATAATTCTAACACACCTAGAATATATCTCCTTATTTATTCCTATCTATTGTAGGGCTATTTTAAACCCCACATGCTAGCACTGCAACCAGAGTGCATTTTTATTCTTGAGTGAGGAATTAGTGATACAGAAATGCCACAAGTAGTTCATGGAGTGTCTGGGAACTTCACAGTCTCTAAGCAACAATTTTTGAACACAAGATGTTTTTCATGTTGTGCAAATTATGGTCAAAATCCTCTAAAAAGAGCCCACACTGGGTGCCAAAAAAAGGCTGTTGTGGTTTAACCCCAGCTGGCAGCTCAGTCCCACACAGCAACTCAGTCACTCCCTCCCAGTGGAATGGGGAGACACTGTGTGTCTGTCTATACATATATGTACATACAATCATGGAATCATTTAGGCTGGAAAACCCCTCTAAGGTTATAGGGTCCAATTATTAGCCCAGCATGGCCAAGTCCACCACTCACTCATGTCCCTAAGAGCCAGATCTACATGCCCTTTGAATTCCTCCAGGGAGGCATGTATTACATATCTGTATTTGTACAAATACACCAATATAAAAATAATATTCAGAGTAAGGTAGTTACCTGTTCAACCTTTATGTCATATTCTCCATGGACCTTTTTTCCACGAAAAGCCTTGGCCCTGCAGCAAAAGAGGGAGAAAGAAAATCAAGGATATATGTATCTGTAATCAGTAGCTACAAAAAAGCTGCTTGTATGGCCTTCAAGTGTCTTAGAAATACATATACCTACTAATTGTATCTATCTACTACATATGCACAATCCTTCTTCCTTTGACATCCTTGTATCCTTAACATCCCATCAAGCAGTATTTTGTGATAAAGTGTCATGTGATTTTCAACATTAAAGTGAAAACCTCCTGAAATGATAAAAAAACCCCTGAAATACATGTTTTACAGTTATTTATTCATCTAAAAGGAGTCCCACTGAACAGGTGCAATCTTGCTCTTGTAAAAGTTAATGATGCCAGTGGAAATTCGTTTTAATGTGAACCACTTCCTAACAACCCCTCATGTCCATCTTTGCCCAAGTAGTTTATTTAGAAAAATGGTTTCTTGGAAACATTGTGCTTAGAAATTTTACATTGTTTTTAAAGAAAGTATCAGAGGGACTGAAGGCTGTTGTCAAATTTGTGAGTGCCTGGTTTACTGATCAGTTCTGCTTTCTCTAGACTGTAACTTGAGATGAAGTAATTAATGTGAAGGAGAGCTTATGAGTAATTATTATGCACCAGGATTGCTGTGATACAACAGGACTGAGTTCCCTGATTGAGTCTCCCAGGCCTAACAGTGACATTCTTCTAGGAGAAGAATGCCCATTGTATCCCTTAGGCAGCATGGATCTGCTTTGGAGTAAAAGAGAATTTTAAAAGGGGTAAATCAGTTGATAAAAGGGATCTGCTCTAAAACTCTGAAGTTGGCAAAGGAATATGGTCTCACTCTCTGCGCTTTCTTTGCTCAAGCCAAAGCTTAGAATACCTTTCCCACTTCTATTACATGCAAACACATGTTGCACAATCTAAAAACAGAACACCACAGAACATCCTTTCAAGTGTTTTAAAAAAAGTAACTGTCTATTTTCAATTCTCCCTCACCAGTGAAAGCAATGTACACTACATACTGAAACAACTGATTGTTGCTTATGGAAAATCTTATTCCCACCATGGGCCAGAAGAGTTTCACCAGGTTTCAATAGTGAAACAACCAAACTTCATGATATACAACTGAAAACACTTCCTTTGGCAGCATATTTCTTAAGGATATCTTATGTGTTATGGATAAAGGATGGTAGAAAGCAAAGAAAGTGTTTATACTGAAATCACATTAAAATATTGCCTAACAATTAATTCTGTACGAAGCTCCAACTGGTAAGAAGAAAACAATGAAGAAAACATTTGTATTATGGGTCCATACTGTATTCTTGCAACAAATACACATGCAAGGTGAAGTTTGAGATCCATTGTTTTATCACAAGAGGTGCCTACTCAGCTAAATATTATCAAATACTTTTTGCCAGTATCAAAAGTAGAAGTTAAATAGCACAAGTCCAACTTGCAGAAATATCATTGATCACTTGTTTTTCTTTCCAAATCTGTTTTCAAATCCCCTGTTGGGAATATGAATATTACCTCTGGAAAGCCTTGAAAATGTCTGGTCATGGCTTAAGTTTTATAGTCCTGTTTATGTCTAACAGGCAGGAAAACCCAGGCCATTTGTGCCAAACCAGAGAGGAAGATCTCATGCTCAAGGACAACTCTCCCTCTGCCTCAGGAGAAAACATCCTACTCACAAAGACAGCTCTAATGTCTTTCTGAAAAACTAAAATTTACCACTGCAAAAAGTATTTCAAACTCCCATTCTGATTCCCATGAATTTCATGGCAATGTTTTTGTTGAATTCTGTTGAGAACAGGATGAGCTCCTGGATTTTATTTCTGGTGCAGCAACAGGCGAGGTAAATGCATTATTGTACATAATATGACACAAGATTTTAAATAGAATTAATTTAAATAGAATTATGTTGGCTACAGTATACTGCAGCTGCCTCTTGAACACTGAAAAATAAGCTTAGAATAATACTGAATTGTCTCTGGGCCATACACAGCCATGAAACCTCCCCCAGTGCTCACCTGAGCAAGTATTAGCAATTGATTTCTTCTTTGAGAGAGGAAAAGGAACTCGGAAACCACAAAGAGCCAAAGGCAGGCTCTTCTACTCTTTACCCCCAAGTCCATTGCACATACTGGTTAGTGAGACAATCGAAGTATTAGATAATTAATAATTAGCAAGGTGCTATTCCTTTAATTCAGTCTTTCTACTTAAACAACATTTAGATGAGGCAATCTCCAAACAACTAAACTCTGGCATGATTCACATTTCAACAGATGACTTCAGCTTGGAAAATAAACAGTAACAGCAAGTACTGAAGTTAAGCAATCTGGGGCTTGAAAAAAAATGCAACATTTAATCATTTCGAGACAATTTCAAAGCAGCTTTAAGAGCAAGTTTTATAAAAATCTATGATATTCCACAATATTGTCCAAATGTTGTACAAAAACCTGCAAGAATTTATCTTATATCTCTAAAATATAACTTACAGACTCAGGCATTTCAGAACAAATTCTAAGAAATTCTTAGCATGAGTTTGCTGTGAAATAGAACCTAACTTTCATTTTTTTACTCTACCTAGGAAATATAGTCATGCCCTCTGGAATTATTTCCCATTTTCAATATAAGGAGTGTGCAACCCTACTGCAAAGACATTCATTACATGCTTAGATTAATTTTTTTTATTTTTTTTTACTGCAAGGAGATGAGGAACAAAAGTAAAAAATGTTACAGAATTCCACTCAATGGTAGTTTGAAATGCCTCTTAAGACTTCTTAGTCTTGGTCCTGAGCACAGGACACCTGCACATCAGCTCTTGGAACTTTCAGGAACAGGGGCTCTGGGAGGGCATCAAGAGGAGTGTGAGGGGAGCTGCCAGCATGAGGGAAGCAAAAAATAAATAAGCCCCAGTTCATGTCACCTTTGGCTGCCCATTGTTGATGATTTCTTGCATTGTTTGTGAGGAAGAGAAGGAAAAGAAGTGGTGCTATTATCTATCCAAAACTGAGACTCAGCTTTCCAAAGCCCAATTGAGGGAAAGCAGACAACTCTAGTAGGGATGCTGCCTACTGGACTCACCAACACAACCCCTTACAGTGAGAATCTTTCCAAAATATGGGAAATATTTATGCATTTCTTCTTTCTCTGTTCATTTTCTGGATGAAAACTTTGCACAGTTAAAATGAAACTACAGAATATGCAGTTGCCATAAATGCAGCCTAACACACACTCAGTACAACTCACTGAACTTTGGCAAGGACAATGAATTAACTATTAATCATTAGAAGTGTTTCAAATACATAAAAAAGACCTGATATAATTCCCTCTTCCACTACATAGTATGTACATACATTTCCACAATATTTTATGATGCCATGAGATCAGTCTGGTTTCATCGCAGTTCCATTTCACATAAATGAAGCATTAAAACTGCTGCTACTTTTGACTGACAGCAAAATCAACTGGAAAATAAGTTGCTCCTATAGGTTCATACCACTGCAATTTGCATTAACACAATAATGAGCTGATCAGCAACAGCCTTTATTAAAGTCAAAACTAATGACTGGTCTAATCAATAAGAAGACCATATGTTCTAAAATGATTATAGTGTAATAACTGCTACAACAGGACAAAAGTTTGTCCACTATTTAGCTCAGGAGCACCCCTAGAGCACACAAAATTGCAAACTGGCAACATCTGTAAGCAGCTGGTGGGATTCACTTCAAGCAAGGTAATGTACATATATACATCCAAATACAAGCAATATTCTCAGAGAGCTGGTTCACTGGAATTACCACATACATGTAAAGATACTGGCAGACTAATACTATAGATTCAGTGTGACTTCCTTGGACTTAAGAAATGTTATGTTACTCAGTGACAGACCAGAAAATGTTGAAGAGAAAGTAAGTCCAGTCTTCAAGTTCAAATCTGAATAGAAATAACTAATTCTTTAATTCAATTAAAAAAAAAAGACTTTTGTAAATACATGAAAACCATAAGAAGTTGTTACAAGTAAGCATTTGTACAGTATTTTCATTTGATGTGAATTAAACAACACTCTACTGAAACCAGTGGGAATCTCTCTCCACACCAACATGCTCTGCATCTGACAGTGCCAACATCTGCTACACTGACTTCCCACCGATTAGTCAAGCTGATAAAACTCATCATTTGGCCCAGCTGACAAGGTTATTATGATTAAATACAAGAAGTTACTAAGAATGCTGTAAACACGCTGATTTACACACTTGCTTTTATTTACTTGTTCCATGTTTCTGCAACAAGAGACAGATAGAACACTTAAAAATACTAGTATCCTACTTGAAACCTGACTTTTAAAGACCTTGATACTCTTAAATGTGTTACTCAGATTCTACAAAGACCTATTTGGATTTAAAACACATTTGTTTTGTTTCTGCAATGTGAAGTTATACTCTTGGCACTTGACCCAGCCAGTATTTCAATCTCACATACAACAGTTTTGTTTGCTCAAGCTATTACTTCATACAGAAATAGCCTCAGAAGAAGCACACCATCACCACAAAATAAATGACAGAACACAACAAATGTGTGACTTTTAGCTTTAGAAGTGTTCCCTGTTGAGTTGGATTTCATCAGATTAATGATAATCTCCATTATCAGGAGCCTGTAAATCTTCACAGCAGCACATTTTCTTGGCTCTAAAGCAGCACAGGTTATTTTAACAGGTTCCACAGCTCACATTTGTATCAGGCCAGTTACATTTTGCTGTTCATCACTCAGTTGGAATCCAGCAGAAGCACTGCAGTGGCAAGTTCACAAGGATTGCACTTTGGAGTCCTTCACAGTGGGAGATGACAATTCACCGAAACCCCAAATTAAATTTGATTAGTTTCATAAAACCATTTTTTTTCAGTACGACAGGCAGGACAGGACTAACGCAGTTCTTCACTCTAAGTCCTAGTCTAGCCTTTTGAAGAGAAGGACACAAAGGTCCTGGTGTATTTTAGCACATGATGGAGTTGATGCCTAAAATCCTGGAAGATAGGCACTCAGACAAAACATTAATGGAGAAAGATAGACAATACCTTTATTGGGAGATCAGAGGCTTCGGGCCTCCGCTGGGCCCACCAAACACACGCAATTTCAACAAGGATCCCCACATCCGAAAATCCCTGAAGAAGCCCACTCTCAGTAGGGTTACAGTTTTTATACCCTTCTAAACAATTAACATATGAGATATCCATAACCAATCATCATTTCTAATTCCCTCGGTGGTCCACCCATCAGGGTCCCGGGCCATGCCCCCTGGACCACCCCCAACGGTTTCTGGGCTCTTCTATTGTTTTGACTTCAAGTTATCTTGCAGGTGGCTCTGAAAAACATCATGACCTTCAGAAAGCCTGAGAATATGTGAGAAAATCCCTTTAGTAACTTCAGACACCCCTTAATATATGAGCAAGAAAACCTATACCTCTAAAACTCTAAGAATCTACAAAATCCACCCCAAACCTTTAGGCATCAGAGTCATCCCAGGTGGCCTCACCCTGGAACCCATCACCAGTTACTTGTCTCAGGCTACAGGATTTCTTCACCACTGATCTTCCCACTGCTGTTGAGGACCACGAGGGCACAGCTACCCAGTAGTTCACACTGAACAAGGCACAGAAGACATCTGTAGGAATCACTGCTCCTCTGGTACAGGGACTTCTTCCCTCATTTCTGCAACTTGGAGTAAAGAACTTTGTCAAATACTTGCTTAAAAAGCAAAGCTCCTGTGTGCAGCCTTTCCGCACACCCTTCTCCAGGGATGGCTAAATTCAAGACAAAACACAGCAAACACTCTTCAGGGGAGGGCTTTCCTGCCAAGACAGTAGATAAGCTGCCCAAAGAGTTTCAACTCTTAAAGCTTACTTGATACTAAAGCATAAATGATCTAGAAATAAAGCACACTAGTTTACTAAGCAGCAATTATTCCATTTCCTTGTCAGTGCTGCATATTCCTCATGCTAGAAAGGGGTTTTTTTCACAACAATTTTTCATATGGCACCTTCAGAGGCTTCAATCCCTTTTTTATTCTCCTAATTTATTACCAGCCTTCTCTAGTTAACAAGTACTCTGATTCCTTGGCATGTATCGGGATGGTATCTCCTGTACTCTGACTATTTAAACAAAACAGGGTCATTTCATTCTTTCCAGCCCCCAAACCATATTTGTTACTTTAATCTGGAGCCCTTCTATCCCTCTGCTCTGTGCTTTAACATAGTGTTTTCTCTAGAGATGCAATGAAGAAAAAAGTGCCTCCTACTCTTGAACCTCTCATTTGAACTTAAATTTCTGGGTCTTTTGAGCAGCATCCTTAACTGAAAATGCCTCATTTTCTGCCCACTCAGGGTGAAGCAAATCCTCTTTCATGCCCAAACACTGGTCTGCCTTTCTTGCAATGTCTCAAAATCCCACACCTCAGATTACAATGTTTACCATTAGCCCATTACTCCTGTGCAAGATTTATAGTCACGATGTAACTTCTGTGGGCTTTTTTTAAAAATTGAGATGACAAATGAGAGTCTTTTTAACTGTTCATTCCCTCACCAGTAGAAGGCCTAATACATGATGCAACATATTATAACCTTTTCCAAATCTGTTAGATTCATTAGAAAGACTCCTACATTTTCCCAGGGTTAAGGTCATAAAAATATTTTGTACTCATGAGATGAACAGAAAGTTCCAACTTCTGTGCAGAAAAACATCACTAACCAAATTACAAAACACTGCTGCTCTGGATGCTGGGGGAGGTTTGGACAGGTTTTAGGGCTGAAGACTCAAACTGTGTGCTCTGTCCCAGCTGCTGGAAGTTCCTTATCTACCGACGGAATTATATCGCAGGCAGAAGAAACAAAGTGAAATTTGTCATTTCCAAGTGTCCTACCAACTAAATTCACTCTTTCCAACTCATCTGCTGACAACCAGGATAGAGTAGTGTTATAGTTTCAAAACTCGGCTGGAATTCCTTCCAAAAAGTTTGGAGCCAATGCCTTAGTGTCAGTAAAAATGGTTAACAAAGGACACAATGAATTTGCATATCCTGATGTTAACTACTTTAGCCAGAGCCTTTTGTTCTGATCTCTTCCCAGACTGGGAGGGGGAGGGAAGATGGGCTCGGGTGGGGGAAGGGGTCGGGGTTTCTGCGCTTTCTGCACAGGTCAGGAGCTCAGCTCTCAGCAGAGTGAGGAGGATGGGGGACACCCACAATGGTCCCGGCATCACTGGATAGTGGGACTGTGTTTTTTTCCTCTCCTTAACTCAACTGTTTTCATCCATGAGCGATCGTGGGCATCGTAGAAGTTGCTGTGAGGAAAAGAGGAGAGGAAGAACGCCTGTTTCCTGCCCCTGCAGAGATGGGATTGCTGCTGCTTTCTTTCCAATTTCTCACGGGAGGTGGACTGGGGACTGTGCCTGCCATCACCCCTGAGGCAGAGAGCCCAGCTGGGCGGGCATGACATCGTCACATGCTGTCCGTAGATATAATTGCATTCCCCCCTTTTTTGGGGGGTAACCAAAAGACCTTTTAACTGTTTTGCCTTGTTGTTTGGGGGTGGAGGGGTTTATTACAAACTGTTGTTGTTTGGTTCTTTCTGGATATATATATGTGTATTGTGGTTAAGAACTGTTATCCTTTCATATATATATATACATATATATATCTAATTAAAGTTCTGTTTTTTTCTATATTTAAAGGAGAGGGATTATTTTTTCTTGGCCAACATAGGTATCTTAGTTCTCCCCTTGAACTAAGAGAAGTAGTACAACCTGTTAACAATCAATCCTCATGTTTAGAATGGAAGGCACGCCAAATTACCTACAAGTGGCAAAAATGTCCCACAGTACAGCCCCTGATGATTGACTTATAACAGAAAAAAACAAACCACCTAGAAATATAATCTAGAGATATGTTAGTTTAATTTTCTTATTTAAATAAAAAAAAATAAAGCGAGCCTAAAAGACTTTACAGTCCCAGGAGATAATTTCTGGCACTGTCTGAAAAGGTACATAAACCAGAATGAAGAGAAAGAATCTGTGAGACCAAATCCATGTTATTAATATAATCTTCAGCAGAAATTTATCTGCCTTCTATTTTATCTACTTATATTGAGTTCTCTAAGATCTTTCAAATGTCTCTAGGATGTGTGACTCTGTGAGGTGATTGAATTTGAATCATTTGTGCCTGGAGACACTACAAAGTGTTACTGCAAATATAACGTGTTGAGCTACATCATTGTTTGGATTTTCACCTTTGAGGATCCTGTGTTTAACACAGAAACTGTATCCTGAAAAACCTCTCCGTCTTGCTCCTCTCTGAGCTTGTGCCATGGATGGGATTCTGAACGAACTGGTCAGTAGGGGTAAGAAAGAGGGGGAAGAGTGAAAGCCATGCACATGTGGACAGAGGGAGAGGCAGTACCCACCTTTCGCCTACACCTAGGAGCTAAAACAGCTGTAGTACAACATCAAACCTTCAGTTTTAAAGTCAGACCTTAAATCTTGAGCCCCACGCAGGCACAAGAGTCAGGGGGAACATGGGGCAATGGAAGAAGGAAGGATTGTCATGAGTGCCAGGGTAACCTACCGTAGATACACACCCCAGCCCTCGTAGAGAGGGACAGTGGTGCTACAGGCAAGGCTGGCTATTCTTTTCCCCACCTGAAACCCCACAGGATTACACACCTGAAGCAACACTTCTGTGACTCTACCAATACCAAACTCAGTTTAAATGAGTTGAAGATAATACTTTTAACAGATCAGCAGTTGCTTTCTCTCCAGATCAGAGATCTTTCATCTTCACCATGCAGCTCCAGTCTCTGCCAGTTCCATCACTAGTGTCATGTTTACAGAAACACTAGAGGTCCCATTTGAATATAGAGCCCAAATAATTGGTGTAAAACAGTATTTGGTGTTTCAATCTTTTTTTCATGGAACTGAAAC
Source organism: Campylorhamphus procurvoides (assembly GCA_013396655.1). NCBI lineage: Eukaryota > Metazoa > Chordata > Aves > Passeriformes > Dendrocolaptidae > Campylorhamphus > Campylorhamphus procurvoides. The sequence goes on from WBMV01004078.1 coordinate 116,225, forward strand.
TTGTGCTTTTATGTTTATACTTCAGACTGTCATATGCTGCCCTGTTTCTCTGAACAGGTCAATCAGAAAACCTAGTCTTGGTTAGTAAGGAAAAAGTATATGGCTTTTGCTGCCCTTTTCTGTAGGAAGAAATGTAGATCAGAATGTCTAAAAACTTGTTTCCAATCAGTAGATAAATGAGATAAATAGCTCAATAGATCCATGATCATCCTGGCTTTACCAGCTTTAAGGTACTTGCTCTTTGCAGGAAGAGCAGGGCGAGGCAGGAGTCCCACATGGGAGCTGGCTGGAAACAGTGGGAATACTTCAATATCCTAAGTCAAGTGTCTGCTTGTACACAGTGATGGGTGTTAGGTATAACATGTAGTGTGAATCCAATTTGGAAATAGTTTAAATCTACTAGAAAAAGCATATTAACAGCAACAGAAAGAACAATTTCTCTGTATTTAACACAGCATTGGCATCAACACACAAGGAAATTACTCACTGACGTCATCATGAATTAAATTACTAGTAATTGCTAATGCTTTCCATGCTCGCTCCCCTATTTTCAGATGAATTACTGAATACTATAAAGGTGGGCTTTTTTCTCTCACATACATACAGTTTCCATTGGCTTCATGACAGTTTCCTCTGACTTTAAACAAGATTCCCAGAGTATCAGAAAACTCGGTGGTACTTCCCCACAAGGGAAGAAGGATTTCATGCACTGTGCGGAGGAGAGCACAAAAATTAATTTATCAGTTATTATGGGAAAATTAACCTCAGAAGCATGCATTCATGTACCTGCTGGCTTTAGGGGAAGGTTCAGAATGCTGCCAGAAAAACTTTCAAAACATTCGAGTTACAAAAGCCCTCAGACTGATATCTTGGATACTAGGAAAATGGAAAATGCCTTTGCTATTATCACTTTTTCACTTTTGTTTAAGTTTCCCAAGTATATTAGAAAACTAATCTAACCACCTTGTGTTTTAATATTTTACTTTAAAGTACAACCACACATCTTCTCCATGGACATCCCCTTGTTGCAGGGGAGAAGCTTGCATGCCCTTATGAGGTTGCGAGCTGTGCTAGAGGTGGTACGTGCCCCCGGTAGGGTCTCCCATGCTAGTCAGGTCTCAACTGAAAGATCAGACAAAGTGTGCCCACAGGCAGGATGGGCTCTCTAGCTCCCCAGCAACCATCCTAGGAGAAGGGCAACTCTAACTCCAAACCTGGGCAGATGGAGCTTGCTTAGCCCTGTAAGGCCATCCATCTAAGAGGACACTCTAACCAAATCTATGTCCTGAGGACTTTGCTGCCACCATCCAAACTTGCTTGGCCCTGACACATGAACCTTAGGAGTAAAGGGCGTGGCCAGTTCTGTGCACGCTGCACCTCACCTAGAAAAATCCACTGCACAGGCTTTAAGGGTTCACCCACATTTGCAAAGCCCTGTAGTGACAGGTGAGGGATGAAACAGGAGGTGAGAAGGTGCACTGGAAGCCGCAGCCCCAACCCTGCATGCAGGCGGTTCAGGACATTGGTCGCTTGAGACTGACCTGGAGATGACAGTCTGGTTTGGCAGCATCCTGAATGACCAAGCAGCTTTTTTCAAGGAGAGCACTGCTTGCTCCACATGGAGAGGAGCCTAGAAAATGTGGCCTAACCAAAGCTCATCTTCACCCTTCACTTGGTTGGCTTACTGCGGCCAACAGGCATCTTCCTTGCGGCCAAACAAAAACAAACCCAAAAAGATAAAGGCTTACACCTGCCTCCAAAGGTGTGTCCAAATTAACTGTTGCATGTTGGAATATTAGAACCATGCTTGAATCTGCAGATGGTGGACGCCCTGAGAGTCATTCTGCTCTGATTGGCCACGAACTGTCATGACTCAGCATCGACATTGCTGCTCTCAGTGGAGTCCGTCTCCATGAGGTAGGCAGCCTTAAAGAACAGGGCGCCCGCTACAAACTCTATTGGTCAGGCAAACCCAAAACTGAAAGTCACCTTTCAGGAGTTGGTTTCATGATTAGAAAGTCCATCACCTCCAACCTTGAAAATGTGCCAACAGGCCATTCCGATCTCATTATCTCCTTATGCCTCCCACTACACAACAAGCAACACATTGTTGTCTTCAGCATATTTGCCCCAACTCTGCAATAGCTGATCCTGCTGAAAAAGACAAATTCTACACCG